>OZ038492.1:98634668-98683525 GCA_964036315.1 Acanthosepion esculentum | reverse complement strand
CATATTCTTTTCTTTCTCCTCCTCCTCCGCTCTCAGGTGAAGCATCACTCATATAACAGTTGTTCAGCCCTTTCACAATTCATTCTGGCGACAGATACTTCTTATTTGACCAGGCAGTGATAAACAACACATAAGGAAGGAAGTGAATCAATTTAAGGGTCACATAAGGGATAAGGACAGAAAACTAAAGTGTAGGGAGATGAGGCAACAGAATTCATTTAACTAAGTTCCCCAATTTATATGAGAAACAGATGCTATTTATACTTACTTTTTTTTTTTTTTCAGATCTTTATTTCTATTTAACTTCAGTAATTTTTCTTTTTTTATTAATGTTCAGCCAATATGAAGTCAAAGAGCCTCTCAAGGTAGAGGTTTACTGAATGAGGCTGATATAGAGGAGGAGGCAAGACATGTAGTTTATGAGATTAGGAAAGATAATATTTAACCCTAGACTTGAAGAGGTTAAGATTTTAATGATTGGGAAAACACTCTCTCGGGAGTCTGTTATACAAAGTAGCAGTTCTTGGGAAGAAACTTTATAAGTAGAACTTCTTCCTTATTAATGGAATACAAAAGGAATGAGGATGATTCGTCCTTTTCTTCAAACAAATGGAGTTGATTTCCATTTCAGTGATGAAAATAAAGAACATTTTGTAGAAAAGAACTATAAATATAAATTATGAACATTAACATATATATAACATTATGAACATTGTATTCATTATAGATATTTTTCTTCATACAAATGACAATTGCAGTGTTTTTTTGGGGTTTTTTTTTTTTTTTCATTTTTATCTATTGCGATTCCCCTTAGCACCATTCTTATGATTATGCAAAAATATTTTTAAAAGTTATAAATATTCATTCTTTTGCAATTCAGATTTTGCAAAAATACATTTACATTGGCTACAGTAAGAATCTTGTCAAAGTTTAAATAGAATTATTTAAATAATATAGTGCATAACTAAACTAAAAATATTTATCTGAATGCTATATAATTTATGATATTGAAATCTTTCTTAAAAAAAATATTGCAAAATATGCATCAGATCCAATGGCTTAGGAAGTTGGTATATTTTAAATATAATAGCAGATGAAACCATCTTAAGTTGGTTACTTTATATTGATGTATTTTAAAGTGATGTCACTTTTTTATCAGTTCACTCCAAGCAAGGTGATAATACCACTAAAATGTAATGGGCTACTGGGAGTGAAAGAAAATGAAAAGACTTTAGAAGGAACTGGAAGCCAAATTCTAAACAGAACAGATAATTCAAAATTACTTTTTATATATGATAGTTAAAGAATACATTCTCTCTATAAAATACAATACTTAATTTCTAAAATATTCTCTTTTGTCTGGAGTTGCCTTAAAAAACTAAGTTTAATTTTAATCAATTCAATATATTCTGCTAATTTGTATCTATATCTATAATTCTCAAAATGTGTGTGTGTGTGTGTGTGTGTGTGTGTGTGTGTGTGTGTGTGATTGGATGTTGTTTATGCGTTTCCACAGTTTTCATCTGATTTTGATTAAATTTTTTTTGTGTTGGTTTTGAGTCCAAATTGTCTGGAAAAAATTACAACCTTGAAGGTGAAAAATCGAAAAAAACTGATTTTTTTACACTTTGCACAAAAATCAAAGGCAAAAACGACCCTTTTCAGGCCCACCCCACATTCGAATTGTCAACCCTCACACAAACACGCGCACACCCACACACACATACATTTGGGGATGTGCCTCAGTTGCACCCATTTGTTGTTACTAATATTGATTTTCAGGTGGGCTGACTTTTAATTTAAACTGCTCCAATTGAATGGCAAAAATTCCCAGTAATGAAACACCCGGTCGAAGACAGGTTATACTGCTAGTATGTAATTATTATTATTATTATTATTATTATGGCATCAGTTTGTCCTGAGAGAGCATGGATCTATACCTGAGGAGTTATACCCTCTCCAGGATGCAGACCTGGGCAGGGTTTTTTTTGTTTTGAGAGAGAGAGACTGGCAATTGCCCATGCAGCATGTCTCTCCTATCCATGCCACCAATGTTGTCCAAGGGAACGACAGAGGTCAATACAGCTTGGTACCAGAGTCATCGCAGTAGTTACCAGAATGAAATTGAACATAAAATCAGGATATCTTAGGGACCCCAGCTCCAGATTTGAATTCAGAGTTGTCCTTCTTCTAGTCTGGTTGCCAACCATGGCTACAGAGCCCAGACTGCCTATTTACCCATAGTTGGAAGTTTTGAATTCAGAGTTTTTTCTAGACTGGTTACTATCCCAGTCAATCCTGCTATTTACCAACAGCTGTGGTTGAGAAGAGATGGATTCATACCTTTCCTGATAGTATTAGCACATAATTGAATTTTTTTTTTTTTTTTTTTTTTTTTTTTAATCATATCACCCCAAGCAAGGCCGGAGGCCACTATCATGCAAGGGGTTAAAGAAGGGTTGGAGGAAGAGCAGATAGGAGTGGCAAGGGAGGGGATGTGGAGAAAGAGAAAGACAGTGGGTCGATCAAGGCAAGGGGGCCACAAAAGATCCGGAGCGAGAGCAGATAGGAATGAAAAATGAAAGGATGTGGAGAAGGGAAGTGGATAGATCAAGGCAACTGGAGATGTCGATTGACGCTACACTTAAACCGTTGGAGATTGTATTTGTCAGGGAAACAGTAATAGGGAAGGGAGTTCCATAGGCGAGATGTGCGAGACATGAAGCTATTGGAGTAGAAAAGACGTCTACATCTAACAGTTTCCACGGTGTAGGGGTGGGAGCGGGAAGCCAGCCTGGTGGGGCGTTTAAATTCATTAGGCCTAGGGACAAGCGAACGCAACTCCTCAGAGCAATTACCGTGGAAGTACTTGTAAAAAAGGCAGAGCGAGGCAACATCGCGTTTGTGAGAGAGCGACTGCAGACAAGATGACAGATCAGGGCCAATCACGTTGCCTATCCGCCTCTGGATCTTATCAAGAACCCCGAGGCAAACAGCAGGGGCCCCAGACCATATATGGCAGCAATACTCCATGCAAGGGCGAATGGTCGATTTATAGACTTGAAGGATCGATTCCGGGGAGAAAAATGTAATGAACTTTACTGGAATTCAAACTCGACTCTCTGATCGCTCGATCTGAGCTACAGTCCATTACTCCTCCATGCCTTCAGTACATATACGCACACACACATATATATATGTAAGTATATAATATAAATAAATATCTGCTTTTAAATGTTTTAGATACCTTTTTTTTTTTTTTCAATCAAATCACCCATGCAAGGAAGTAAAGCCACTAAGACACAAGAGGTTATCGAGTGAAAGAATAAAAAAAAAAGAAACATTATTAAGGAGTGTGAATAATAGAAGATTAATCAAGAAAATTAGTTAATGATTGACATTGCATTTAAATTTTTGAAGATCAAATTTGTCAGAAAAGCATGGAACTGAAAGGGAGTTCCACAAGTGAGAAGTGCGTGTAAAGAAACTGTTAAAATAGAACTTAGTTACATCTAGCCAGTTCAACTGTAAACTAATGAGACCTTAATTTCATAAAATCTAGGTAACATATTGAAGACTTCGTCTGAACAATTACCATGCAAGTATTTATAGAAAAGGTGAAGGGAAGCTACATTACAGTGGTGGGAAAGTGACTGAAGTCAAGATGCCAGGTCAGGACCAATAATATTGCTGATTCTTCCTTGGATTCTATCAATGAATCTCTAAATAAACAGCAGGAGCCTCTGGCCATATGTGACAGTAATATTCAAAGCATGAATGAATTGTAGACATGTAAATATGTAAGATAGATTCTGGAGAGAAAAAATGTCTGGCATGACACAGTGAACCAACTTTCTTAGCAGCAGGTCTAACAATGGATTCAGTATAATCTTTCCACTTCATGCTATCCAAGAATGTCAGCCCAAGAAGGTGCAACGAATCACTCTCATAGAGAGTTGTATCAGCCATACTGATGGAAGGCAGGAAGGGATATTTCATGTAATTAATAGAGAAAAGTTTACAATTAGACTTTTGGTCAAAAGTAAACAAAGATAATAAAATATGAAAACTCAACAGAAGTAAAATATAAACCGTGTTCAAGTCTTGGAAGGTAAAATGCAACATAGAATTTTGAAATTGTTAGGAAAGGCAAATCATGTAATAGTAGAGTGATTTTCCAAGTGTAGCTTAGATGTGGCACAAGGCCGAAATTGTGGGGTACCCAGTGAGGATCGAACTCACTACTCAGTCATAATTGTTCTAGCGAGACAAGCTTGCTAACCATTACACCAACTCAAGGTGCCCCAATCATCTAATGGTATAAATGTATTTTTTAATTTCAATGCTGACAATGGTTCAGTTTCAAATGTTTATAAAATATAAATGTTTCCATAACTGTGCTGGCATTATTGAAATTCCAATTACCACTATAGAAAATATTATTGTTCTGTGTTTGTTGGGAAAATTCTAAATGGTAATCGAAATATTAGCTGTTTCTCTTCAAGGAAACATTCAGAATTCATTGACCAAGCAGCCAGTATTGCTTTTGGCTGAAATTTATAAAATCTTTCTTAAAACAATTTTTCAGGAAAATAGGTTTCTCAAGTCTAGTAGCTGCTATCTCTCTTTCCAGTATTGATGGGAGTTTCCTTCCTAACCTTTTATTTAAAGTAGTATGGAATGTCAACACCTTCATTATGTCATTATTTTTGCTTTGAGATTCATGTTCTATCTATTTTAGTTGATGCCACTGTTGGTAGTCCTCAAGTGATGTGGGTTCTGTTAACTGGTCAAGTTCTTCATTTGTGATTCTATAGCACCAGTCAGTAAGGTTCAAAGAAGTATGGTCCTCGCCAAGACCTACAGGCTTCATTTGCTGGAAGTTAATCATTGATCTGAGAAAGTGGTTGTATACAGCTGACAGCTTAGATATTTCTGAATGAGTTTGTTGCCATGCATGACATCCATTTGAAAGTCTTAATCTGACGAGGCTATTTAAGAACATGACTTGAGTTTTTGGGTTAATCTTTTGGTCTTTGTAGCAATTTACAGTGTTGGACAAAATTACAACTAACGCAACCAATTCTGTGTTCAATTTCTTTATCTCCTATATTAATTTTTGTGACGTCAACAAACACTTGTTGCCACTTTTGTGATGCCAATGAATACGCATCACTTTCATAATGCTTGTTGTAGTAGAGACTTTCTAATCACAGATACTATAGTAACACTGTTGGACAATACTGGTGTCAGGCGCCTTTGAATAGCACTTGCACTAATAGTACTTGCTTGATAATACTCGTTCGAAAAGTAATCCATATAGAGAAATAGTATAGTGGATAGAGTAGAGAATAGCAGTCCGTATAGTAATAGAGGATAGAATAGAATAGTGATCCGTGTAGTGATTAATATAGACTAGAAATAGTGATCGTTTAGATGTCACATGACTTCCTATATATGTGTTTCCTCTATGGTCATGTGATCTACTTAATTCAATAATGGGGTCACCTGTCTCTGCTCACTGGTGATCTATGTTCAAACTCAAGTGTCGGCAGTGACACTTTATTCCTATATAACACTAATTTTATTATAATCGATCCATATGCTGAGGTATTTGAAGTGTTTAGTATTTACTAATTCCATATCCTGAATAGTTATGATGGATCCAGGATGTGTGCCATGAGCTATCAGTGCTTTAATTCCAATTCTGGATTATAGTTTCAAAGATTCATATTATTAAAAAATATTCAAATGGTTCATATTATTATTAAATACATATTTACTAAATTACTTAATTTGGTATCAATTAGCTATAATTTATTCTGCAAGCAAGTCTTTTTTTATTCAAATATTACTCAGTGATTTTAAACATCTTAAGAAACTTTGTGATTGGATTTCTTCTATTCAGAATGAACAGAAATTTTCACTTTTATGACTTAAGAGAATTAAATTCAAGTTTTGATATTTTTAAAATTTAATTACTAATGTAATTTCTCTGTGCCTCAATATTTTTATCACGTGTTTTTAGTATATAAATAATATAATTATTTGCACTGTTGAAATAAGTACATTAAAAAAATGTGTCACTCTATCTTCAGCCAGTGCATACCAAATATATTTTTTATCATTTCATACCAAGTAAAGCAACAAAGCCACTAAGATGCAAGAGATTACTAAGTGTAGGAGAATATAAAAACATTAAGGAGAGAGAGCAATAAATGAACAGGAATTAAAAAAACAGATGACAATTTATATTGCATTTAAATTTTAAAAAATCAAAATTGACAGGAAAGCAAGAAGTTAGAAGAAAGTTCTACAAGTGAGAAGAGTGAAATGTTATTGTAATGTCAAAGATTTAACAATGTCTCGTGTTTTAAATTGAATTCCTTTGAAAGCCTGTAAAGAGGTTACATTTTTCAATCCTTAAAATATTGGAATTTTTCATTTCAGAAATGTAATTTACATTTTTACTTTCAAGATGTTGTTTGCATTTTTTATGAAATAATTTAAAGAGAGAATTCTGAAATATAACTGTTCTCTACAAAGTATTCTACATACTACAAATAATGATTTATCAAGCACTGATCAACTTTTATTGTCATTTAATTAAATGAGATTTCCTGTAACAATGACAGATTACATCTTGAGAATAACTCCTTAAGTAAGATATATTTTGGTTCAGTTATTACATGCGACCCTCCATAAAGTTTAGTGTTTCTGATGGCACAGACAAGCTATTAGTAGCAAAGAACCCACATGATTCAGTTGCCAGGTAATGAGCTGAATATGATTTATGACTATGTTGGACTCAACATCTGTTCTTACTTAAAATCCAGTGGAGTCCAGCCTGAGATTTAAAGTGTCAGCAACACCTGGCATTTGCAATATGACATGAACTCAAGGAATGTTCACCAAATTCAGCAATATCATATTTTTTCTGATCTTTTAAATTTGGGTCCAAAATGCACAGATGCATAGTGTCCATTATCAAGATTATAGAAAGTGAATTCTTCATAAACAATTCACCATCTTAAAAATAAGTACATTTCATCAAGTTAGTTTTCTCCCTAAATTTGAGAAGCTTGACTTTGTTTTGGCTTCTTTTACGATTTATTGATGTATAATCTCATTTTCTTTTTTATCAAATTTACACTTTGGACGAAATATACCCTACTTTCTTAATTATGTTTTTCTTAGATTTGGTCTTAAGGAAGAAGGCAAAAATCTGTTTTAAAACTTCAAATTCATACATTTATGGTTTAATGATAAATGTACTTCAGAACTAATTTTGGTACTTACAGTACAAAAAGTGAAAGTTAATGTCTATGATAATTATAGGTACCTCCACTGATAAGTAAAAAATTAGTATAATATATCTGAAGTAATAAAATAAATGTTTGGATTAAAAACAAATCCATTAATTCTTTAGAAATTAGTAGATATCTCCACAGATTTGTTAAAAAAATTAGCATACCATAATGAAAAATGCCCCAAACTTAATGAAAACAAAAATTTATCATCAATATTTTTGTTATTATTAGGGGGAAAAACCAAAAGATTTTTTGATTATTAATTTATATTTTTTAATACTTTTTAGGACATTGAAAATTTTGGTTAAAAATCATGTTTTACTTGCATCAGTGTGGGAACCATGAATTAGTCTCAGAAGTTTTTTTGTGGTGAAAAACACATTGATTTGAAAATTATTACACAAAACAGATAATTGGCCGATTTTAATGAAACTTTCAGAACTTATTCACAAATGAATTAAATTATTTTGGAGACGTTTTCTTTTAGAAAATCTTGGTAAATTTTTTTTTTTTTTACATTGGTAACCTCCCCACTTATTTGATTTTAAGAAATTTTGAGAAACTAAATTTTATATTTTTATATTAGTTAAAATTAGCCTTTTGAGAATTTAAGTCATCAATTTCTTTTTGTAAAACAGGAACACCAGTTAGCAAAAATCTGCTCTGAATTGTAAAATAAAAAATACAATAAAACTAAGATTTTATTTAATTAGAAAAGCTTTTACTTGCTTTTATGAATAAAATATATTATGAACACCACTGTTTCAGAAAAAAAAATTTCTTCTGATGAATAATGTATTTTTACAAGAATTTAGTTTTTTTTTAAATTTTAATTAAAATAATTTATAAAGTTTTAAATCTTCTAAAAATTCTGTCTTATTTTGTAGAGGTTAGGTGATACTGTTATTAAGTAAAAACTATATTTACTAATCATAAATGGAAAAGCTTAGTACCATTCATCAAACACCAATATTTAAAAAAGAATTTTGAAAAATTTTTTGAGTGTATAAACGTGCCAGTTTTTGGAAATATGGACGTCGATACACAACATTACCAGGAAATAAGAGTGATAACTATAGTAAATTTAAAGCCAGTGCACCTAAAATTCCATAGAATATTAGATTACAGTGAATATTTTCCTAAATTTTTAAGATTACTGAGTAGTTAAAAATTGTATAAAAAGGCATTTACATTCCATTCCTCAAGTAATTTTTACAAACATAGACACCATAGAAAAACATCAGATAAACATTGGTCTGTCAGTAAAACCATCAATATGTCAACACCTTAAATAGACAACTACTGCCATGTTAAAAAATGCATTTCTGCGATATTTTAAACTTAAAGTAAGTAATATTTGTTTCAAATCATATTAATTAAACTTTAAATCAGCTAATATTCCTCAAATAAAGTTTCAGAATGTATATTCTGTTTTTGAAAGATTTTTTTTAATAAAGAAAATTACATTACAATGATGGAAGGCTAAAAATGGTTCTAAAATCTGCAGTGTTATTGATTTCGAAATGAAAACTCCTTTCAGTCAATTTAAATTTTTCTTTTTAAATAGAGCAAAGTATTTTGCTTATTAGAAATATTAAATTTAATCTATTAGCTTGAAATTAAAACTAAAATAAGTTTCAAGAAAAATTTTTCATTTTTAAAAATTAATTTTAAACCTCAGGTATCACATTTTCTATGGAGGTACCTAATATAATAGTATGTCTTGGCATTAGTTTGTATATTTTAATTGTGCATTTATTGAAGATAAAATTCCCAATGAATTGCTTATAGAAGATGGTCAGTGCAGTCTACATAGTGTAAGAAAGAGAATGACTGCTTATCTAAAATAATACTTGAATAATATCCAACAGAAAAAATTCATTTGGATCAGGTTCATTCCTCTAGGTCATGCTTGAAAAATTAATGAATTATTAGGATTAATTTGTAACTTCACTTTCCTCCTTGGGCAAAATATATTAATTGCTTAATGATATAATTTTATAAAACTGCAAACAACAGCATCTATTTAGAAATGTTTATATGAGATGATGT
Source organism: Acanthosepion esculentum (assembly GCA_964036315.1). Taxonomy (NCBI): domain Eukaryota; kingdom Metazoa; phylum Mollusca; class Cephalopoda; order Sepiida; family Sepiidae; genus Acanthosepion; species Acanthosepion esculentum. The sequence continues at coordinate 98,674,163 of OZ038492.1, read as the reverse complement.
TCAGTGTTCTAATTTAAACAGTTTAAGAGTTTGTGTGTATTATTTTATGTCAGCAAAATTATAACTAAATTGCCAACCATTTACTTAGAATCAAGCTTCAGAAATGAATAATGGAATTCTAAGAGAAAATGTTATTTTGCATTCATTTTTAAAACATGTATTAAATAGGAATATGTTTTTAGAAAGCCTCTAATTGTTGTCCTTTGTCTTCTGTTTTTTTAACTGCTTCATTTCATTAAACTTTCTACAAAGCTGTCATAAGCAATCCTGATGAAATAAGCCTTATCAAGATGCCCTCAAACAGACACAAATAAAAACTCACAGATTAAAACAACTTGAAAAATTGGTGTTTTGTCATTGGGATGAATCGAAGAACAGTCGAATCCATTACATACACTTATGTGCTAATACCCTTGGGAAAAATATGAATCCTCTTCTTCTCCCTCCCAGCTATGGGTAAATAGAAGGACAGACCAGGTTCTATAGCCTTGGATGGCAACTGGTCTACAACAAAAAAAATGGCAACCTACTGTGGGGAAAAATCTGCCTTGTCAGTTACGTATCAAAAGAAACATGATCACCTAAGTGTGTATCATGCATGGCACATAATTAACTTCTAAGCAAACTTTTATTTTTATTGATAAGTATCAGGTTACAATAAATGATTATAAACATTGTACTCTCGACTTTCCAAGTTTTCTCCTTTGGATTTCAATTTATATTCTAGCTTTTACCATTCTCCAATTCTATAAAACTATTTACTTTTTTAAATGCCATGTCCTTTCAGAATATAGGCAATCATGGCTCTCCACAGATTCTTTTTCTTTATTGGGTATAACTTGGTATAATCTCTTGGAGAAGATAGTGGAATAGTTGCCCTCTCCACAAATTTTTATTCACTGTTGCTATCTAGTAGATTGGCTGCCACTCAAGGCTATAAAATTCAGTCAACACTAACATTTAAAGTTAGAGGATAATAAATGGATTCATGCCTTTTCAAAATGTTTGTCTATGAATTAAATGCAATAGACTTTGATGGAATTTGAACTCAACTGATGAATTTCCCTTTCCATGCTGATAACTTCTAGTATGACTCATGCATGAAAGAAAAAATACTCATGACTGTAATTTTATTCAGTTCTTGACTTGATTTCCTTGATGGAATCAATGGGCATATGTCCGTGAACAAGTTGAGCCTTCAAGTTAGAGGACATTAGATTTAGTTTTAAATTGGAGAGGCATGGGCTCTGCCAGGTCTACTTGCCTAAGTCATATTATGCATGAATGAATATCAGCTTTTAATCCAGATATGTGCTTCTCAACTGCACAACAAACCTACAGTCACACCCAGTTATGATTGCCTGACAATTGTGTCTAGCGTGAAACAGCCTGTTGCCTCTGAGTGTTGACTTCTATGTTCACTTTTATATCTACATTTACATACACTCTATCTATGATATTGAGCACTTTATCCCTTAAATATAGCACACCTTAAAACTATATTTCTTCATATATTATAAAGAGATAATCATACATTGAATCAATTAACAATATTAATGTGATTAATGGCAAATTCACTTTGCTAACAGACTTAATATAAGCATTAACCTACTAACAATCCACTGAATGATGTGATCCTTATGTATAAAATTATTGTCAGATGGATCTGGTGTATTTTTTATAGAAGCAAGTACTTTCAAAGACATCATGTCTTCATCGTCAGGCTGTAATTTTTTTCCTTTAAAATCAAAACTTGAAGACAAAATAAATGTGTTGTAGACCGAAAGATGTTTTTTTAAGAATGTGTTATTTATTAACGGTTGTATAATATTGGAACGTGCAAGTTGGAACGCTAAAGTTCAAATATTTCAAGTGAGAATTTTTATATGAATTTTGTCATTTGGTAAATCCACGAATTCTTTTGTTGTAAGTGTTTTCCAGTTAATGTGACATGAACTAAGTATATAGTTCAGTTAATAGAGTGATATGTCTTCTTAGTAGTTTTTTTTCCCTCTGGAATTTCATACTGCAGATCAATTGTTCTTTTATGAATGTATTATATTAGGTAGCATATATTTTATTTTGTAAAGAAATAATCATACATTGAATCAATTAGCAATATTAATGTGATTAATGGCGAAATCTCTCCGTTAATAGACTTAATATAAGCATTAAACTACTAACAATCCACTGAATGATGCGATCCTTATGTATAAAATTGATGTCAGATGGATCTAGTGTATTTTTTATAGAAGTAAGTACTTTCAAAGACATCATGTCTTCATCATCAGGCTGTAAAGGAGAAAGCGCTAAAGACATTGAACGTTGCCCCACGGGTCTTGGCTAGAAGGTCCAATGCTTTGTGGGACATCCTTCTGACGAATGAGGAGGAGGCCAGAAAGTTGGCCAGAAGCATTCTCACAACAAAAACAGTGAGAATGCAAATAGAATACATGGGAACCCATAAGACTCGGGTGACAGTACACGGTTTGCTATCGGACATAAGTGAGGACCGCATGGGGGCCTTTTTTGTCAAGTATGGTGAAGTGAATGAGGTCTCCATGGTCATAAGTAAATCTGGAATTGGCACTGGGGATATTGTTCTTCAAATGGCCCTCAACTGACAGTTTCGGTGAGGTTCCCAACATTCTGATGTGCCGTGAAAAGCAGATGCTCATCATGGTAGAAGGAAGAAGACCATATTGTTGGACGAGTGGCACCTCGGGGCACATGTCAGAGGCATTCCCCAGCAAGAAGGCAACACCACAAACACAACTGCAAGCCACAGCAGTAACAACAACACCATCAGTAGCAGCAGCGGAAACGGCAACAAAAAATCCCAACAAGGAATGGACGGAGGTTAGGAGGGGCTAGGCGTCAAAAAACGAACACTCTCTCCGAAACAGCAGGGACCACCACCAGAGGAGCGACATGAAGAGGTGACACAGCAGCAGCAGCGGCAACACAAACAACAACCACAGCAACTACAACAGCAACAGAAAGCGCTGCCTCAATCTCCAAAGAAGCACACACACAAAAGGAAAGAGGAAAAGAAATAACAACCGGAGAAGCCACCAGAGAAGCAGCAACAGTACGACTCGGAGGTGGAGGTGAGGAAATTCCTCCGCCACATCCTTCCTCCTTGAAAAGGTCTAGGGAGGAAGAATATGAAGTAGAAGAACCAATTGAGAAAAGTGCTGGCCGAAGTAGGGCGGAGAGGCACATGGACAAAACCAGGTCACTCTCCCTACCTGCTTCACCAAGAGAAACCATAGATTTAAAAGCAAAAACGAGGAGCCTCTCTGTTTTCCTTTCTTGTGCTTACTCCCCCTCGAACTCTTCCCTCAGCTCAATCTCCACCCCCTCACACATACACTTCTTCCCCTCCCCACCCCTCAAGGGAGAAGAAGAAAAAGAAACTTTTCCCCGGCCCTGACGAAATCTGTAAAGTAGACAGCAACGAAATTGAAATGGGCCTGTCCAAACAAAAAAGGGCCCTTTTAGGGCTCCTGTTACAAATGGACACTGTTGATGACAAGTCAGTCGAGGATCCCTGCAATTTCCCACATGCCCCAGGAGTCATTACCCTTGTGAGGGATACCGGTGGATACCTCAAGGTATGGAACCACCTTTCTGAGGCGAAGGAAGCATACCCTAAAATAAGGGTGTTCGAATTGAACAAGGCCAACTTGAAAAAAACTAAGACATTTTCGTTCTGGGAGGGTCCCTGTGTGGCTCCATCCCTCCTTATATAAGGCAGTCAAACTAAACTACCCCAAGGATGTCAGCGGAATTGTCCTGAATGGTTGGATGACGACAGAGTTGGGAACAGGGAGCCTGGGACAATCCATCGGGGTCCTGTCTAATGCAGATTTCCGACCTGTATGGGAGTAGGTCTCTTTTTTCTAACTTTTCTATTTTTCAGGCCTAATCGATGTCTATCAAGATAGCCAGTTTGAATGCAAATGGCTTGAGCGATCGGGGTAAGGCTGCTCACCTGCTCTGTGATCTCTTGTCGTTCAGCGTGGATTTCACCGCGATTCAGGAGACCCACTTTGTTTGCAACGTCGATTCATGTGTGCTGGCTAACAACTTTGTCGTCTATTCAGCATATGGGAACTGACAGGCCAGAGGAGTCTCTTTGCTGGTGAAGCATACTCTTGATGCAAAGGTGGAGCTTGTGGATACCGATGCCGAGGGACGATTGATCATGGCCGATATTGCTCTGAAAAGTGGTTCATTTCGAGTCGTTGCAATTTATGCGCCCAACGACCAGGAGGAGCGTGTTTCATTTTTTCGGCAGTTGGGGCCGTTCCTGGTGAATTCAATGCACCTAGTCTTAATGGGGGACTAGAATGCCATTCTGGACCCCAAGTTAGATCAGGGGCGGGGTGCTAGAGGGAGAAGGGATGATCGTAGCTTGGTTGATCTGATCAACAAATTTGGTCTCGTTGATAGATACCGGGGGGGACGTGTGCTCTTAATTGGCCTTTTGACCTGGTGGTTAGCTACCTGGACAGAATGTTAGTTAGAGGAGCCGATGCAGACTGGGTAGGCTATTCGGACCACAAACTCGTTTGTGCCTGGATTGCGTTAGATTGTAGGCCTAGTATGTCTGGTTACTGGAAGTTCAATCTGTCTTAACTGGACAGGCAGGACTTCCGGGAGCAGCTAACTAGCTTAGTGCATTGGGGGTGGTTATCGGGAATAAATGGTAGGATAGACTTAAATGTAGGATTAGGTCCTTCACCACGGATTTCAGCAAACGTCTCGCCCTAGATAGAGCTGAGAAGGTGAAGAGGCTTAAGGCTAGTCTTTCCCGGGCAGTGGCTGAGGGGATCCCCTAGAGATAGCCTTAGCTAGGGATGCCATGGAGCATTCGAATAGCGAGCTCTACATGGGCCAGGTAATTAGACGTAGGTTAAGCAAGATGTCTTCTGAAGCGGGGAACATGGGCGCAGACTTGTGCAATGAAGAGGTCCATTGAGGGTCCGATCAGTACATTCATGAAGTCAAAACCCCAGAGGGGCATACTCTTCGGGCCACTGACGACATGTGCGAGGCGTTTGGCAGCATTTTGAGAGCCGGTTTACCAAGGAGCCTGGTCTTCATGAGGATGAGTTTCGCAGCTATTTGGCTGACTTTCCTAGGCTTTCGCCAACTGAAGCGGCTAGCTGCGAGGGAGAGATCACGGAGGGTGAAGTCTATGCGGCATTGAAGAAGGTTGGCACAGGCAAGTCGCCCGATCTGGATGGTTTGCCCTATCAATTGTACTTGAAGCTGTTGTACATCTTTGTCCCGATTTTGACTGTCATGTTCAACAACTGGTTCCAGCAGAGATCCCTCCCCTCCCGGTTCTCCAGGGGTGTGATCATGCAGTTGAAAAAGGGCAAGGGTTTTGAGGAGAAATTAGATGATTATAGGCCCATAACTCTGCTAAACACACAGTTAAAGATTTTGGCCAATATCCTGCAGGAGCGTTTGCAGTCAGTTGGGTCCTGAGCAGACTTATGCTGTGAGGGGCCGAACAATTCAGAGCAACCTGCATCTGATCCGCACGATCATAGAGGGTGTAAAAGATAATGATAAGGCTGTGCAGATCAATTTAGATCAGTCCAAGGCATTTGATAGAGTTGACCATCGCTACCTTGCTGCTGCCAGATTTGAATCCGAGTTCTGCTGGTGGATTAGCCTTCTGTATCGCTCCCTCAGTGCTGTAGTACAGTTGAACGGGAAGCTGACTCGGTCAGTCCGTCAGGGTTGTCCACTGTCGCCCCTACTTTATGCTTTGACATTGGAGCCTCTTCTTTGCCGGCTGAGAGACAGGGCATGCAGTATGGCCATATGTGGAATTGCTGTTCCTGGAGGGGTTCGAGCCAGGGTTTCTGCATACGCCAATAATGTATCTGCTTTTGTGTTGTCCTGCAGTGACATTGAGGCGTTACTGAAGGTGCTGGATCGGTACGAAAAGGTGACAGGGGCCAAGATTAACCGCAATAAGTCTTCCGGTTTGCGGTTAGGTGCCTGACAGGGGGTTGATCTTCCGGGGCCCTTCGGTTGGACAGACGGTCCTGTCCGCATTCTTGGAGTGTGATTTAGTCCCAATCTCCAGCTGGAGAAAAATTGGTCGGAAGTACGAGCAAAGGTTGACGCGGCCAGTCAGACTTGGCGTCGATGGAGGTTGTCCATGAAGGGCAGGGTGGAGGCGTGTGCCACTTATGTTTTACCTCTTGTCCTTTACCTCTTGTCCTTTACCTCTTGTCCTTTATCGATTGTCCGTACTTCCCCTCTGTAAAGGCCATAGGAAGCCGCTCGAGCGCTTGCTATCCTCCATTTTTTGGAGGCGACGCAACCATCAGGTCAACAGAGGAGTCTGTGCACAACATCTGTGTCATGGGGGCTGGGAATGCCACACTTGGTGAGCCACAAACTCGCCTCTAGGTTGGCTTTCCTATGCCACTCATTGACAGGAGATTCGATTATAGCGGGGATTGATAGGGACGCGTTCCTTTTCCTTACTATCAGTCCCCCGAGCTCGCTGGTTGAGCGCCATCATAAACCCCGGGTTCAATCGGATTTCTGTTGCGAGTGTCGGTCTGCTTTTTTAGCTGTTCCTTGGTCCACTGACCTTTCACAGCCTAGGAAGGTCATCTATTGTTATTTAGTGGAGGAGGTCACAAAGGATCTTTTATGTGAATGGCTTGACTTGTCGGAGGAGGAGTTTCACTCATTCTGGTCTTGGGCGCCAGCAGCGGATTATCTCAGTAACCCTGTGTTTTCGCTTACCTGGCAATTGGCTCAGAATTGGCTGCCTCTCAATGACATGGTCTTCATATGGGGCTTGGTGGATTTGCCTGACTGTGAACAGTTTGACCTTGGTTTAGAGAAAATGGCTTTGCATGCCTTCTACCATTGTCCCCGGTTCCACCCCTTATGGGACCATGTCAGCAAGTTGATGGCTCATCTCGCTCCCGAACAGCTGGTGTTCATTGATTGCACATGTGCGTGTGACAATGTGTCACCCCCGTTTTCTGGTGAAACTGATGGTGTTTCTCAGGCTGCTGGCCACGGCCCGAATGGTGATTTGGACGACACGAATGGAGGAAGTCTTGCGAGGCATCTGTCTTTCTCATCAGGATCTAATCTGATTCTTTGAGTATCAGCTCAAAATGAAGATTAGAACTGATAGAAAATACTTGCATTCAACAGTCTTCAGCGAAAGGTGGGTGACTGGGGTGAGCTTGGTTCGTTTGAATGGGGCTAGCCTTGATTTTCTCTTTTAGGTCAACCTACATCACATTGAGGTGGTTTCCTGTGGAGCCCTCCCCCTGGTTACGTTAGACAAGCCATGAACATTGACCATCCACATGAACATTGACCTAGACAATCAGACGCAATAGCCAAAACATATTCGGGTCTTAATATGTTATTAAACGAATTCTAACTACTAACTGAAATATAACTAATCTGGGCAAATATACATAGATAAAATTAGTAAAATTTTAAACAAATAAATATATATAAATATATATATTTTTTTTACCATATAGTTTTCCACACACTATATGAAAAAACAAATAACTACCTCCATATATAATCGTACATTCACACATATATACATACAGACCTACACACACACACACACACACACATATATACAAGGCTACACGTACCTACATACACATATATACGCATACAGATACACACATACACACAAGCATGTAGAAATATATCGACCCATACAGCAACGTAAAAAAGTAAATATAGCAAGTAAAAATATACATACACAAAGATGCACATATATACAAATACATACCTACATACATATACACATATATATTTACATATACATACATACGCACGTATACATATATGTATATAAACTAAACACATAAACATACATTTACAAATACACGCATATACATGAAAAATCAAACAAACGTAAATTAAAACTATGTAAACATATATACGTATATACACACCCACATATACATATATACACATACATACGCATATACATACATATATATATATATATATATATATATATATATATATATATATATATAGAAACACATGCACAAAAAAAAGGAAAGGAATATGTATACAGAGACCTACATATATTCTAACAATATTAACTTATTGATAAAATACATTAAAAGTTTATAATAATTTTTTAAAGGTAACAACAGACAGTCTATAAGCAATTAAAAACTCCTTATCAACCAAAAGTAGATTTTAGTTAGTACCTATGATACACTCTAAGACACTAAGGTATACATACAAATACATATACTACGACATACGAGCATACATCCATATATACATAAATATATAATCATATACAAATACCCATATTGACACATCCAGATATACATATATAAGTACACCCGCATCCGAGCGTATACATATAAATACCCACACACATATATAGATATACAAATGAATACATTTAGACATACATACATATACACACACACACATATATATATACACATATACACACATACATACACTCACATATACATATATATATATACACATTTACACACACACAAGTACACATACATATCCATATACACATACATATACTTTCACACGTAATAGTAGACACCTACCAAAGTTTACATCCTTACTCGTACACATAAACATGTTAACATATGATAGGTGCCAATATACACACATATATACCCTCATATAAAAAAAACACTACTAACATATATATACCCCTATATACACACATACACATCCAACAGTACAAACACACATACATAACATACAAATATATACATACAAATACAGACATGTATAACACTTTGAAAGTACACAATACACATTCATATCGACAAGATGACTATCATGTTATAAAGGTAATAGTCTATTAAATTTAACTTATCATTATCATTGAAAGTATATGATCTCTATACTAAGTTAAATTTAAAACAGTGTTTACAGTTAACTGTTAGTTCATATCTTTGATTTAAAAGATCAGTCTTATTTTTAAATCTAATTATTTCAAATTTTTTGTTATGGCATGGGTAACACGGGGCATATAGGGAGTTACATGTCCGGGCTTTCTTAATCAATTTCCATTTAACCGTAGGTGTTTTATTCTTTTCTTTTACACTCTAAAAGTATTTGGATAATGAAGTCATATACTTATAGCTACTGTTATTAAAAGATTGCATATGACCCCGCCAACATTCCTTGAATGGTCTCATGGTGCTACCAATGTAAAATTTCATTATATTTGGATTTTCTAGTGTTGATATTGTACTAAGATAAACTACAGAACTAGTCAAACAATTATTTTTTAGTGGAGAATTATTAGGATTCCTACAATTACATAATTTATTATTCGTGTCATTATACTTAGTATTGCTGCTTGCAACCTGGTGGGTTATCACGTTTTCTGAGTCCCTATACTTGTTAAAGACTCTGTTATGTTTTTAATTATTTTCTCTAGGTTATCTGCACAACTATAGCTTAACTTAAGAGTATTAAGATTAAATATTTTACTAAGTGGGTTAGTTTCAGAGTTAGGGAAATGTTTTTTGGTGAGGTTTAGAAATATACGCCCCAATTTAGTTTTAACCATCATATTAAAAGGGCGAGTAAACCATATGATCTTCCTAGATCTTCTTTTCTTATTATGGTTGCTATTAACAAGGCTTTTATATTGAATAGTGGTATCTTTGTATCCACTATTTTTGAGTGCAGTATTGTAAAATCCCGATGTTTATTAAAAACATCTTTGTTCAAAGAGTTATTACGAATCCTAAATCCAATGGAGGAGGGTATGTGTTTGATGACTGAAGGGGGGTGGTTGGAATTTGGATGCACGTATATTGGGTTGGAAATAATCTTCACATATGGTTGGAAAGTGTTGCTGGCAAGGTCCAGGGTAACGTCTTGAAAATCTACTTGTTTAACATTAGTTGTATATATATATATATATATATATATATATATATATATATATATATATATATATATATATGCATATATATATATATATATATATATATGCATATATATATATATATATATGCATATGCATATATATATATATATATATGCATATATATATATATATATATATATATGCATATATATATATATATATATATATATGCATATATATATATATATATATATATGCATATATATATATATATATATATATGCATATATATATATATATATATATATGCATATATATATATATATATATATGCATATATATATATATATATATATGCATATATATATATATATATACATATATATATATATATATATACATATATATATATATATATATATACATATATATATATATATATATATATACATATATATATATATATATATATATATATGCATATATATATATACATATATATATATACATATATACACATACATATATATATATATATATATATATACACATATATATATATATACACACACACACACACATATATATATATATATATATATATATATATATGTATATTACAATTTTTAAAAGCAATGTTTACATCATTCAACAAGTGGTTAGTAAGTTAATGCGTATATTAAATCTCTAAGCGAAGTGAATTCACTATTAGTTACATTAAATTTACTTATTTCTTCTTCGTATGACTACTTCTTTATAACATTAATTATACTGCACAATTTGATAGGTTTAATATGACTGATCTGTTGTAAAGAAATAATTCTGGAAATCTGCTGGGACATTACTCTAATTATTTGACCAATTAGTCCATGTCACGTTAACAGAAATAAAACAGAACAATAATATTCATGAATTACCACCTTTCTATATTCAAAAGCATTCTCACTTACAATATTCAAAATAAATCTCTAGCATTACAACACTGCACATTTCAAGATTTTGTAACTGTTAATAATAACACATTTTTTTAAACAAATCTTTCAACATGTATTGCATTTATTTTCATGTCTGATGTTACCTGAAATTACCTGAAAATGTAAAATAATATCCATGCCTGAAGATGATAAACAATTTGTTGAAGTTACTTGCAAATGGACTGAACATCTAATCTATTTTACAATTTTTCAAAACAGATCGTATCATTCAATGAGTGTTTATTAAGTATGCGTTGTTAAATCTGTTAGCAAAGTGAATTCACCATTAATTACATTAACTTTGCAGATTTATCCTTTGTATGACTACTTCTTTATAAAATATATGTGTGTATGTGTATGTATGTATGTGTATGTATATGTGTATATATGTATATTTGTGTGTATGTATATATATATATATATATATATATATATACATACACATATATATGTTTATTTATATATGTATATGTGTTTTACATATATATATATATACACACACACACATTAATATGGTCATCCACGTACATGCCTGTTTCGCTGTATCACAGCTCATCATTGTGACTAAACATCCGATTGCTTCAAGCTGGGATCAAAACCCTACTAATCTGGCATCAGTCAGAGATTCTACCCCTAACCTATCAGCGCACAGCAGAGAGAAAGGGTAATTCTAACATATGGATATAAGCAAATGCCAATAGCCCACAGTGGTCACTTCATCAATGAAGAGTGATGCATTATTATTGGTAACGGTTACATATATATATATATATATATATATATATATATATATATATACATATATATGTAAAATAAAAAGATGTATTATGCAAAATAACAATCACTTCAGCTCTGTTGCTGGAATGTAAGAACACTTATTGATAATTGCGAGACTGCAATTCTAGCTAAGGAATTACTGAGTTACAATCTAGACATTGCTACTCTTTCTGAAACCCATCTTGTTGGTGAAGAACAACTTGTTAAGCATGATGCAGGCTACACTATCTTCTGGCTGGTCATGTACTTGATTACATAATCCGTAGACGTGGTGATCTAAGAAACTTCTGCAAATTCAGAGTGATGCATGGTGCCAACTGTGACACTGATTACTTGATAGTCAGGGCTAAGCTCAAAATTTCTATTCGCCCGAAAAGTCATTTTGATGAATGAAAGTTCCTAAATGGATTGATATCTCTAGGTTGAAAAATCCAGTTGTCAGAAACTCCCTCAAATCTGCCTCAAATGACCAGGTGGATTTCTCAGATTGTGATTAGTAGAGAGAGTAAGAGATATCATCTATGAAAAAGGTGTTGAGATTCTTGGATTGTGAGTTCCCAGGCATCAAGATTAGTTTGCCTACAATTCCAGTGAAATCAACCTTCTCGGTGAGAAAAAGAGGAAGGCTCATTTGAAACTCCTCAACTCTTTGTCTGCCAAAACGTCAGCTTTTGCTGTTCACTTCTCCTTTGGGAAAAGTAAGGTTCAACGCTGCATACGCCAAATCAGAAACAAATGGTGGTCTGATCTATGAAAGGATATACAGACCAATTATGACAAGAAAGATATCAAGGTGTTTTATGGTTTGCTTTGTCAGGAACATTGTCCAAAATCTTCCTCAACTACACCACTCCTGGCAAAGGACGGAACCACATTTCTGAAGACTTTGGTATGGACTTTTTCGAGATCTCTTTCGCAATCCTTCCCATATGGATATTGCTGCAATAGATAGTGTCTCTCAGTGTGCCCTTCAGCCTGAACTTGAAATGTAGGTAGAAAAAAGTAAATGTTGATAAGATAGCAAGAGTCACAAAGCACTGCCTTGGGGCCACCAATCAGGTTTGCAAACCCCAGTTGGGGGCTTCATGGATAGCACATACCTGCTCAGGGGGCTCAGGTGTATCAAGTATGTATTTTCTATTTCTTGATTAATTCTTTCTTCAAAATTTATTTTAAAAAGTTTACTGATTTGTACAAAAAGAAATTCATAATTCAGACTTGTATTTTTTAACAAAGAAAAATTAAAATATTTAAACAATTCCTAGCATATTATTTTAAGAGTAAAAACAGCTTTCATCAGTTATTTCCTATTCAACTTTTTCTATAGTTTCAAGCTACTGTGAAATTTGTTTTATTTTCTAGTTATTTTCTTATTAACAGGATTTAAATGGAATGTCTTTTGTAATGATGTTCTTTCTAAACATTTGCTTATGTTGAATTGAGAGCAAAATGTAAACCTTGCTCAATACATTTCTCTTACTCAACAGTATTTGTGGTAAGAAAGTTGTATGCAAAGTTCTGCTGTGTGAAGGACCTCTACTTATAGGTCACAATAATTTTTCAGGCTTCTGTCTTAATAAGCTGGAGATTAATGTAGACATTTTTGAAAGATCAAATTACTCCATAGTAATTTGCCTAAGAAATATAGGAAAACTCTATATTAAGAGCAGAATTATAAATGTTAAACAAACGTAACCACTTGTACACAAATCTAGATTGAGACCCAATAATCTCTGGAGTCTGCAATTGATTTCCTTGCTGTACTCTTTATACTTCTACTGCAGTTTTTCCTTCTCTGATTAATTCTATTTCCTCTTCTACTGATAAGTATTTTACCCCCCCCCCCCCCACGCCATTTACTTTCTCTGTTGTCCTTTATTTCTGTTTATATGATTAGGGTTCCAACATTGTAACTATCAATGTCAATTTCTTTCTTTTCTCCACCTCTAATTGCCAAATCTTTCCTCTTGGGCAGAGTTATGGTGGTGGTAGAGAGGTCACAAAGTCTTTAATCTTGGGAATAAATATGTAGACAACAAATTTTATGATAACCTGTCATTACAGTTTTATAAATTGTTCACAGACAATGGCAAATGCATAAACTCTCCACTGAAAACAAAATTTTTTTCATACTTTAGATAGAGTATCATATTCAGTTATAAAATCTTATCTGACATTTGAATGGCACTGTTGAAAAGAGTTACAAGTCTTTATGTAGTTCTGTAGAAGGATACTGAGAATTCCATGGACTGAACAGGTGAGCAACAACAAAGTTTTAGAGAAAAACGAAACAAAAAGAAATTTTCTAGGACATGTAATGAGAAAAGAGGGCTTGGAAAATGTGATGTTCACAGGATATATTGAAGGTAAGGGACAAAGAAAAGCAGGGCATAACTTACCTGTGTAAATGATTGGCAGAGCAAAAATTAAGAGACATAGCAAAAAGACAAACTTTACTAAGGGCTACAAAGTACAGGAAATTGTGGAGAGCCTTTATCACTCATGTCCTGAAGAGACATGGTGCATAGATTTTGGCCTAATTTCATTAAAAAGTTTGTAGTTTGAAGAATGTTTTCAAAAAATAGAATTAAATGTCACGTGCTTGTATCCTTTGTTTCTAGAAATGATTATCTGTACTTGTCTTTTATGCATAAAATAAATGACCTGTATATGTCGTTCTAAAATCCTTTATTTGCTGGTTTAGTCTTTATAAAAAAAATATACAGACTCAATTATCAGTTGAATGTTACGACAGATTTATATGGGTGTGATGTGCACAAGTGTGAACATCATTACACAATTACATTGTTTTAAGTTCTGCTGTATTGAATGTTCATTAGCCAGTTCAGATATTCAAAAGATTATTTTGTAGCAATTATGATCATAAGCATGTTGCGGATTTGAATCAACTCACAACAAAGAAAAGTTGAAAAAGATGTTTAAATATAAAAATATAAGATATTTTCATTTTTGTGTTTTTACAACTAATTTATTCTTAGCGTGTATGAGTGTTAAAGTTCTTACAGTCCTTGTTTATAGTTTAAGATGAAAAGAAATATTTCTTTGGGCATGTGTGTGTTAAAAAAAAAAAAAAAAAAAAGAGGTAAGGGAGAAAGTGAGGATGAAAGTGCAAATGTCATATAACTTAATGAGGAAGACAGATAAGACAGTAAGGGAATTTCTTTTAAGCCAATATGTCATGAACAGTTGCTGTCTGTCTCTCATTAATGCCTTGTCTGTCTCTCATTAATGCCTTGTCTGGTCTAGAAACTTTGCTTAAATACCTTTCAAAGGGATCATGAAGCATGATTTTTATTGTTGGCAGGAACGCAACTCATTGGTTGAAAAATATTAAATATTTATTTTCAAAGTAATAATTTATTAACCTGAAGCATGTATAATCTTCCAACTCAGAAACCATTTTTTTTATCATTTTGTGTTTGATTGCCTTGGTGTTTATTTCCATCTTTGCTCCACAAGCAAACTAAGCTCATATTATTAGTTTCTGCTATTTTGAAACTCACTTACAATGTATATTTTAGATGTTATCCTTTTTAATCATTTAACACTCTCTTAAAATTGACAATTAATTTCAGTTTTCGCTCAATGTTTCTAATTGGCTGAATTTATGTACATTCACCAGTTGTATTGGTAAAGTCTGCATCAGTGCAAATTTGTTATTTGTCTTGGTATCAATTTGTGAAGTGAAATATAATTCACTTTTATTTTACCTTCAGTTGCTGCCAATATGTTATTAATCAAAGATTATTTACTTATAATTTAGGTTTCATAATTTCTCTTAAAATTCACCTCATGCAAAAAAGTAAATTTCAAAAATATTGGTATTGCTCAAAGATTGTTTATTTGCTGCTTGTATGAGATGCATTCTAGGCATCTTCTCATAGACTATAACACAAATAATTCAGTGCAAAATACCATCGGACAAGAAACCGGATCGTTGGAAGACCTCATATCCAAAATCAAGAAGTGAAAGATGAGAGGATATAGACACAACATATTAAGCACTAATGATCTTTCCACTGCCATCTTATAAGATACCCAAGATACCCCACCCACCTCAGGCAAAAGAAAAAAGAAGTGGGGAAAATGGGCTGAAAATGTTACTGGCTGAACTGGAAAATCATTCACAGTGACTCAGACATTGGTATACAATTGAGACATGGTGGGAGCTGGCCATGTTCTCAGGTGAACAGCCACCTGACAGCCAACCTTGGTCATAGAAATGATGATGATGATGATATATGAGAATATCACTATATATATTTGGTTGTTTGTTTTTTTACTTAATTAGCTGATGAAATTTATTTTTTTTTATAATGAATTTATGTGAGTTAAGACTAAACAAATAGTAAACAGTGAAACTTGCTTTTTACCACACCTTAATCTTTCATCATCATCTTGGATGAGTGTTGCATGTGTTGGAAAGGGAAGAAAATTAAAAAAAATAAAAAAAATACAGAGTAACCTGCCAATGTTTAATAGATCTGATATCTGGATTTTCAGTGTATAAATCAGTGTGAATCTTTAATCATGGTGGACTATCACTGAATTCGCTCCCTTGCATTTTTATCTTATCTTTTGTGTATTATGTCAAAAACGTGAACCTTTTTTGCACCCCAGATTTTTTTTACTCATATCCAAATAAGTAAATAAGGGATAATACGCTATAATTAGCATTTAATATTTTATTTCCCTTGAATTTTTTCCCAGTTAAACATGTTCACAGACCCCACTATATCATTATATAGTTGGAAAACTTCCAGACTTGTTTCTCTTCTTTAAGTTAGCATATTTTGGGGTACTAAAATTCAATAACTCTGACTACAATATAACATTTTGACTACTTACAGGTTACATACATAGCGACATATATAAAATCAAGCTTCTAGTATTATATAAATTGTTCCTCTAATGCAATTTATTACTAATTACAAAACATTAGGACTGAAAAACATTAATTTGTTTTTTTTCTTATTGTTATACCTAACCATTTTATTTAAAACTAATTTCCAAATTGGTTGTGACATTTAAAGAAGAAAACCTATTTAACTGTAAATTAAAAAAGAAAATGAGCAAACTCTTAAATGGAGTGTCCAGTTTTTCTTTCTTTTGCATTGATTCAGTTAACTAATATTTATTTTGGGCATTTTACAACTAATCTGCAGCTAAAAAAAAAAAAAAATTTTACAAGACTCATTTAATAGATAAACATCTCAGATGCCATGTTTCTTCCAGTGTGTGTGGCACTAATGGATAATCAATTTAAAAAGTCTCAAGTTAACATTTCAGAAGGCTAAAGATGATTTTACGTCTACTAAAAGACCTTTTTCACAGTGAAAAAGTCCACATGAGTAAATGGAAGAATATTCTAAAATTTGTTCTATCTTGCATTAATCTAATTTTTTTTGTGTTTATAAGTATGTCTTAATTAGTAAAAGTCTTCATTCCCCTGAGGTCAACTTGTACACACCCACCCAAAACTGCTAGAGATTATTGCAGATCTAACCATAAAATTGTTAAGATAGAAAATGCTCAAGATAACTACAGCCTATCAATCTATACCACATTTCATGACGTAATAAAAAGAACAGCTAAAACTTAGGATGAATGCAAATCCTGGTTAACATTGATGATGATGATGATGATTGATAATGCTTTTTCTATATTAAATACTGCTGCTGAAATTTAATTTTCAGATTTTTCATGAAAATTAAGCCAAATTTTTTTTTTTTCCTCAAATTTTATAATGTTTTTGAAGACCAAACCTTGTAAAACTATTGCAGTCAGAATCATCAATTTGGTTTTCACCATCATCTCATTTTATAGGCTCTTAAAAATGTCTTTGATATTCAGTTTGGCTATTTTTTTATTACTTTTATCTCCTTTATCTCTTCATTTGTTTTGTGTATATTATTGGACCACTTTGAATATAAATAAAACCAGGATATAGTGAAACACTTTATTTTCCATAATCAGAATTAGATATTGCTACTTCCTGGTAGAAAAATCAATCTATTCTCCTGTGTACTCTTCATGTCTTGTGATTATGTATATCCTGGTTGATAGGATTTAATCTGATTAACTGTATTCAAGTGATCAAAGTAATCAGGAAAGAACAAGGGAATAACACACTAGACATTTTCTTTCATTTTCTGTAACTTGTTATTTTTTTGTATTAGCTTAGATATTTATTTATGAGGATTATCTCATGTTTTATTGATACTTTTTCAAATGAATGCTTACTTTATTTTTATATAGTCATTGTGATGAGGTTGTCCAATGAAGATTTAGAAGAAAAGTTTTAAAATTGTTTATTTTCTTATAAAAGTTTAATAAGATATTGGATTTTTCCCATCTATACATTTATTTTACCAGTAATGTAGGGATGATGGTTTTATATCCAAGTTATGTAAAATTATTTCACAAAATGCAATTCTATAAAGAATTTCTATAGCAAAGTTTTAAAATCTGAAACTTAAAGATTTTATGGCACTGTATTAAAAAATTGTTTTGGTAGTTTCTAAAGATTAGTCTGAATTGTAATAGTTAACAATATGTCTGTTTTGACTTTTTCATTTCTATTCATTCAAATGAAAACATTTTAACTTTTAAAGTCTTCTAGTTACTTAACAAAATTCTATTCATTGCTAGAAAAACTTATAATTTAGTTGATAAGCAACTAAATTATTTCTACATTGTTTATTTTGATTTTTTGCTAAACAGAAATAATACATTTACTTTTTTTATTTGCAGAACAAATAAGTAATTTATCATTTTCTTTGAAAATTTTTCTTATAGTGTAATCATCAAAATATCTGAGTGAATTTAAAAAAAAACATACTCAATATTTTTATAAATTATAGTATATAAGAAAATGGGGGCAAAAGGACTTGTGCATTTACAATCAGAGACAATTGAAATTTCTGGGATACATACTGAAGAAAGAGGACTTGGAGAATTTGACACTCATGGCACATATTGAAGACAAGGAGGGCAAATGAAAAATTTGAGTAATCTTCCTAATAAGCTTGTGTAAATGGATGACACAATAAGGACTGGGACAGCTAGTAAGGAGACAAACATCTGTTAGAGCTACAATGACTAAGGGATTTGGGGAGAGACATGATCGACCATCCCCAATGACACTGTATATAATGATAAATGTGTATGTTGATATTTTTCTTTTTTTATCATACTTTAATATAGTAATGATTGTTATTTTCAATTTTTAAAATGTTTTTTTAAGTATAAACTTATGATTCCACTGTAATAATAAAGCACAAACACATAAAATATTTATTTGAACTTGAACTTTCAATATAACAATTTCAGGCAGAATTTTTTTAAATCATTTCACTCCAAGTAAGGCAATAATACCACTAAGATGCCAAAGACTACTGGGAGTGAAAGAAAATAAGAAGAAAGGCCAATAAAAGAACAGGATTAAGGAAGATGGCAATTGACATTGTATTTAAATTTTTGAAGATTGTAGGTGGCAGGAAAGCAAGAAACCAGAAGAGAAACCACAGGCAAGAATTGCAAGAAAAGAAGCTGTAAGAATTGAACTTATGGTTGCATCTAGCTATTTCAATGATAAAATGATGTGACCAATTTGCAAATCTAATAGTATGTTTAAATTCATACAGTTGTGGTACCATAGAGGAGAACTCATTAGAACAATTGCCATGAAAATATTTATAGCGAGGAAAGAGGGAAGCTACATGGTGGTAGGAAGGTGGCCAAAGTTGAGATACCAGGTCAGAACTGTTAATATTCCATTCTTTGTTGTGTTTTTTTTGTTTTGTTTTTTTGTTGTTTTTTTTTTTGCAAGCATCTCAAGATATATTAAAGGATCTCCAGACCAGATATGGCAGCAATATTCAATGAATGCACAAATGGTAGATTTATAAATGTGCAAGATGGATTCTGGCATGGCCCACTGAATCAAATTTCCTAGCAGCAGACCTAGCAATTGATTAAATATAATCACTCCAATTCATGCCAGTAGAAAATGTGAGATCAAGAATGAACAAAGTTGTCATCCTCAAAGTTGGTATCACCCATGCTGATGAAAGGCAGAAATGGTTCTCTATGATGACTAAAAGATAGCAGATGTTTCAGTATTGGAACTTAATCTACATATTACCACAAAAGCAATTGTTATTTTTATAAGAAATGAGCATCACTTTTTATATCTATCATGTTAGTTTTTCTAATTTATTTTCTTTCATTGTATGATTGAATGCATGAGAATTCAATTATTACATTCTTCAGCTAAAGTAAGTTTTTATTAATAGCATAGTATCTTATGATGTGTGACAGTCAAGAATGTTTCTTTAAATTCCAGAAACTAATTTGTCCATTTAACTCTTGGTCAGAAAACTCTTTTTACTGTTGAATCAAACCCAGAACCAGAAAGCCTCCAAGTGTCCCAGAATCAACCACCATAAAAAGAGTATTGAATCTGGAATTTTCACCTAATTTTCTTGTAATAAATGTGACTGGAATTTGACCAAAAAAATCTTAAATTGGCATGAAACCACCTAAAAGATTTTCTCTGTACTAAAAGTATATTTTGATTATAAGTCTCTATGTTCTTTGACCTGATTCCTTCATATATATATATATATATATATATATATATATATATATATATATATGCCACTGGGTTTCTTTGTTTAAAATGTCATAAAGAATAGTGTCTACACTTGGAATAATTTCCAGAGACTGATTTACAGAATTTTTGCATCTTTTCATTTGACTTTTTAATTTAATTTCTACTACTTTAGGTTTTAGTATATATTCATAACATATATTTTACAAGTACATGAATGTTGCAATTGCAGTCTTTCATATAAGCTGAAAGATTAACTGCTTCTTAACAAGAAGAAATCATACTAAAACAACTAACAATATTTCCTGTAGAATTATAAAAAAGAAAAAAAGTGATTTTCACTATTTCAAAACAATTTTTGAAAAATTACTTAGTTTGTATGACAGTGACTTAACAAGTGGATTTTTGAATTATTGATGCCTTCCACTTAAATGAATATCTTTTATTTTTATGATTCTGTATTAAAGAAATTTTAATTACATGGTAAGAGAATATGGTTATAATTGATCCTTGCATTATTAGGAGTAGAATATCATTTACTTAGAATATTAATAATTTACTTGTATTTGTTATACTGAACCTAATTTTATTTTTTCTAATATCCCAACTAACACACTGTAAAATCAATTGTCATCTATCTAGTTGTAAATGATTTCACTGTTAAAAGATGAATTTCTGTCTTCTGTTGTAATATATATTTCATTGTGACAAGTGTCCTTGCTCAATATATGACTTCTATTTTCAGCCATTCCTCTCTATTCTTTCCTTCTGTTTGCTGCTGCTGCTATAGAATGAAAACACGTGATAGCATTGGCAGGAATGGAAAATCATAGTATCACCATTTTATGGTACTGAAATCTTAGCAGTGCTCTGTCCTCAAATGTAATTGTCTGTTGAGCTTAAAAACAAGATGCACATGGTTTCTTTGAGAATCTGTTCAAGTATTATGAACTTTACAGGAATAGAATTATGATTAAAAGATCAATAATGTTTGTTTCTGTCTACTCCCAATTATGTTTGCAATCTCTGGCTTTATAATGGTCTTCACTTAATAAACATGAGCAGAGACCTTCTTTTTAAACAAGATTATATCATACTTTTAAAAAGAAGACAATTTTTTATGAAGCAATTCTTCTTTATAAATGGTGATGTAAGTGAAATAATTTTTTTTTTTGTTTTTTTACATTAATCTTAAATTTGTTATCTATGCATGAAAGGTTTAATCTTATATCATACACTATGTAAAGTTTAATTATGCAAGTGAGTGTTTTCATTATCAAAAACATATTGATAAAATTGTTAGGATATATTTAAAGGATAGATATATCATGCACATTTCAGTTTATAATGTCTGCTTTTGTTATAAATATTTCTAGTAATCTATTTGGTGGTGTCACATTTTATTATGCAATTCAAGGGCTGTTCATCATACTGTAAATAAATATATGTATTCTCCAATCATTTTATGAAGTATACTCTATTAGTACTTCTAGTCATCTGTTGTACCCAGCTTTGCCTTTAGAACTGCCTCAATTCTTCTTGGCATGGATTCAACAATGTTTTGGAAGCATTCTTTTGAAATTTTGGTCCATGCTGTTATTATGGCATCCTGCAATTCTCTTAGATTGATTGACTGCACATCCAGGATTTGAATCTCTCTACCACAAACCAAAAGTGTTATATGGAATTGAGATTTAGCGATTGCAGAGGCCAGATTAACACAGAGAACTCATTGCTGTCTTTCATGAACAAACTTACCAGGATTCTTGATTTGTGACATGGTCACTGCTAGAAATAACCATGACAGAATGGGGGCACCATTAAATTAAGGCATGTAGTCAGCCACAATACCCAGGTAAGCTGCAGCATTTAAACAATCTTTTATTGGTATCAAAGGTTCTAATATATGCCAAGAAAATATTCCCTATATTGTTACATCACCACCACCAGGCTGAACCATTGATACAAGGCAGGTGGATCCATACTTTCATGTTGTTTATACCAAATTATAGTACTACCATTCAAATGTTATAGAAGAAATCAAGACTCATCAGACCAGACAATGTTTTTCCAATTTTTGTTATCCTTATCTGACAGGAGTGGCACCTATAGTGCTCTTCTGTTATTTTAGCCTCTTAGCTTAAAAATAAATTAACTGGCTTTCATAATGTCACAAAAAATATTTGACAAAAATTAAGATTAATAAATAGAAAAATTGGATTGACCAACAAAAAAATTATTTGAAGAATACTGTGCTATGAATGTAAACAGAAAAAGTAACAAAATATTAAAAACATTTACTGAAGACACAAAAGCAATGAAACTAGCAACTTTAAATAAAGATTATAAATAGAAACATGCAAGTTGGATGAAGATGTATAAGAAAACTGATTTCTCCACAGTAACTTTTAGTGATGAATGTAGAGCTACATTGGATGAACTTGATGGCTACACTGGATATTGATTTCTTCAAGAAAATAGTCAACTAACATGAATTAGAAGACAACATGGAGAGGTGGAGTTATGTTTTTACAAAAAAACAGTAAAGCAGTAAAATTACTTTCACTTTTTCTGATAGGAAATGCAGGGAATTAAGTTCTTGGACAAGATATTTTTTGAGTGGTACTGGTCACAACCAAGAAAATTAATGAGTATATTCATGCAAGACAATGCTCCTTCACATTCTGCAAATCTGATTATTACCCACCTAACCAAAAAAGGTTTTATAGATTTATAAAGGATGTCCGACACGAATTAACCAAAATTAAAACATTTGGATAGCTGTAAACACAAAGCAACAAGGGTTGGGGGGAGCAGTATTTCTTTTAACAGCCAGAACAACCTTATTATTGAGTGCATGTGTATGTGGCATCACAACAAAGATGATTGCTACTATAAAACAGTGGGTAAAACATGGAGATGCAAAGTACAAGATTTTTGCATAGCAAGTTTCTTTAGTTCCCAAAAGGAATTGACCAAACACAACTTCTAATGCATGGGTATTTCTTCTCGGCTTTTGGAGCAGGAGAGAGGAGCTAATGAAGACTTTCTGGATTACATGTGATGAGGTTTGGGTGCATCATCTTACCCTGGTGACAAAAGTTGATCCCATGGCCATGAAAATATCACTCATTACTCACCTCCTCTCCTACTAATACCTAAAATTGAAAGTTTAGCAGACAGCAAAGAAATTGCTGGCAGTTATGTTCTGAAATGCCAAAAGTGTGCTGCTCATGGATTTAATGCCACAATACAGTCACATATTGTGAAACCCTTGATAAACTGAAGAAAGTTGTTCAGTAAAAGAGACTTTGGTATTTGTGTAATCCATCTGCAAGAAAATGCCACCCAAATATGAGCAACCCGATAAAAAATTGGTTCCATTGATATGATTGGAATATTTTATAGCAGTTACCACATATTCCTAATTTGTCTCTTTCAGATTATTATTCATTTGGCTCTCTCAAAAGACTTATCAGAAAATCAGTTCTACCCAGATGATGCTATTATTGTAGAGATGAAAAGTGACCCTAGTCACATGATGCACATTCTTCAAAGTGGGTAGTTATGTACTTATGCAATAACAGGACAAGTGCATCACTCTCAATGGTGATGACATGAAAAAATAAAATAGTTATGCTGGTGACATATGCCCAATGTTTTATTAGTAAATGTTTATTCATTTTATTTGTAAATTTTTTCCATATCTTTCATATATGACAAAAATCAATCTGGGGAGGGAAAAAAAAGAAAGATAAGAAAACTTGCTTACAATGTTATGGCTGAAACAATAGAAAATCTTTTAAAAAATCAATGGGATAAAAGTTATAGAATGTCAAGGAGCCCAGTATTAACATGTAAAATAATACTTCATTCATGTATATAGGATATTGTGTTAATCAATTTTTCTAAGGCTTTATGGATTCATTTATAAATAAAAATTGGTTACACTTATTTTATTTGCATAACAAAACTTGGACCCTTAAAGCAAGTTAATACCAATTTATTTAATAAGTATACATATTATAAGTTGTAACTCCATAATGCTCATATAAATACAAGTGAAAAAATGAAAATTTTACCTACATTGGGTTGTTTTTTATTGTGAAAACTTTGACTTGCATAATAAAATCTGACACAGTACAGACATATGTCTCACTATATGAACATCTAACATACAGATCCTTTGCAATAAAATTGTGCCTGGCTATTAATCTTGTATGCTCTTTTTCAGCTGCCTGTGCTTGAATATCAGTCAGATCTTCATTCAGTACAGCTGTGTCCACCTGGTGAAATCCTAGATATTTTGCAGCACCCTCTTCTTATTCTCTTTCCCCTTTTGTTTTCTCATGTCTCCTCTAACACTTTCTCTTTGGGCAAAACGGGGCCAAGAAGAACCTTCGGTAGGAGGAACCATGATTGTTAAAGTTCAAGATTCTCTATACTTCCAGTAATGGATCTAGTTCAGCACTAAAGAGATCATATACCATTTCAAAATACCATTATCTTAGTTGCTGCCTAAGGAAGAATGAAGAAAAACGTCTTGCTTTTGTTTAGGATACAGTTATGTCTTCACTAAAATCTGTTTACTGTCAAACGGTCAGGAGTCCAAGTAGTTAGGCGACAACTTCATTATAGTTTAATTATGGTATACTTGAATTCTTTATTGTAAGTTTTTTGTTTTATTTTAGAAATAGATTATTTGGACAATTACTGATTACATTCTAACTGCTTTGAAATATCTTATTTGTTGCACGACTATATTGGTTTGATGAACAAAATTTAATGCCATTTTTAAAAAATTATTTCACCACAAACAAGGCAATAAAGCCACTAAAGCACAAAGTGTTATTGCGTGTGAAAGAAAAAGAAAGGAACAAGAACAATAAAAGAAGTGGGATCAAGAAGAGAGTAGATAAAGATTGACATTACATTTAAGTTTTTTAAGATCAAAGTTGGTGGGAAAGCAAGAATCTGAAAGTGGATTCCACATGTGAGAAGTGTAAGAAAAGAAACTGTTAGCATAGAACTTAGTTACATTTAACTAATTCAACTGTAAAATGATGAGACCTTGCTGCCAATCTAGTACTGCACTTAAATTCACAACATCTAGATACCATTGAGCAGAGTTCATCAAATAATTACCATGAAAGTATTTATAGAAAATGCACAAGAAAGCTATATTATGGGAAAGTACCTGAAGCTGGGATATCAGGTCAGGACCAATAATATTGCAGATTCTTCTTTGGATTTTATCAAGAATCTCTAAATAGATAGCAGGCACATCAGGCTATCTGTGGCAGCAATATTCTAAGCATGGGTGAATGGTAAACTTATAAATATGTAAAATAGATTCTGGAGAGAAAAATTGTCTAGCATGAAACGGTGATCCAATTTTCCTAGCAGCATATCTTTTCACTACATGCAGACCTCTCTAATTTCAGACCATTCATCTATGGGTGTATCACCTATGGCACTTTAGATGATGACAACTACATATCAGTAAAAAAATATTAACCCAAGAAGGTGCAACGTCGCACTCCTGAAGGTTAGCATCAGCCATGCTGATGGAAGGCATAAAGAGGTCTCTCAGATGATTAACAGAAAGCAGTTGTGTTTGGGATGCATACAAGTTAACAAGCCCAGTTAAAAGCAGATTTTAGGTCACTTTTGAGATCAGCTACCAATTTCAATTTTCCAGTCCTGTGTATGTGGAATAAACAGTGGTTTATCTTAAAAGTTGATACAGTTATAAAACAGCCAATACATTAAAACTGATGCTAATTTTCAGTAGCAACAAAAGTATCAAGTTGAAGTTATTTTTATAACAAGCTTACCAACTTTGTTCCTTCATATATATATATATATATATATATATATATATATATATACACACACACACACACGCACACACATTCTTTGTTGAAGTTTTTAATTTCAAGATGATTTTCTATTAATAAAAGATCGTGATTCTGTATGATACAAATCTCTTAATAAATGAACACACTCAAAAAAGAAAAAATGCTGGTATTTTTAATTAGGAGCTCAGTTTGAAATTACATTCAGTGATGAAAAGTTTTAATTAAAATATGTTGATGAAATTTTACTTTTACTACTTATTTTTCTAAACAAGTTAAGAGTATTCAAAATTAATTTCAAGTTAGGTTTATATTTACTTAAGTGAATTTTTGATAAATATATTGAATTTTCTATTTTATTCATATATATATATATATATATATATATGTATGTATGTATGTGTGTGTGTTTTTAGGCAGCAATCCCACTCTAATACATGTTTCATTAAAATTCACTGAAAAAGCACTTCTGCTAAATTTTTTTATTGCATTTTTCTTGTGTACAAACAAGATATTTCTGTTTTGGACCTAGTGAGTGCAGAAATTGTTCAAATGATTATTCATTATGGAACCTTTCAGCTAATCTGTAAGCCATTTTTAGTTGTATAAGTTTCAGAGAAGTAGACCTATTTTAATTCTTGAATATGGCCTGTACATTAAGAGTTTTTTTTTTTTTTATGATGAGCGCTTCTCTTATTATTAAGCATTTTTTCCTGTTCAAGGTATTTATGATACTTGTGTTTTCAACAAATATGTTACATATATATATATATATATATATATATATATATATATATATATATATATATATATATATATAAAAAGATATTTTTTAAAGGTACAAAATTTTATCATAGCAATAAAAGTATTAAGCTTAATATTACTAGACATATTAAAAAACGTGCGAAGCAACCGGTTTCGCTACCGCTCATCAGGCTTACAATGGGAGATTTAAATTTAAAAGACAGAAAATGTACAATAAAAGGAAATGTGGAAATGTTTTTTTTTTATCCCCCTCCACATTTCCTTTTATTGTACATTTTCTGTCTTTTAAATTTAAATCTCCCATTGTAAGCCTGATGAGCGGTAGCGAAACCGGTTGCTTCGCACGTTTTTTAATATGTCTAGTAATATTAAGCTTAATACTTTTATTGCTATGATATATATAGGCAGCAAGAATTGATCCAAGCAAATTTTATTAAATTTCACAAATAAATTTATCTATTCAATTTTTTATTATGTCTTTCCAATTTCCATATGAGGTGTCGTACATCGTGATTGAAGTTATGAATAAATTGTACGAAACCCACACTAAATGAAATCTCTTTCACAAGAGAAAATGAGATATTGGAATGTGTATGCAAAAAACAAAACAAAAAATAAAAACATGTAAAGACATTTGTGCTTTTTCCATTTAACCATTATATATAATGTCACTTGGAATTGATTCTAAGTCCACTATGGTAAAAATGCCAGAAATCAGTCAAAAAGTCTCACTTATCTCACTGACAATACCTATTTCTTGACAATGACTGTGATAGTTGAAAGTACTTGAATATAACAGGTAAAAACATTAACTTTGAACAATTTATTCATAGCTTCAATCCTGATTCACAGTGCCTTATCCTTAAATTGGAACAATATAATAAAAAGTTGAATAGACAGTGTGTTTGTGGAATTTAATAAAACTTGTGTGTGTGTAATACATATATATATATATATATATATATATATATATATAAGAAGAGAAGAATTAATCTCTAAAGAAGACAAGAATGCATTTATTTCCTTTAAAGGATAGAAATATCTGAAAGTTATTCAGAGCCTTGTTGAGAAAATAAAGATTTTAAAAGCCAATGAAATTATCATAGAAAAATATAGACTACCTAATATAAAACCAGTGAAAAAGTAATGAATAAAAGAGAAGTGACAATACATCTGGTTGATTTGAAAAGATGAAAGATAAAGATAAGTTTATCTAATTTGAAGTAAATTTTTTCTTACTATTTCTCTCCTGTGTCACTCATAGAAGTGAGCAAGTCATTTTGTTGAGAAATTTATTGACCAGGGCAAACATTAAATGTTATAATGCACTCAAGAAAATCTACAAGGAATAAACTGGTTAAAAAAGGAATGATTACGTTAAGTTTGTGTATCATAAGGGAGTTAACTGAATTAGGCTATGTGAATTTATTTATTTATTTACATATACTCAGAAAACATTACTCTTGAATATATTGCTTTTGACAAAGAACAGACATTATGAAACAATACAGACATGATCTAGACAAAATTAGAATGGAATTCATATAAATATTTAAAGGTTTTGTTTTGAAATTACAAAAATAAAGCAATGTGAATTTTTGTGCAACTCTTGTTTTATTTGTATAACTTTTAACCTGAAAAAATGAGACAATGTACTTAAAAGCTAAATTAAATATGCCAACACTCCGTCAAAAAACCTTTTACTCCAGTTGTTTATTTTAAATAATGCTATCAGACATAAAATGAAAACATGCTTTTCTCTGATGTAAAAATCATTGTGGAAATTAGAATAAAGATGCATTTTACAAAAAATAAATAAGCAAAAGGAAAACCTGGAATTTGTTAAAACAATATATATAAAATAATTTTTCAAAAAATAATATCAAATTGCTACCTGAACATTTTCTGGAGTAAACAGATTTTATTTCTTACTAAAGAAATATAAAATAAATAGTCCTCATTTTCTGTTTGAACTTCTGGAATTATTTTCACACAGGCTACTATCTCCATCTTTGTTGTTGCTATCACAGTATTTGGCTGATATACTCTCCAGGCTTCATCAGGTGATTGCTGATCCAGGTAACTTTCAGGGAATTTCAAATTGAACCCTTTATTTAATTGACAAGGGCAGATTGTTCTTGTTCCACTGTCCATGTCCAGAGGCAGGATAACAGTGGTGCTAAGTTGTTTTTTTTATCTTCACATCATGTTTACTTAAATACCATAAAAGAGATGAGAATTCAAAGATGTGACTATATCTAAATGTCACATTGGGCTATTTATGTGAATATGGCACTCTATTTTTGAATTGCAATACCATGCAGATTGCTTTCAACTAACTCAGGTTGGTGTTTAATAAGTGCTGTCAAACTGTAATGCTGTTTCTTGGCTGACCAACTGTGAATTGGCTTTCATGACTTTGCACAGGTTTCAGCATTCATGGATATCCACTTTAAGTCTTTGCCAATGTGAATTTGTCGCACAGGAATTTGATCATCTGCTCATAAGCTCTTCTCTGGTCAGTACTTCCTTTTCCAAATACATGGTTATTTCAATGTATTGATCTCAATGAACTGAATGCCACTTTGAAATTATACAGTAGATATATTCTCGAGTGTTTGCATGAAATCAATTTTCTTTTATTTATCTTGTAGATATTTTCATATGTGTAAAACTCATTATGAAGACTAATTTTAAGAGCATTTTGAATATTCTATGCTTGAAACTTTTAGAATGTTCTCACTATTATTTTAATAATAAATATATTTCTATTTCAATTCAAATTTAGATTTTGTCTGTTAAAAGTTATTGTTTGTTTCATAATAGTAGAACTTGCATGTCTTTGAATTCAGTACAAAACTTCAATTTAACTCTTCACTGAAGCACTGACCTTTTAGGTACTAAAAGTAGGTTTACCACTAACACATAATTACTTAATATTTTTGTTATATCAGTTTTGGTGTTGGTTTCAATCCAATTTGGAATGGTTGCAAAATACTTGTCTCTCCTCATTTTATAGGCAGCAGCACACAAATGCATGCTGAGATTTTTTTCCTAGCCAATAAAATAGGACGGTACTCAATTTCATCTGACTGAGTCCTGGTCTGTCTTGTCTTGAAGTCGAAATGCTGTTTGCTTGTCCAAACTTGCTTTTATGTGTCAACATAAATTCTTAGATTTAACTTTTTGCAATATTACTGTTGCTTTGCCTTATTAATGTTAATTTGCCTTGCATATATTGTTTGCTTGTCCTTGCTTTATATTATTTTTTGCCCTGTTATTTTCTTTGTCTTCTTATTGCTTATTGCAAACTTTGTCAATTCTGTTTGCTGGACAGTTCTGTTACTTATTTTGCAATTTGACCACAGCAACTCACTCCACATTATGTATATATTTCCTTGCTCTTTTTTACTACATTTATTTCTGGAGAAATACCAAATACTTTAAAGAATGGAAAGTTAAATTATAGAATGTTCTTTTTCATTGGGCAAACTGCTTTTGTTAATTTTATCCTCCCCAGTACATAATAATCATTCTTTGTTTTCTTTTGAGAAATAGTGTATTACTTTTTTAAATCATCTCACTATTTATAATTGATCTACTTCTTTATGATGAGTAGCTTTTATTATTTTAAAATATTAGTATTGCTTATTTTAAAGTGGAATTTCTTGCAAGAATTAAAATTTTTAATTATATCATTTAAATATTGAAATTCATTAATTACATCTTAAAATATGCTGGATTTTTTTACGTTTGTTTTTGTTTATGCCAGAGCAGAAGAACTGTTCAGAGAAGTTTTCAAAGTAGTAAATGATTGCCATTAAAAAAAATTTTCCATAAAACTTTCTCTTGCTCTCTTTCTCTCAATGTTGAACAGAAATAACCCAAGTCTTGACTATTTTATCAGAATCTCAGTAAATCCCAAACTTTTCATTTCATAATTTCTTCGTCAGATGAGAAATGATGTACCCTCATGTCAAGTTTGATTTATGAGGGCTCAACAGTTGTGTTTAGAATGATCTACAAAGATAATTTGATTATAATGGTGATGGTTTGTGCAGAACCAGCCATACTTGTCTGAAGAACTGATAACAGAGAAATGGTGCACACTGGGACACAAAAATTAATGTCAAAGCTAAAGGAGAGTATAAGTACACAAACATAACTTTTCACAGAAAGACATGGCTTGAATTCAATTGTTCTTTATCTTGAGAGGACATCACCCAAGGCATGAGTTCCCAGTCTGCCCTGCTACTTAACCCATAGCTGGAGGAAGATGCATTTATGTTTTTTTCCAGTGGCATTTGTTTGAAGTGATAGAAATATAATCAACTGGAATTTGAACTCAACTCACTGATTCCATTTTCTGTACCAATAACCATTATGCTATCAACATAACCAGATAAAAGATGAGTAATATGTATGTAAAAAATCTATAAGTCACTTTCCTTGTATTAATTTGTTTTTTTTTTACTTTCAAATATGGTTGCTTTAGTGTTTTTTAAATATTACCACTTATCTTATTTTTTTAATCAATTCACACCAAACAAGGCAATAATGTCACTAAAATGCAAGGGGCTACTGGGAGTGAAAGAGAATGGGAAGACTTTAGAAGGGACCAGAAAACCCACTCCTAAGCATGAAAAAAATCTGTTCAAAAGATCGGGGAGGAGTGTGAACCTGACAAGCTACCATGTATTATGGGTGTATGTCTTAGTAATGGATACTTGAGCTTATTATGATTATAACAAATAAGACTTGTACAATATTGAAACTCACTTCCTCTTCCTCATTGAGTTTTGACTCTGACAGTAACAAGATAATGGGACAGGGAATTTTAATTTGCTGCCTTTTCAAAAACATTGGTACAAAATAATGTTGTAGTTGGCAGACAAGATAAATACATTTTTGTTATGTATCGACTCAGAAATTGGTAAATTTCCTCAGATAAAATTACTGTAATATCACTAGAGGGATTACATGAGAGTTTAGTCTATTTGTTTTTATCATGCTTAAATGGGCCTTTTTATTACTCATTTTAAACACGTTTTTATATTGTTTAGTTTATGTGTAAAGACACTTTGTCCTTTTTATTAAGTATAAAGAGTTTAAGAATCGGTTATTTTCTCTTCATTTGTAATTTGAATTTTTTTTCACATGGGATTAATCTGAACTCATTCTCCCATGCTTTGAAATCTGTGTATAAGTTAAGAAAACAAAACGCAATTATCATCATTCTGCCCACACACTAGGATCATGATTATAATTTCTTTTTATTAATAACACTTTTTTTGTTATCTTGCCTGATACTTTAGTTTTCACTTCATATTTATGTAAAAATTGAAATGTAAATTAAAGTATTTTAGATAACTTTTTGTTGATAAACTCTTTTAATCTAAATTTGAGACAGTATCTCTCTTCAATATAGTCTGTAATGGATTTTTTTATACAAAGAAAAATTAGATGCAATCATTTATTTGCTTTTTTTTTACATCTGGGTTAGATGCATTAATTTAACTATGATCAGCCATTTGAGTAATGTGTGCAAAGTTCTGAGAATTTATTATTAGCAAGAGGAAAAGACTGCTTTTATTTTTTTAGTTATGGCAATACATTGATTGAATGCTTATGAGGAAAACAACTTCTTATCAGAAAATAAAATGCAAATTGATACATGAATGTTAACTGTCTCACTTTTCATATTGCTTCATAAAAAACAATAGTTACATTGTCTGAATGTGTATTTTATCTTGAATTTAGCATTAAAAATTATCAGTGCAGAAGCAAGTTTGTTGATAAATTATGAGTTGCATGCATATTTACAAGAATATTATATTTCATACTCTTACATTTCTTTGGGCACCCCAAGGTGGCGTAATGGTTACGACTGAGTAGTGAGTTCTATCCTCATTGGGTGTCCAATACTCTCGGCCTTGTGCCACATCTAAGCTACACTTGGAAAATCAGTACTCTAAAATTTCTTTATATATATATATATATATATATATATATATATATATATATATACACACACACATATATTTATATTTTCATTTTTTGTTGATACTGCATTATTGGAAAGTATGCTGGTTATTTTAGTATTGTCATAAAATTTTGTTTTTGTCCTGTGATAGATCTCTTCTGAGATCTGGAAAAGCTGGGTTCAGCTTAAAATTTAAAAAAGGTCAAATATCTTTTTCAACATTTGTTCATTAAGCTCAGTCTAATGATGCCATTGTCAAATTTGTAAAACCCAAATATAAACATATTCATTTTGTATTTAAGAAATGATTTGGTTTTATCTTTTAGGATTTCAACTTCTAAATAGATTGTATCGCAAAATCTCTTACATGACCTACTTATTGACATCAATTGACATGCCAAATAAATTATGGTATACTTAAGGAATCCATTTTAACGAGGGAAAGTATCCACTCAATTTCTAATCCTTTCTACTGGTTTCCTTTTAACAAATCAATTTTTATCTTTTGCACTTAACTGAATTGGAAAAGTGTTTTATTAGATAAATTACCTCTTTAAAAGGGAATGAAAAGTATATGTACATATTAGAATTTTATTTCCAATCATTATTTCTTGTTTAACTCTGATTTATCGAAGTTGATTTTCAACCTCTTCAAACAAAAGAAATATGCAGCACTTTGCAGAGAAAAACAACATGACCAATTTCAAGATCAAGATATCTGAAACTTTAAGTTTCCTCTGATCTGATATACTAACAATATTACTTTTGATTACTAAATTTCTATAATTCATAATTTATGTGACTTGACAATTCATGCACTCAGAATTGTTCTTTTACTGCCTTAGCTTGCACTTGAAAAAAATTAAATTTTTGTTAAAGGTGATCTTAAGCTTATAAATAAACTTTGCTTGGTTGTTACAACTTTATTTGTTACACTACAATGTAATCAAAACATCCAGTGTGTTAAAAAAAACACATGCAAAAATCAAAGACTTGACAAATGACAAGAGATCAGTTTACATTTCACTACACTGATTAATAAAATTTATTTTGTTTACATTAAGCTATTTTTCAGGAAGGACCATATATGGCAGCAATGTTCTAAGCATGGACAAATAATAGACTTATATATATGTAAGATAGATTCTGGAGAGAAAAATTGTTTCGCACGACACAAGAACAGACTTCCTTAGCAGCTGACCTAGTAATGGATTCAATATAGTCTTTCCACTTCATGTCAGCTAAGAACGTTAACCCAAGAATGCACAACGAGTCACTTTCCTGGAGGTTAGCATCAGCTATGCTGATGGAAGGTAGAGGGGAATCTTAGATGATTAATGGAGAGTTTTAGTTTTGGAGATGTTAAAATTGCCATGCTATCTTTTGCCCCAGTTAACGATGGTCTTGAGGTCATTCTGTACATCAGCTGCCATTTTGACTTTGTCTGACTGATCAGCCTTACTACTGCGGCAGGAGTTAATGGTAGTGTCATCAACATAGACACCAAGTTGAGATCTGATGTCATCAAGTAGATTGTTAATGAAGATTAAAAACAATATAAGACCAAATGGAGCCCTAGCGTTCACCTGCATTAATACGAAAGGATCTAGATGAGTGGACATTCAGGATAACTCTCATTTCACAATTTGACAGGAATGACTGAATCGACCCAAAAACATGCCCGGGGATACCATAACTTTTCAGCTTGTGGAGAAGACCTGAATGCCTGAATGTTGAAAATTGAGAATACTTGTTGGTTTGATTGACTCCATTCTCTGCAGATGATAACTGAGAGACATTGAGTGTAGTAATTTGTTTTCATGAAATGTTATCTACTGCACACTACCTCTCAAAGCTATATCACAATCATATACTATTAAATATGGTCACCTTATCACAAATTTCTCAGTACTCTTGCCTTTACATTATACATCTATTGATACTTTCAAATTTAATGCTTACTTTGTGCAAAGGGTCTGGACATTTTGAGGTTGTAATATCAACAAACAGAGAATTTTATAGAAATTTTTCATGATATATAAGTATTGTGATAAAATTTATATTGGTGAAACACAAATATTAAAAAAGACATATCGATGAACACAAAAAAATTAATTTCTGTATTCTCCGACATAGGAAAATTAATGACAAAGTGGAAGAATTTTTTTGTATTATGTATTTTGTCTTTTAGGACTTCATTGGACTGAAGTGATGTTTCCATTGCTATAATTACACATATGCACAAAAGGGAGTGAACTCTGAAATTTTAAACTTTTAAATTTAAATTGATTTTTTTTTTTTTCAATTAAAAATTTAAATTTATAATTAAAAAAGTAAATAAATTAAAATAATTTTTAATTAAATTTTTTAATTAAAAAAAATTGATTTAAATTCAAAAGCATAAAATTTCAGTGTTTCCTCCCCTTCATACTATTGTGTAGTTACATCAACAGAAACATCACATTAGTAGAACAAAGCCCTAAAGGACGAAATACCTGACACAAAAAAATTTTTTCACTTTGTTATTAATCTTCCTAACATTGTTCTGATATATAAAAATGTATCTGATTTTCTCCCATTCTCTTACATACAATATACAAACTATCATTTCATTTTTAAAAATGCCAAAATGTTTAAACTTATTCATTATTAATTATCTGAAGAATTATCAAATCAACTATGATGTCATTATTCAATTTGAGTAATCAAAATGTAGGTTTTTATAATATATTACCTTTTCTAAGATAATACTTTAAGAAAATAATATTAAATACTGGTTAAAAATCTTAATAAAATGTTTAATTATAATTTTTTATCAAATTCTATATTTTCCTCAACACTAAAATAATATTTTCAAAAAATATAATTTAAATCCTAAGTATTCACTATTCTCTCCTCATCTAAGACTGATTTGATTTTTGAGTGGCGAGGTGCATTGTCAATGACAAGAATGACAGATCGACTGTATTTTAGTATCTGTCTATATTTCTGAGATGAGGTATTATTATTTACATTATTCAGACTATTGTCCTCATCTTTGTCACCATATTCATTACAACGTTTCAGCCGTTGTACGCTCCGGCCTTCTTCAGGTGGATTGGAATCTCGAACTGAACCCTTTATTTCACTCACAGAGGTAGACTGTTCTAGTTCCACGTGCCATGTTTAATGGATGTCAGTTATCAGTTATCTCCTGTTAATTTCCCTCTGAAAGTTCTCCACTGCCTTAACCAGGTATTGAACTCACACTCTTTGGGTCCTTCACTGGATCTAACTAATGCCTTTACACACTGTGACATGTGTCCTTGTGTATGAATTTCTGGGTATTATAAACCTAATGTCTTCAGCAACCATTTTTATCAGTGCTCATATTGCAATTTTTGCTGTTACCATTCCATGTTTTTATCAGAGCTCATATTGCAATTTTTGTTGTTATCGCTTTTCTCTGGCACTCCTTATTACTGGTTCCCATATTGTATTCATTTCTATGCTTAGACAGCTCAGGAGATTTTTGTGGCCTAGCATATGTGCTGATTCCTTAAGTTTATGAATTTTCCAATGGTGTTCTTTGTCTATGATCTCAACCTGATCCCACAGAGGGTGGTGATCTCCCTTCTCTCGCCATATGTGGTCAGCCACACCTGATTTTTCCACCTCCCCTTGTGTTACTTTCTGGTGTTCTTGAAGCCTTACCTTAAGGGGGCGGCCTGTCTCCCCTTTATATTCCTTTCCGAAGCTGCATGGAATAACATACACACAGTCTTTAGTCATATTTTCCTCTATGGGGCGTTCTTACTCGGGAGAGATATCTCCGAAGTGTCGTCAAGCTTTTGAGGGTTGTTCTGATGTTATATGGACCGCAGATCCTTTGTATTTTCTCTGATAACCCCTTCACATAAGCAGGCAGACTGTTTTCTGAGTGTTGTTGTCCTCCTCTTGTACCCGCCTATCCCAGTTTTTTAGGGCTGCTGCCATGTACCCAGGGTAGTTGTTACATTGTATGGTACTGCTTATACTGACCAATTCTTTATCTAATGTCTCTGGGTCACCACATGACTTTTGCTTGGTGTTATAAGCAATGGACGATCCCTTTCTTTACGCTGTATGGATGGTGGGATTTGAAATTGAGGTACTGTCCGGTGAATGTCGGTTTACGGTATACGGATGTCTTGAACCCATGCTCTGTTCAAGATATTAGAACATCCAGGAATAGAAGTGTGTTGTTACTCTCTTTCTCCATCGTGAACTGTATCGAAGGTCTTATTGAGTTCACATGGTCCAGTAGAACCTGAACATCTTCCTGGTGTGGCCAGAGTATGAAGGTGTCATCTACGTACCTTAACCATATAGTTGGCTTTAGAGATATAGATTCTAATGCCATTTCCTCAAAGTATTCCATGTATATATTTGCCATTGCTGGTGATAATGGTGAGCCCATTGCTAAGCCCTCATCCTGTCCTTATATGTGTAATCTCATTCCGAAGTGTGTTGTTTGTGTACAGAAAGTCAACATCTTCATCAGGACTGTACTTTACCTTGGCTACATGCAGGGCTTTTTAATGAAATCACATGCCAAGTTACTTGTATACAATCCCCGCCTGGCTTCACTGTAAATTAGGCCCAAGTTGCTAATACAGCCTCTATTACATATAAGTTGGTACCTTTTGAAGCTGCTACAATTGTGTTGCACTTTGTACCTCTTCAAGATTGCCCTTCACTCCTTGAAATATGAATACTGAAGTTTGCTTTGTCCAGGAAGAGGATTGACAAGTTCTGGCCATGAAATGCAAGGAGTTCCTTTCTCTTTTCCTTATCCTCTAACATGTTTGCTGCTTCTGGCTCAAATCTGATGCTTTTCAGAGTGTATAAAAGCATCTCCAGGTGGTAAGGTGAAGTCTGCTTGGACAATTTTAAATTGAATTTATGGTAAATGGCATCAATTATATAGCTCATTAAGTGTTATTCTGAGGTTTTCTTCAATTTTATTCCACATAAAATCTTTCTGCTCATTTGACACTTTTCTGAAACTTTGTGCACTTCCTGAGTCTTCCTTTTCAGCTTGGGATACCCACCTGTAAGCAGTTTCCCAAAGGATTCTAATTTGTTGAGCTTTTGACCTCCAATCTCCATCTGATTCATAGACAGCCAGAATTTGAGTTTTCTTTTTTTCATTTTCAGTCTTCTTGTATGATCTCGGCATAGTGTTGAATTTTAAGAAACATTTTAGTCAGTTGAATATATTTTTCAACATGTATATATTATTCAAAAAATAGATTACAAACTTTGCAAGTTTCACTCTCAGTTCATACAAATTTAAATTCATAAAATTTTGGATAAAGTATTTCATTATATTTACCTAAGATCCTTAGGTAAATAAGTGCTTCATCAAATTAAATTCAGTTTTTAAAAACAATTTTAACTTTGAAATTTAAATATAATAGAAATTTGATTGATTAATTTTATCATTTTTTTTACTCAAAATAAATCATTCCATTTTGAAAGTTAATCTCAAATTGAAAATAATTATTCCATTTTGAAAGTGACTATTTTCAAATTGAAAGTGGAAAGGCATAGACCTTGTTCAATTGATCACTTAAAAGAATACCTGATTTTTATCATTTCTATTTACTATTAGTCAACAGATTTGATAACATTGTAGAAATTGCATTGGGAAATACTAGTAAAATCAACTAGCTAAAATAAATTTTTAAAAAAATCATTTAAGTGAGTATTTTTACAGAATATGGTTTCTTCTTGGTACTTGTTGGTACCTAAATATCAGTATCTGATAGAATAGAATCTTTAATGCACAATAACTGGTGATTTTTTGCAGAATTTGATATAAGCTTGCAAACACACACACACACACACACACACATATATATACACACACATATATATGAAACAGATTAAGAAAAGTGACATCTGTTTAGCTGACTCAAGAGCTTTGCATCAAAATGCTCAGCAGGTCCAGATGCATGATAAATCTATTGAACTTATTATCACATCTCATATTTTTACTCATTCTGAATGAAGGAAAAACTAATTCTAACTTTCAAGTTTTAAGTTCTTTATATGCTAGAGTTTTGTTGGGAACATCACAAGATTTAAATTATGAACCAGTTAATTTCATATATATATATATATATATATATATATATATATATATATATATATATGATGTTGGAAAAATTGTATGACAAAGTGGGAAAAGATAACTTGTGATATGTTTCATCCTTCAGGACTTTGTCAGACTAAATTTGGTATTTTGGTAGGACTACACATGCACACAACACAGGGATGCTGGGAATTTTAGAATTTTTTTTTTTATCAGGCAGAATACATTTAGAATTTTTTTCTTTTTCTTTTCATCACCCTTGTAAGTAGGTATTCTACACTGTGATATTAGATCTGCCAGGAATGTTGAAATGCTTTAAGATCCAGGATGTGAATTTACTGTAGATCACTTCGTAATTAAGGCACTCTCTATTAGACATTTACCTCATTGTGAATTATTTTTTCCTTTGATCAGTGTAGCATTTTTTATGACAAAGTTGTGGTTAGTCTCATTATGGTGGGCAACCAAAGCATTTGATGTA
>OZ038492.1:98287168-98629668 GCA_964036315.1 Acanthosepion esculentum | reverse complement strand
TTAGTCTAAAAGTGTCTCTCATTATAACGAGTGACTGTCTTTATTTGCTTTGTTCAGTTAGATGTTTTTTTGATGTTGCTCTTTGCACTTAAAGCTGACCTTCCTTTCAATTCCTTCCTAACAGTCAAGCATTAGCTCACTCAATATCCTTCATCTTTTGATGGATAGTATTCAATCAAAAAAAAAGAAATAAAAATAGTAACACGGACTTTTTTTTTGTAAAATGGCTAAATCCCATCATTTAGGTCTATATGTAGAAAAGCTGTCAGCTGCATAGTCTCTCTTCTAGTTTAGCAGTTGTCATGTCTTTCTTTTTACTGCTACATCAACATCCATTTCATGGCCTGCACACTCCAATCATCTCAGCTTTGCTTCAGCTGAAAAGTGTTACATGTACTTTAACAATA
This sequence comes from Acanthosepion esculentum, assembly GCA_964036315.1. Classification (NCBI taxonomy): domain Eukaryota; kingdom Metazoa; phylum Mollusca; class Cephalopoda; order Sepiida; family Sepiidae; genus Acanthosepion; species Acanthosepion esculentum. The sequence goes on along the minus strand of OZ038492.1, from coordinate 98,629,261 downwards.
TGTTTGTTGATTTTGTTGGTAAAAAAAATTATTTTACTCTTAGCTTTTTTTTTTTTTTTTTTTTTTTTTTAAAGAGCAGATGTCTCACCTTCAGCATCATGAAATGTCTTTCAGATATTTCTAATTATTTTTTCCCATCATCACTCAGGGATGCTATTTATTTTTATCACAGCATGCAATATTAAACCTTTAATATTCATCTCATAAACTTAGCATATTGACTGCCAACTAAGAGTTAAATCATGGTTGGCAGCTTTTATTATGATGCTGATTACGAGTTATCTCGTGGTTGGCATGTTCTGATACATTTTCATCTGCCGATGCCAGGAACAAATTTATTCAGTGATATTTTTACTATGAAAACAGTGTTAAAACTTCAGTTGTAGCTATAAATCAACTCATCAAAAATTTTTATTGACTAAGTTTGCTATTATAAAGTTGGCATTTAAAGTCAGTTTCCGTAATTGACCTCTGGCAGTCAATGTGTTAAATTGTTTTAGTTTGTTTACAATACATAAACTATTGAATTTTTGGAATTCTCAGTTTTATCTGTTTAGCATTTGTATTGTGCCAAGCTAATCAGGATCACTGGTTTTTAGTTAAAAAGTACAGATTACATATTGAATTTTTTATAATTGTATATATCTGTAGATATCAGTATGTAGTATGTATATATATATATATATATATATATATATATATAAAAGTGAACATAGACGTCAACACTTAGAGTCTGTTTAATGCTAGATGCAATCGTCAGGCCACCTGACGATTGCATCTAGCATGAAACAGACTGTCGCCTCTAAGTGTTGACTTCTATGTCCACTTTTATATTTACACACGCTCTATCTCTGATATTGAGCACTTTATCCCATTAATATAGCACACTTTAAGACTATATTTCTTCATATATATATATATGTGTGTGTGTGTGTGTGTGTATTTAGGCTGCACATTCTCTTTTAAGCAAGTTTGATTAAATAATTACAAACATTATGTCTGCTTATTTTGATCATAATCCTTTCATATTCACAAATATTTTTCTATATATTACAATTGAATAAGGCAAGAAATGCACTGATATAGTGATATTTGTGAATTTGATAGGATTATGATCAAAATAAACAGACATAATATTTGTAATTTATTATATATATATATATATATATATATATATATATATAAACTTTGACAATTGCTAGGAACTGATGATGAAGTTTTACATTGTGGGGAAAATTAAATAAAATGAATAAATAAAATAATAATAATAAGAAGAAGAAGAATAAAAAAACAAGGAAAAGTAGTAATCTCCATAAGAAATCAATTTCACTATGACATAAGTTATAAAGAAACCAAAAAATGTTTTTGGTCACATGCATGATTTTATGATCTCACTTCTGGAAAAGACACAATCTCACTCTTTTCATTTCCAACAATATTGATCAGATGTTTTTTGGCAGCCCTACTCATAAAATAAGTGATTTGATCATTCCAACTTAGTGTAAGGCTGACTTGAGCTTGATCATTTTTACCTCCTCTTATACATATTCAAGTGACATTAAGACACTTTGTTTCACTACACTCACCATAAAAGGAAAAAAATGTCTGTAGCAGAAACTCATGTCTTTGCAGGCTTCTATCTTCTTTGTTTATATATTGAACATGCAACTTCATCTAACATGCGCACAAACCCTACAATCTATTAACTTCCACAACATTTAATATTTACATATATTATTTTTCACAATTAAGGCTAAATGCAACTTCTAATTACATTTTTATTATACTTTGAGTTTTATTTTTCATTGAAAATTTAATTCCTCACCCATTTTTTAGTTTTATTATCTATCTCACGCACACACATATACACATCCTACAATGTATGTGGTTTAATAGAGAAAAAAATTTTACAATATTGTAAAATATATTCCAGAGTCTCTGCATCATTTGAGGTAGGAAATCCCTATAAAAGTATAATATTTATATATTATACTTTTATAGGGATTTTATATCTATTATTCCGTTACAACACTGCTCATAAATGAAGTCACCAACATATTAGAATATACACTATTCACTCTGTACCTATAATAATTCATTCAAATTGAGAAGGCAACCATATAAAGTTAAATTTCTTTGAAATTTTATTAACACCTGGCTCATTCAGAAGCCTCCAAAATATTTGCAAAATCATTTGTCACCCCTATTCATTCACTAGGTGTTCAAAAAGAATGAAGACCTTTTTAATTGTTAATATTTTATTATAAAAATACAAACTGATACAATTTTCTATTAATCTAAAAATATAATGTGTCATAATATTAATTGTTATCATTATCACCACTAATCTACAAGGAAATGATCTTTTCCTTCCTTACTGATTCACTGCTGTCATCAGAATGTAATTGCTTCATAAAATAATCAATCATTAATGTTTGTTCTTTACTTTTAGTCAAATGTTTATAAATCCATGTTGTGATTTCTTTGAAATTTCTTTGCATATTAAATTTGTGGCTCAGTAGTTGATACTAGATTTTCTAATTTAATACTTAATTGGAGGTCTTTACTAATATTTTTTTATCTCTATAATCTGTGTTTAAGAACCCAAGTTAAATATGGGATTTTGAGAAGATCTGAACAAGATGTGCATTCATTAAAAGAGCTAATTGAACCTTGCTGGGCCATGAAGCTCTCTGTCTAAAGCTTGCCAGATCAGATGGTGACATGTTGGAACCCTGCCGGAGGACACATTCTCTTTATTGATGTAATTCACACTGTTTAAAAATAGGTTGCCTACTTAAAAATGTGTATCCACTAAAATATAATGTTTAAAGTAATAAAAAATAATGTCAGATTAAAAATAAAATTCATTAATCCCATGGTAATGGTAATATTAGCCATTTCCCTACAAGGAAATATTTGATATTCATTGACTAAGCAGCCAGTACTGCTTTCAGTTGAAATTTATAAAATCTTTCTCTTAAAACAATTTTTCAGGAAGTTGTTATCGCTCATTCCAGTATTGGTGGGGATTTCCTTCCTAATCTTTTATTTAAAGTAGTGTGGAATGTCAACATCTTCATTATGCTATTATTTTCTCTCTGAGTTACAAGTGCTATCCACTTCAGTTTTTGCTGCTGTTGGTTGTCCACAAGTGATGTGTTTTTATTATTTGGTACAGTTCTTCATTTGTAGCGCCAGTCCACAATGTTCAAAGAAAAATGCTCTTTGCCAAGATTCTCAGACTTCACTTGCTCAAAGGCATTTTTAACCGTTGATTATAGAATGCGGTTTTAGATAGCTGACAGTTTAGATATTTTTAAATGGGTTTGGTGCCGGGCATGATATCCATATGAAAGTCTTGATCTGATGAGGCTATTTAAGAATATAACTCTAGTTTTCAGGCTGATGTTTTGGTTTTGTAGCACTTTGTCTTGTTGGGAAAAACTACCTCTGGTGCAGCCTATTCTATGTTCAATTTCCTTTTCTCCTATATTTAATTTGTTATAATTAATCCATACAGCAAGATATTTCAAGTGTTTAATATTTACTAATTCTATATCCTGAATTTTTATGATGAATTCAGGGTATGCACTTTCATTCCAATTCCAGGTCATAATTTCTTTTGGCATATATATATATATATATATATATATATATAGGATATGTGCAAAAGTTAGTTGCACTTTTTCTTTTTTGAAAACCAGAGACTGAAAATTGGTTATAAGAAGCTACAAGTGCCATATAGCATGTCAATCCTTCTCAAGTTGGGTAAGACAGCAGCAGAAGTGTTGAAATCTTGGGAGATTATTTGCTTATTACTTACATGTAAATGGTTTGGGAAGTTCAATAGAAGTGAATTTGACTTAGACAAATTATACTGTGGTAAACCTTGAGAATTTGGGATCTCGAAGACCATACTCAGTGTTTGAATTGTCTATAAATCTTAGTATCAACCACTCAAATGTTTTGCAAAGTAGGCGGAAGATTCAAAAAGTAGGAAAATGGATTTCACATGAATTGTCAGAGCAAAGCATCTAACAGCATCTTGGCACCTGCATCTCAGTTATTAGCAGACATAGGGAAAAAAATTATTTTGTGGAAGATTGTCACTTGACAGTAAATGTGGGATCACTATGATAATCAAAGCATCAAAAAATCATGAATGGATCCAGAACAGACTAGCGTAACTGAAATCCTAATCTTTTTAGAAAAATGTTGTTGCTTTGCATTTGGTGGGATATGAAAGATTTGTCAAATTGCTGAAACCAGGTGATATTGTTACTGCAGATCATTTATGGTCATCAGTTTTGAATTTCAGCATTGCAATTGAAGAAAAAACAAACCATTTACAAAACAAGGAAGCCAAAAAGGTTTAGCTATGTTTGGCTTTGTCAACACAAATATTTACTCCTATGAAGTTGAAATGGATAATGCTTTCTGAAGTCATATTCATGAGACTTGGCACCATCAGATTATCATTTGTTTTGATCAATACCTCATTTCTTATTCAGTTAAAAATTAAAAAATACCTTCAGTATTTCAGTTTCATTGACAATTTTGTGTTGCAACCAGATTAAATCAAGATTAAATTAAAAAATTTTAAGCTCAGAAATTCAAAGAAAATATTTTGAAGATTAATAAGCTCATGTATTATTTATTATTAAATAACTAATTCTAATTAAAAAAAAAATACTGGAAACATTTTTGTTTATTTGTGGTTGCTAAATTAACTGAGCCATCATCCACAAGAGTATAAATTTCTAATATAGCAGAGAAATATATAATACTATATGTATGATCAAAGACTTATGATTTGCAGGAGCTCTTGAGATAGAAACAAAGTTTATAAATTATAATTTTAGTTATTTATGACTAAATTTGATACAAATTTCCAAAGACTATGTTACCAATTTCATGCTCATTTAGTTTGTGCAAATTTTTTTCCTGTGTGAAAATGGCTTTTGCACAGTTTTCTTTAACTTCAGGCTGTCTCACCATATTGCACTTTAGCCAATGCCTATTTCGCTCTCTTTTGGTTAACTTCACGTTGTAATATTCAATGTGTTTCCTTTTGTTTGCTGAAATATCATAGTGGAATTTTTAAAAAAAAAGCTGACCTTTTCATGCAGACATCTGAACAGTATAGAATTGAAATTGAACACAGGTTTTTACCATCCTCAATTCAAAGTCTATCCTTTTAATTAGAAATATTCCATGCAGTGATAATGTATCCATTTGTGCTTGCATGTATTCATATTATCATGTCAATTAAAGTTAAAAGACTGCCTAATACGATATACAAAGGATGATGCTTTTTAGAACTTATAGCCATATATAATTCTCTAATTATGCACAGTTTATAGAACATGTATTATACTTGACAATTGGGCACATTGTATGTGAAAAATTACTTTGATGAACAAATTAACTTGATTGATGTTGGAATTAAGGGAAGGGATTTTGATTATCCTATCTCACTTTGTATTCATGGAACATATTTCAAATTATTTCAAATGGCTTCACTGCTGAAAGTGCTAATTCCCTTTGTTGTAGATGATTTTATAGTGATTTTATCAAGTACAGTGGCTCAACTAACATGAGTCATGTCAAACAATTTAGATTTTTTATTTTTGCAGATATGTGAATGGTCTTGTATTTGAAAACATCTATAAACTGTAAATGGGGTGTTTCCAAGTAAAGCATGGTATAGCAAAGTAAATTTAGCAGAAAAAACATATCGATCGACTTTTATCGAAAGTAAATTTTCCTATGCTAACAGTTTCGTCTCTCACACTTCTGATTTGTGGGACTCTCTTCTGGTTTCTTGCTTTCCAGTCAACTTTGATCTTCAAAAATTTAAATGCAATGTCAATCATTATCTTCTGTTTTCTTAATTCCTGTTCTTTTATTGTTCTTTCTTCTTAATGTTTACTCTTTCTCATATTCTCTTTACACTCAGTAACCCCCTTGCATTTTTGTGGATTTATTGCCTTGCTTGGGGTGAAATGATTTTTAAAAAAAAAAGTCTTCATCTATTCCTTTTCTAATTATTCTCTTAAGAGAATTCTTAATACCTCCAACTTTTAAAAAACTTCAATCTGAAAGTAAAGAAATATCATTATTTCTATATCCAAAATAATTTTAAATCATTAAAATATAAATTAAACCCTCTTTCCTAAGCCAACATATAAAATAATCTTTAAAAGTATTTGCATTCACTTACAAAATGAGAGCTGTGAATGAAAGTAGAAATGTCCGAATTATTTGGATATTACTTAGTCTTCTTTGTTTCTGATTTTCATTTCAACAAGTGATAAGGTCAATACTGAAGCCACTAAAATAAGTAAGACTTATTGCATTTAATAAGCATTTGATGGTCATGTTTTGAGTGCTAATTTTTTACCCCGAAATAACAAGAACATTGTTTGGGGAAAATAGTCACTCAGCCTTATTGTTCTGTCTGTTTGCAAATGTCACAATGCAAAAAGTCAAACTTTTCATTCACTAATTCAGAGTGGATGAATGGCTTTTCTTTGTTTCTTAGTGTTGAGCTTTCCAATAATAGTTCTGCGAGTATGACAACAGATACAACATTTCTTCACTCTAAATATTGCATTTATGATATTTTAGGATACTTCTTATATCCTTTCTATATATGTAGAAATGATTTTTTTTGCACTTTTGCAAAGAAGTGACAGGCTTCTGAAGAAAATGTCAGAAAATATAACTTTGTAGTAGAACTACTGAAAACAGAAAAGTCATCTTATTGAAAAATCACAACAATGAAAACTTTGTTACTGCAGCCTCTGATTAAAAACATTTCTATTAATAACAGAATTTATTTTAATTTTTAAACTTTCACAGATTGCTATCTCAGCATAAGACTTTATGTCTAGATTTCTAAGATTTGGACTAATATCTCCACTTTTGTTACTAAGACAATGTTTTGGCTGTTGTGTTGTTAGGCTTTCTTCAAGAATCTGGGTAACCTTCAGGGCATTTTGAACTGAATCCCTTATTTAATCTACAGGGTACATTGTTTTTGTTCTGCTGTTCATGTCTAGGGTATCTCCCCCCCTTTTGATTTTCTTTTGCTAATTTATCACCTAATACATAATACAAGGCTCAAAAGCCACTCAATGTAAAGCATTACAGAATGAGGTTATTGTATGAGCCTTATACTCATACAATAACCTCATTGGAGGAGGTAAGAAGTGCAGCTTATGTAGGAAAGGTATTGGTTGATCATTGACTTGAAAATGTTAATATTGCAGTGATAAGGGAAATATCCACTTGGGAGTCTGTCCATAAAGTTGTGATTCTTGGGTATAAGCTGTCCAAATGGAATTTTCTTCTTATTAATGGAATACAAAGTGAATGGGGATGATTTGTCCAAGGGTAAGTAGCATGGTGGAGGGGTCGAAGCTCTGACAGTTTGAACTGGTGGAACTAATGAATGTAGCTTGTCTAAACATTTGCCATGAAAATAGCAATAGAGCAGTGAGAAATATACAAATATTTTATGACTCTCTCTTTTATTTGCGTGTAAATTTACATTACAGTGAGATTGGCAATTGGTATGATAGCAAATAACTAACTGCAAACTCATCTCTCTGCTAGCCTTTCTTGTTTCAAAAGTGGAAACAGATGGATCACAGCATAGGGTAAATTACTTCAATGAGCATTGTAATATTTAGCATTAGGTGATTTTAAGGTTCAAAACATTGCAGTCAGTTATTTCTTCTATGAACTTTGATATTTAATAAATGCAAATCTACTAATTTCTATCATCTGATAACAATGAACTGTCAATGAATTCGAAACTTACTGCTTGAATAACAAACTGTTAAAATTGCTTGTACACAAATCGAAAGAATTCTTATTTCTATGCCAATAGATATTTATAAGTTTACCATTCATCTTTGCTTTGAATATTGCTGCCACATCTGATCTGGTGCTCCTGCTATATAATTAGAGATTCTTGTTAAAATCCAAAGAAGAATCTGCAATGTCATTGGTCCTAACCTGACATCTCAGCTTCAGTCACTTTCCCAGTGCCATAATGTAGCTTCCCTCTGCCTTTTCTATAAAATAAGGTGGCTGTGATGGTTTGGCCCATTGATAGCTCATAGTCCACCACTTGTCAACTAGTCCACCAGATACAGAGCATGATCATGTGTGAGTGTAGAGATGGTTTTGTGGTGTGAGGCACAAGGTCACATGTCTGGCACACTTGGGAGTCATACAGGATATATATAGATTGATCTGAAATTTTCACTGTATACTGTTCAAACTACAGCTAATAACTGCATAGCAAGCTACAGACTTACTGATCCACTCTTGTATTTGGGTGCACTCTCACACAGTATGTTTTACTTGTAAAATAACAAATATTATAGGAGATCAGAAATAATAGTACAAAATTAAGATAAGCTCTGTCTAATGTATATATTCATTAATGAGGAGTCCATTTAACAGAATCTTTTGATTTTTAATTAAGCTATTGTTTGAACAACTTGTAAGCAAAGATTTTGCCAAACATAATTTGTTCATTAGCTGCTTAAGAATCGTCAGATGAATTTAAGATACAATTTTTAAAAAAAATGTTTTGTTTCCTTTCAAAATGGAATTGTGAGAAAACAGAAGGAGATTTAAAAGCCTCTAATGATTTTAGATAAATCTTTTTGGCTTTTTGCATCATTTCCCTCTCTTATTGATTGAATTAACAAGATAAGCTTCATTAAACATCGCTTTTTCATATTTTTTTTCTTTTCAGTGTTTTGTCATTCTTAAAAATGTATATGTTTATACACACACTTCTCTCTGAAATTGTTGTCTATTTATCATAAGATACTGATGCCCTAACTGATAGCTAACAGGAGATTTTAGAGGTTATCATAGCTAATTGAGCAGTAAGCCTTTAGTTTCTACCAACCAGAAGCAACAGCCCCCTAAGAGACAAGCCATGGAGTGATAGCAGAGCAGGGTGTTAGAAGGGTATCACTTCAGAAAAAACCCACCCTAGCCTTCCATGGACCCGTCACTACAAGGTTCTAAGTAAAAAGAAGCAGTGGAGGAGGTTTGAGGCAATGAGAGACTCTATCAAAACACATGGGTGTTTGCTTAGGGCAACCTTATCTGTCAGCATTGGCCAATGATCACAGGATAGTCTGACAGTCATGCTGTCAAAACGACCTCCAGTTACCAAATATTAGATAAGTCCATAGCTATGACTAACAGTATATCCACATGTTATAAACTTTAGTTTCTTTGCTGAACAGGCAAGAAATTGTTGTTCCTGCTTAGCTTTAACATTATGGATGTTGTAGCCTTTTGTTCCATTACATTGTTCATTTTTATGTATTTTTAGCATCTCTCTGCTCTCTTAAAAACCATCCAGATCTATCTTTTTCAATTCTATTTTCGCATAAATCATTGTGAATACAAAATATGCTTGCATTTCTCTTCACAGAGATATACCTAAAATTCAAGACTTAAAGAAGCAGCTATCAAAATAGAAGACAAATGTAAATGATAAATATTTCAGTTATTAATTGTGGCTGTTTATTTTATCATTTTCTCTTGGCATGGGGAGTTTAATTGGTGAGCTGTGTTCAAATTCTGGACTAGTTTGCATTCACTTTCACACTAATGCCTTCAAAAAATATGAATCCGTCACTTCTCTCTCTAGCTATGGGTTAAATAGCAACATAAATTAGACTCTCTAGCCTTGACTGACAATCAATCTAAAAGAAAACTGTGATTCCAAGACTATGGAGATGGTAACTGAAACTACTCCACTATCTTTACTAGGAAGTCATAGAAATAATAAAGAAAAGGATTGTATGAAGAGTCAAATATTGCCCATGTTCTGAAGGGAAATTTTATTAAAAAAATATATTCTTGTCAATCACAGTCCTACATTTAATATCAATGTTTTTTGTTTTTTTTCAGAAGATTTTAGATTAGGTACCTTCACTAATTCATTGAAAAAAGACATACCATGATTAAAAAATGCCACAAACTTGATAAAAACAAAATTTTATCCTCAAATAGGAAAGACCAAGAATTTTTTTTTATTATATCATATTTTTTAAACCTTTTAACATGTTTAAAATTTTGGTCAGAAATCTTATTTTTCTTGCATTAGCAGAGGGATCAAAGATTAGTATAGAACATTTTAGAGTCTTTTGTCTGGTAAAAAACACATTGATTTGGAAATTCTTACAAAAATCAAATAATTGTCAGATTTTAATGAAACTTTCAGGAGTATTTTCTTTTTTTTTTTTTTTTTTTTACATCTTTTACCCCCACTCATTAAATTTTAAGAAATTATGAGAAATTAAATTTTGACTCACTTAATGTTTATATTAGTTAAAAGCAGAACACCTTGGAGAATTTAAATCATCAATTTACTAGTTATCAAAAATCTACTCTAATTCATAAAACAAATATTCCAATAAAACTAAGACATTATTTAATAAATTAGAAAAGCTTTTAATTGCTTTTATGAATAGGACACTATTGTCTTAAGAAAATTTTTCTTTTGATGAATAACGAATTTTTACAAGAATTGTTTTCATTTTTTTTAAATTTTAATTAGAATAATTTATAAAGTTTTAAATTTTTTACATTTATGCATTATATTGACATCATTAGGTGATATTGTTATTAAGTAAAAACTGTATTTACTAATCATAAATGGAAAAGCTTAGAACAAATTATCACACACCAATATTTTTAAAAGAATTTTGAATTTTTTGTATGTATATAAATGCACTATTTTTTGTAGATATGGTTGTTCATACACAACATTATCAGAAAATAAGAGCAATAACTATAGTAATTTTAAAGGCAAAGTATCTAAAATTCAATAAAACATTGAATTAGAGAGAATATTTTTCTAAATTTTTAAGATTACTGAGTACTTAAAAATGATATAAAAAGGCGCTCACATTATATTCTTCAATTATTTTTTTATAGATATTGCCACCATAAAAAAACTTTAGATAAACATTCATCTGTCATCAAGCTGTCAACACCTTGAACAAACAGCTGTTCAAATGTTAAAAAAGTGTATTTCTGCAATGTGGTAAACTTAAGTAAATAATGTTTGTTTCAAACTTTAAATCAGCTAATATTCCACAAATAAAGATTCAGAAAAGTATATTTTATTTTTGGAAGATTTTTTAATAAAGAGAATTGTGATGAAAGACAGCTCAAAATGGCACTAATCAGCCATTTGTGGGTGGGGAACCAAAATGACCCCTTCCACCCAATTTAAATTAGTTTTGAAATACAGCAAAGTACTTTACTTATTGGAAATATTGAATCTGATCTATTAATTTGAAATTAAAACTAAAATAAAAGTTTCAAGAAAGATTTTTCATTTTTAAAAATTTGTTTTAAACCTTAGGTACATATTTTAGATCTTTTTAAAGAGACAACCTGATTTTAATTTTTAACAAAAAGATAAATAATTGTAGTATTAGTAAAAATAAAGACATGATTGTTAAGAAAAAAAAGTTAAATTTTTCAAGCACACCATTTTCTATTCTCAGAAGTTAGATTTTTCTTTTCATTGCTAATAAATATCATGTTGCAGTATGTTTTTACAGAAAAGGCTTAAGTTAGTACATAAATCAATGTGGGAGAAATGGATATTTTTCTTGAGTTCATGAACTTTGAAGTATCACTGTTCTATATTTTCTATTTAAGCTCTTTTTAAATTCTTATCCTCCATATTTTGCCATCTTCCTCGTGTTGAAAGAGTAAAATGCTGTCACTGTACCTTTGGCACAGATTAAAAAAATAATCATTAAAGAATATTAATTTAAACTCAGAAAATAGTAGATAGTAGTATGGCAAGTTTATTTTTTGTATTTTTTACTTATTTATTTAATTTTTAGATAAAACTTACAAAATCGTACCTGCAAGCAAATTTTGTTTAGTTTCATTGTTTTACAATAACAATCTTGTTTGAAGACAACCCATTTTAAATCTGACATAAAGAATCCATGTATTTAGGAATTAAATTACATTTTCTCTGCAGTAAACAGAAAGGATAAATAAACTCTTTAATCACTATCAGGTTAGTTAGAGGTTTTTATTAATGCCCTTACTTGTTGGTGCCTTACCTAACAAACTATTTCTGCTATAGATTATACTGTAATGGTTATTTGAATTGATTATTTGATTCACCTTGCAATTAAAACTGTTATTTCTTTGTTTTGTTATCACTAATAAAAAATTTAAAAAACTCATTGAACCCATATTCACTGCTGTAGTCTGCCTCTAAGAGTTCAAACCTTGCATTCAACTATTACAACTCCTGCTATTTTATTTAATAAATTAAAATTGTTAAAAGTTGTTTTTGAGTTTCTCAGGGTAATCGTGTAATGATTCCTTTTTATATTTATATTGTCTTCTATTTCTTTAGTTTTTATCAGCTTCTTTAAACGACATCCTCCTGGCATCAGTTTGGAGTGACACCTTTTTATCCATACATCTAAACTATAATTTGGGAAAGTGAAAATTTCACTGAAATGTATTGGAAAATTTCCAAGTTTTCATCTGAAATCATGAAAAAAAAAAAGAACTTTATGCCAAATGGTCACGGTAGATATAAAAAAGAAGGTGTCAGTTTAAAGAAGATATGGATTAAATTTTTTTTAAAATTCAGTGCCAAAATTCTACACTCTCTTCTTTAAAAATACACATAGACACAAGGGGATACTTAAAAGTTTTTTGTAATGGCTTAGAAGGGATTTCCAAAGAAATCCTTTTTGATCATATTTCAAGAAGTGGGTTGATTTGACAGCTTTTCAGCACCCTCTTTTTCTCTGTTATGTGTGTGTGTGTGTGAAGAAAGAGAAAAAGATTTTTTCTGATATTTTTCTTCTCTTTGCTTATTTTCTCACTTTCATTAACTATAGACAGAACTCATGGTCGTGAAAATGAATAGTTTCATGGAAAATAATTTTTCTTAAAATATGAAATATATATATATATATATATATATATATATATATATAGCATCACAGATTTCTGCTAATTACTCTTTTCTATATATTTGTTCAGAAAGTTTTGTCTTGTATTTTCTAGCATTGCTTATCCAAATAAAGTCTGTGTGTGTGTGTATATATATATATATATATATATATATATATATATATATATATATATATACACTATATGTAAGCCACTAGTGGCCCACCAGTGGTAAAATTGGCAAGACAAACAAGCAATCAGGCCACCAGCAGTAAATGCTAGTGGCATGCTACCCAGTGACAGATTGGTGGCTTGCGTGTAGGATATATATATATATATATATATATATATATATATATATGGGCTTTACTCTTTTCTTCAGGTCTTTTTATTTTTGGTTATGGATCTATTTTCCTTCTAACCTACAATTTTCTTTTGTTAGTGCTTGTAGAGGGAATTTATCTGTCTACACATTTGTATCAAAGCCACATTGTGGTTGAGAACTTTTGATGGAATTGAACTCAATATTTTCAGAAGGAATAAATTCCAACTTGTGGAGGAATTCTACATATGTTATTTTTATATAAAGCGTAACAATACAAAATGAGAGAAAACATTTGAGTGTGTACACAGATAGCTGAAAAGGGAAGAAAGACATTTTAGGATTTTGCTATTAAAAAATGTTTGTGTGTGTGTATGTAAATTAAGATTTAGTCATCAATTTCCTGGAGGAAAGAAATTTTCTCCAGCGGGGACAAAGCTCATGTTGACTTTGCTACAGCGCAAAGAGAGAGGGGAAAGCTATATGTCTGTTCTTTTATAGTCTTGGACAACACTACCTAGCGGGTGTCTAAGCAGACTAGGTAGGGTTAATCACCACAAGCTTTTCTTTTTTATTTAACAAACATGACCAATTTATATTTAATCAGTATATTTTAAATGTTCTAGTATTCACATTTATTTCAACATTTTGATAGAATTAGAGCTCCTGGATTTCTCATGTTACAAAATGAAGTCATTACTTCTCCTTCACATATTTTTATTTTTATAAAGAAAGACAGCATTAAGCTAGTTTACAGTAAAACATTCAGCAGCTGTTTAGTTATTACATTGCTTTGTTATGATTGCTAAAATGTCTGAAATATTACATGTAGTGTTTAATCTCACTTGTACCTTTTTATTACTTCAGCTCTAAAATTGATACATATTTATTTTCATCAATTATATCCTCTACACATGCCTCATACTTATATCAATTTGGCTCCATTTTGAGCTTGTCTAATTAGCCATGAAGAATTTAGGTAAAACAATCATACCCTAAAGTCTCTTTATAGTGCACATGATTATGCATAACCATTAACCTTGGATTTTCTCATGGCACCAACAATCCTATCAGCTTCTTCATATCATTTTATATTTTTATTAAATGCAAAATCACTTGAGGTTTGTTCCCTTTTATCTTTGTTATACTTAGTCTTTCAGTTTGTCACTTTAACCAGATAAGATTATAACGAAATGAATATAAGAAATAAAGATGACAAATTGAAAGACTTGATAGTGTTTTCATTCACTATTTTATTTACATGTATACATTAGTAATAGATGAACATTTTTCCAGGTTGTAATACACGACTTAAAACTACTTACTCATGAACTTAACCTTCTTCTTGCAAATTTACCAAAAGTTTTATGAATTATTGTTTTAGATACTACTACTACAAATGATGTTGATAATAGTAGTTGTAGGAAAAGAAATACTACAAATAATTAGTTAGAAATAGTTATTAAACATTAAATAGATAAATTCATTTTATCCCCCCATGGTAATATTGGTAATGGCAATATTAGCCATTTCCTTATGAGGGAAATATTTGGCATTCATTGACCAAAGAACCAGAATTACCTTCGGTTTAAATTTATAAAATCTTTCTCTTAAAACAATTTTTCAGGAAAATAGGTTTCTCAATCCAGAGATTCTTTCCAGTATTGATGGGGGCTTCCTTCCTGACCTTTCATTTGAAGAAGTGTAGAATATCAACATCTTGATTATGTCATTATTTTCTCTTTGAATTACATGTGAAATCCATTTTAATTATTGCTGCTGTTAAAAGACCTCAAATGATGTGGTCTCTAGTATTTGATACAACTCTTTGTCATTCTACAACACCAGTCCATGATGTTCGAGAAAAGATGGTCCTACAAGCTTCATTCACTCGAAGCCACCATTAACCATTAATCTGAGAAAGTAGTTATATATAACTGAGAGTTTAGATACTTTTGAAGGAGTTTGACATCATGCATGACATCCATATGAAAGTGTCGATTTGGCGGGACTATTTAAAAACAAAGCCAAGGCCAGTAAACTAAAATTTCAAAAACACTTCCTCAAATGGGTCAAAGACTAAATTATCCATTTTCATTGTTGCTGTTGTTGAAAGTCCTCAGGTGATGTAGTTTCTATTATTTATTTGGTACAGTTCTTTGCAATTGTTTAGCACCAGTTCCCAGTGTTCAAAAATGGATGGACCTTGCTAAGATTTACTTACTTCATTTGCTCAAATGAATATATTATTTTACATATTACATATTGGCTTGGAATGAGAACTTGGAGAGCTGAGTTTGAATTCCAGCCAAGTTTGTTATATTCACTTACACGCAAATACCCTTAGGAAAGGTATAAATCCATCTCTTCTCCCCCCAGCTATGGGTTGAATAGCAGGACAGACTGGTTTCTTTAGCCTTGGTTGGCAACCAGTCTACCACAGAAGGAAATGACAACCTACTGCAGGGAAACATCTTCTGCCTTGTCAGTCATGTATCAAAAGATACATGATTGCCCAAGTGTGCATCACATGTGGCACTTAACTGACTGACTGTTTCAAAATTTTTATATTTTAATTGCTGTCCATCCTAAGGGATGATGATGGTTCCTTTGAAGGAATGGTATATGTGTAAATAGATCTTTTAGTTGAGTAAGAGGTTATGTGAGTCTAGATCCACCTTCTTGACATTCCTTACAGGATTAAATAGCAAGACATCTGATGAAGGAATCGTTGTAATGAATGACTAGACCAATCTTTGCTGCAAGAAATACACTTCTAGCACTTTATCTTCTTGACTGGTTAGGCAACTTACTTCTAACTGCTATTTAACCTATAGCTTGGGACAAAGATGGATTCCTGCTTTTCTAAAGGAATTAATGTGTAATGAATGCAACACTCACAGCTGGAATTTGAATTCAGCTCATTAATTCAGTTTTTTCATGCTGATAAGTTTTATGTTACTTGTACATATGTAAACATTTTACAAATTTACAAATGTCATATCTCATTTTACAAATGTGTAGACTTTAAAAAGTTCATCCAGATTTGTATGTAGATTAATTATCTTAAATACAAGGTGAAATTTTTATCAGAATGTTTGAATATAAAATAATTCAAGAACATTTTTATAAGACTTCAATATTGTTGAAACAACATAGATGTTTATTGGATAAATCAACATACATGTTTGCTGGAAATTAAAATATCTTCCATGAAAGGTTTGTAAATCATAATAATCATTAAACTTTTCAAAATTTTATTCCGCTTAAATGGATAAAATTTGATTGTTAATATAATGTTATGAAATAAAATAAGACATATCTCAGCTGATTTGCAGGCAAATAAACTAACATACTCAAGAGTGAGAGTCGGATGTGAACGGGACAAGGCCATAAATCGGATGTGAACGGGACAAGGCCACGAGTTCCGGTCGAAAAATAAAATAATATTTCAAAGTGCTTCTATTTTTCGACCAATAAAAATGCTTCCCTTCTAATTATACTCGCGTCGTTTTTCGAAACCCGTTAAGCCATAAAAAAACGCCATAAAAAGGATCACACGGGGAAGTACAAGGCAGTCAACAGGAGGCCGGAGAAGAGATCTGTCACGGTCAGTCTGGGCAGTCAGCAGGAGGAACGCCACGCCAAAAAATTCCACTGACACTTTGTCATCTTGACCTATCTTTGTATTTGCTAGTATGTTCTTGTAGTAGAGCAGCAGAGTCTGAATTAAAGGTCTTTTCCAAAGTAACATAAAAATATGTCATATTTACTTAAAATTATGACTTGAAACTGACCAAGACCCTCTTTGAGTTGATAAACTCACAGTAGTAAAATGTATTGGTTATTTGTGATATAAATAATTAATTAATCTATAATTTTCTCTGTAGATCAAAATTCAAATTGTAACTGATTTTATTGAAGAAGCACAGATATTGATTTCTTTAGTGAATTAAATTTTGAAAATAGATTTGTTTTCAACATTTTCTTGGGTTGCTATAATACAAGTTTTATTTTTGAAAATAAATGTAGATTTATTTCTTAACCTTTGGTGATGCTAATCATCCTTTCTTGTTTGTATTGATTTCCGTAACTTATGAAATGATTCTTTAAGGAATTCATACTGAATAACTTTAGTTCTAAATTAAATTACATTTACACTTAACGAGAGTCTTCATGAATTCTTTCTGCCATTGAATTGCATTTACAACTTTACCTCTTTTAGTTTCAATATCAAAAAAATATTTTCCTCCCTATATATTGATTGATATCTTGAGAAATAGATTTTTCTTCAGATTTCTATCTTCCATTTGTAATGTTTATCCAATTTTCTCCACCTCCCATACCAAAAATATTTGCATCAGTCCTTCTCTCCCCTCATTTCACTTTCAGATCTTGCTTTTATGCCTTCTTTTTTTTTTTATTCTTTCTTTGTCTCTTACTTTCTCCCCAGTTTTTCTTATTTGTGATTTTGGGTTAAGTAGATTTTAATTCTGTTAGACGTTTTTTCTGTGTTTTTTTCTCTCTCTCCATTTGAATCACTTCTTTTGACTGGCACTGTTTCATTGGAATGCTTCCAGTATTTCTTTTTTCCTTTTTTTATGTTCACAATCACCAGAGAATTCTGATGCGACTCTTTACAGGTTCCTTTTTTCAACAAACTTCCACTGTTGAAATATTTGTCTTTGTTTACATTATTAGCATCATCACGTATGATATATTTACTTACAAAAACCCATTAAAAAATAAGAAATAACAAAATATTGACAAGTTTTCTATAATTACATCATATTTCAATTAAATAATTGCTGATATTTGTACTAATAATTTAGTAATTCTATACACATTATACAATAGAAGAAAGGTTAAATAACCACAGCTTTTAGTTGAATTTTGGGTAATTAACTGCAGATAATATTCTTTCTTGGTCTTTATTTGTTTAAGGAAATACCACTACTCTGAATAGTAATAAAAGGATCTTTTATCATTTTCACAAAAATATTGAGCAATCCAAAAAGATTGTCTTTTTTTTTTTTGCTGTCTTCCTTTAATTGCATTAAAAGCATTTTTATTTTAAAAAAATTGAAATTTGACTTGTTTTGAAACAGCTGTCATATCAGTATGCATCTTTTTTAATTGTCAAAATTGTCATATTTTTGTTCATTCAACAAAGACTGAAGATGGAAGAAATTAAACAATATTTTTGGCATAGTATATTTTTTATTTTAAGGTAAAGATGATAATACAACTCAAAAGTTTAAAAAAAAATTTTTGCTGTTGATGGAGAAGGTACTGTGAATAATGAAATGTGTCAAAAGTGGTTTGTGACATTTATTGCTGGAAATTTGTTGAATGATTTTCCCTAGTCAAATAGGCAAGCTGAAACACCTTGTAGAATCCTTGTGAAGCATAAACTCACAACACCACAATGGTGTTGTGACTTTATGTAATACTGATAGCTTTTCAGTAGTAAGTAAATTTTATTGGGTAAAATTGCCAACAGGTTTCAGTTATTCATCTCAAAACTGGTTTCCATCCAAAGTTAGAGAGTCCAGTTTACCTCGCTATTTAACCCATACTGGGTATAAAATGAATGAAATACATTCAGCTAGAATTTGAACTTAGCTTGTTGATTCCACTTTCTGTGTCAGTTACCATTAAGCTACTTACATATCCAAATCAAGAAATTGAGAATAATTAATGTTTTATGATGCTGAAGTCATCCGACAAGCTGAAAATATCTAAATTGTTGAAAATCATTTATATTAGCTTGGTTGTGTTAATTGCCCTAATTTGTAATCTTCATACAAGTTAAGTAAAATTAAAATCTCCTGGACCACACTTCTGTGTGCAATTCACTATTTATATATAATAAAAATGTTCTACTATTTTAAAGACAACTTGTATGGCTGACAAAATGTGGATACTTTAAACAACTTGCAATGCAAGTGACAATGGATCAAACAAAATGAACCTCCATTAACTATATCAAAGGACTGTCTTTGACCAAAGAAGGTGATACTGTATATATCAACTCCTTCTGGAAAATGATTCAGACAAATAATAATCCCAATTAAAGAGAGAAATTGAAGTAAAGCATTTAGAATTAGGGAAGTGAACAGGTGTCATGTTTCCTCAGTATAACATGTGATCATATTTCTTTGCTGATCAAGTAAAATTTGTTAAAACTCAGATAGGAGCTTTCTATTTGGATACTCATGTTCCTCAAACTTTGCACCTTTAGATTAGCATTTATCATCTTCTTTACAAAATTTTCTTAATAAAATAATGTCAGTTTTCTGAAAGACTGCAAAAATACCAAGAAAAGAGTTCTTTGCTAAAAAAGAACAAAAGTTCTGAAAGGAAAGAATTATGATTTTTTTTTTTTTTTTTTTTACTAATTTTCACCCAATACACGTTCAAAGAGCCACTCAAGGTAGAGAGTTACTGTGTAGTGTTGTATGAGCATAAGAAAGGGCAAGATGTGAAGTTCTTGGGGGTAAAAAATAGGAAAGGTAATAGCTAACTTTAGACTTAAAGATGCCAATATTTAATTAGTAAATTACATTTTAGAGTTCAATTGATGATGTTAGAAGTATAGTGTGGAAGTAGACTAGAAGAAACTGGAAACGCAATCTTAAACAGGAAAGAAGGGATAAACCTCTACTCCTGTTCAAAAAAATTGGGAGGAGTGTGAAGCGGATGATAGGTGAACCTATTTGTTTGAGAAATAGAATTTAGAAGAGAATGAAATATATATTGGCCAATGAAGTTAGAAATAATTTTCATTTAACCAACCAATGAAGTTTTGACCATCAATAATTTTGTTATCCTTAGCTATTCTTATCATTAGAACATTAAAAGTTAGTCATCGTAAACAATGGTTTTTATGTGTGTGGTTGAAGTACTTTTTTAAAATGATACTCTATTATCTTTAACTTCTTTGGATGTAAAAGCTTGGCTTTAATATTTTTAAAAATATCTAAAAACCAAAAACAGAAATTATTTTCTATATGTTCAGATGAAATAAAAATAATTATTTCACATATACCCAGTTTTTAAAACATTTTATTTAAAAAGCAAAGATTACTGGTTGTAAACTTCAAGAAAATAGTAGTGGAGTGGTTTGCCTATTGCATGTTTCATGTTCCACCCCTCAGTCTTTTGAACTGGAGTAGAGGTTTATTTCATGTATCCGGTTTAGGATTGGGTTTCCAGTTCCTTCTGAAGTTTTTTTCATTCTGTTTGACACCCAGTAGCCCCTTATATCTTAGTGGCATTATCTCCTTGTTTGGGGTGAATTGATTAAAATTAAAAAAAACATTTAAGTATATATCATTTTTCTTATGAATTGTAGATTAACAGTTTTGAGTTTTGACATAATATAGCAGTATGTAAATTTTGTTTTCTTTTTAGAAAAAAACATTTAATTCTTTAAAATTACTATAGGGTTTTTAACCAGTAAATATCTATACTAACATTTATTTACTGGTTAAATGCACCTGATGTATCTCTATACTCAGCAAAACTTTATAAAAAGAAAATGCTGCAAATGAAGAATAGTGTGTTTGATATTGACTGTTCACAAAGATTCACCTATGCAAGAACTACCAGATCTTTGAGCTTATTTTATGTAAAGTGAACATTTATCTTTCGTCTACAAATTATGCATTTTATACAAGATATATGTCTGAAAAAAGTGATAGTTTTTTTTACCTCCACGCCCAAAATATTGTGAAGTATTTTTAATTAAATGTAATTTCCTTCTATAACCAAAACTTATTTCCAAACGAAAACCATATTTTCAGTACAATCAATTTTTCATATTTCCATGTTGTATTTAGTAATGGAAAAGACATTTTTTTTCACAGGTTCTGTTCATGTAAAATTTCAATATAGTTTTTACTATAGATCATAAACAGTTATTGAAAATTAATGTGATTTCATCATCTTGAAAGAAGAGTATATCAATAAATGAAAAGATTGCATAAAAAATATCCTGACTGTGTTTCATGAGGTTTGCCTGAAGTTTTTGATGATAAAAAATAATTTAAACTTAACAGAAAATAACATCTATGCATAATCTATAAAATCTTAATATTTTCTCCTGGGAGTCAGTCTGGTATAAACTAAAGAAAATAGAATTTGGCTAGAGATCAAATTTACTTCCCTGCTTTCTTTTTTTCTCTCTCTCTCTCATTATTGTTATAGCTGTTCCCTTTAGTAATCTACTATATAATAATTATGGATGTGTATTTATTTATTTATACATATCATTTGTGGGGCACCTTGAGGCAGTGTAATGTTTAGCAAACTTGTCTCCCTAGAACAATTAGGAGTAGTGAGTTCAATCCTCACTGGGTACCCCCTAATTTCGGCCTTGTGCCACATCCATGCTACGCTTGGAATATCACTATGGGCACCTCGAAGTGGTGTAATGGGTAGCAAGATTGTCTCGCTAGAACAATTACGACTGAGTAGTGTGATCGATCCTCACTGGGTGCCCCCCTAATTACAGCCTTGTGCCACACATCTAAGCTATGCTTGGAAAATCACTATCTAACATTTGTGTCACACACTAGTGGGAAGGGAGGTAAATATACTTATGGTTATAAATTTGTGAGTGGTTACTTTCCCTAGTCATTTTTAGAGTTCAGAAGTGTCTATGTGACCTTGTGGGTGATGAATTATTTTCCATCCCACAACACCTTTCCCATAGACAAAATCCTGCAAGGCTCTTGCTGCAACCAAAACAGAGTTTGTATAAACAGCTTTGGCAAATTTGACTGTACACTTTGTAAATCTTGTTTTACTTCAAGCAAATTAATTAGTAAGTCGGTAGAAACCAAGCATTTATTAGATCAGCTGTGTTTATGTTAACATGTCTGCTCTTTTTATTCCTTTCACTTCAGTCAAAGATCTATCATATTTGATTAACTCAGTTGCTACTATTTAAGTACTTAATATTTATTCACCCAGTGGCGTACTGTTTTTATTTGTGGCAAAATTGTTTCTGCTGCCAGCACCCACTTCATAGATGATCCACAGTATGTGCATATTGAATTGCTGCTTGCTTTTTTTTGTTATTTTCTTGTTTTTTTTCTTCTTCTAAAGTTTCAAAAAAGCACATCAGATTCATCCATTAAAGTTTTTTTAAAAATATAACTAAATAGTTTGTAGAATATTTCAGTTGAAATTTCTGGCTCACATAATGAGGAAAGAAGGCTTGGAGAATTTGACACTCACAGGACATATTAACAGCAAATGAGGCAATGGAAAACATTGAATAACCAAGCTAATAAGTATGGATAACAGAAAAAGAACTGAGAGGGAATGTAAGAGGACAAATATTGCTTAAACTTACAAATGATTGCCTACATCTTGTTGGGACACAGAATATAAATATATAAATAAAGATTGCTTTTCCATTGCTCATTTGAGAAATGGAAACAAAAGTCATTGCCTTCTATCATGTAAGTAAATATATAAAATGATGGCCAATGAAATATACTGTTTAGTTATCAACATTTTATTAACAAAAAATTTGTGGTTGATTTAGCTAGTATTTGAATCTTTTAGTTTTCATTCACATCATCTTCCTGATATTCTGAAAAACTTATGAAGATGAATTATTGTTAAAATCAGTTAAACTTTGAACTTTTTTAATAATCAAATTTTATCTGGCAAAATCATATATCCAATATTAATTTTGCATATTATGTTTTTATATATACTTTATTAAACAAGGTTTTTAAAGTATTTGATTTAATTTTCTCACTTTAAAAAAAAACACTTTCAAACAGAATTTAATTGACATTAGCTTATGTCAGCAGGATATTGTTGTATCCTGTCAGCACCTTTATATTTAAAAAAAAAACAATCAGAAGGCGACTGTCTGCTGGAACAGATACTACACTTTGATCGTTGTCATCTTGGCCATGGAATCGGCAATTGTTGGTTAAGCTTCTTCTTCCAGTTGTTTTTTAAAAAATGTAGGAGTGCCAACAGGATATAACAAGGCCCTCCCTCTAGATAATTGATCATATCAATTAATGATATATATATATGTTTTGAGATGCTTAGGAAAAGTTACTTTCCTTCATGATGTGTGTCTGGTTGTGGGCCTGATGCCAGATTTGTGTTTGGTGGCATCTTTTCCAGAAATGCCAGTTTGGTCCTGCCAGTAGCGATGATGCCTGTAATATTACGATGCTTGATTGTGATGTATTTATCAGCTTGGCTGATAACTTTGAAGGAACCTTGGAAGCTGGATGTGAGTGGTCATTTGATGGCATTATTCTGTATAAAAATATACTCAGTGTTGAAGGTTTTTGGTATGTAAATATCCTTTATGGTGTTTTGTGTTGATATGTATTTCAACCATGCTATTTTTTTGTGTAGTTCTTGTATAAAGGGGGTGGTTGGGGTTAAAATTGCATTTGATATGTCACAGAAATATTATCTTGGTAAGAATAGGGGTGCACCATAAATGAGTTCGGCTGGTGTACAGCCTAAATCTTTCTTAACTGTATTCCTGATAGGAGGATTATTGGCTCTGCAGTTTGTTGTAATTACTTGTGGTGTTTCAAAAGTTGCAATCTAGTATTTTAAAATCACTTTGGAGACTCTGTTGGATGTAGTGTCTTTGATTGGTAAAGCGGTCGACTATCAGGAAAATCAATTGATTTTTTTTTTTTTTAAATGTAGGAGTGCTGACAGGATACAACAATATAAAAGAACTATTTTCTTAAGTTGCTATTAATTTGATGTGCAAGACAGTGCTAGAGTTAAAATATTGAATGCTTAAGAATTGTTATAATACAACAGAAGTACTTTGGTTTTATGGTGTAGAGTATTAGAAACATAAGGAGATCATTAACTTGAACATCACAAGAAACGTAATGTATTTTGTGGCATATCAACATATAGGGGACACTCTAAATTTAGCATGAAATATGCTGGAAATATATAACGAAAGAAAATAGTCTAGATGGGTCATACATTAAATCATGTTTTTGGACAGCTCTGTTGCAATTAGTTCTGCAAATGTAACAAGTATGTGTCAATGCTTTTTTTTACTTTCAAATGCCTTACCAATTAACACTAAACATTATATATAATTAAAATATTATCTAACATTAAAAGCAAAGTAAATATTAGATTCAAATTAGAAATATATAATATGTTTCTATTGCACTTTTCACTTGTGGAACTTTCTTCTAGCCTCTTGCTTTCAAGTCAATTTTGATCTTCAAATATTTAAATGCAACGTCATCTGTTATCTTTTGTCTCCTTAATTCCTGTTCTGTTATTTTATTGTTCTCCCTTCTTAATAATGATTTTCTTTTTCTCTTATTCTTTCACACTGGGCAACCCCTTTCATTTTAGTGGTTTTATTGCTTTGGGGTGAAATGATTAAAATATATATATATATATATATAAAATCACTATGAGAAGTGTAATTTAATATAAATTTATTAATCACATTTTGTTTTTAATATTTGTTAGAAAATATTAGTGTATTTGAATGACTAAAGGAAGGAAAACACTGATTTTAAACTTCGGTTGCCTTGCAGCCAAATGTGGAAAAGGCTATGGAAGTAAATCCAGACAGAAAATCTGGAATGGAGCCCAGAAGGTAATTGGCTGTCAACACTAACAAACTTCTGGCAACTCCTGCAGCCAAGCCAGCCCTAAATTTAATACCCTGTATTCCTTTGGATCTTTATAGCTGAGAGGGGGCTGTCTGATTTGTGTAGTGTACAGTTTCCATATACCTGCACCCTGGAAAGGTTACTCCATTTTCATCAACAAAGGACTGAATTTTGACTAAACAGAATGATACCATTATCTTACAAGATAAATAGATGCTATGGAAGCTATATGAAATAGATGATACAACTCACGTTGGGAAAAGTTAGTAGATCCTGAACTTGATCACAAGTTTAACCTTCACTATATTGGATGCTAGATGATTTTGAAACTTAAATTTAGGATGGAGTTTGCCTTTTATAGGCTGCAGAATACAATAAATATTGCAGAAAAAAGGTATAAAGTAGCAATGAAGAAAATATAATTAACTTAATTAAAAACTCTTAAAAGAAAAATAAGTAGTTATAAATTGTCAGCCTGTTTTGTTTTTGTTCTTACATATTTTCTTAGTTATTAGTGTAAAGTATTTTTGTTAGGTAATTGTGTAGTCGAGAGGATGGATAAAATTAATTTTTTGTGCCTATACATTGCAGAGGATCACTCCTGAACTTGCAATACCATTATATTAGTCAAGAAACTATATTTACCTAAAATTCTCAAAAAGAAAATTACAAAGGGAGCTGTTGCTGACCTTCTACTGCTACTTTATTGAGAGTGTGTTGGCATACTGCATCACTGTTTGGTATACCAGCTGATCAGTAGTGAACAAAAGAGCCCTATGAAGTGTTACAGATGTTGTCTTCAAAAAAAAAAAAAATTCGCTACTCACTGCTTTCCTTGGAGGACATTCATTGTCACATCATAGCAAAAATCATAATGAAAGGCAACATGCATACTGGGTAGCACTATTACCCTCAGGATGATGTTTTACTTCTATTAGTTCTAGGACAAAGTACTTGAAGGACACTTTTATCCTTGGGCCTTGTGCATAATGAATGCTGCTGCATACTGACAATTTTCAACATATTTTAAAGATTATTAGTTCATTTGATAAGTTGTGTGTGAGTGTGTCTTGGTGCACCTGGGGACTGCTCTCCAATATCATTGTGCATTGTACAATGACAAGAAGAATATATAACTAAAATAAATTTTTGACTGTGTTGTATGATACTTCTTTTAATGCATTACATATCTTTCGTTAAAAATTTATTATATAATTGAATATAAACACTAATTTACATTCATTGCTCGGCAATAGAGTACAAGTCAGAATTTTGCAATAAATGTTGAGTCTCTTCATTGTCATTGAAGTCTTGAAAAAGACAAGATTATATTTTTCGTAAAGATTTTGTTAGTAATCTTTTAACAATCTTATATTCCATAGGTGTTACAATTAAAATATAAAAGTAAAATTAAAAAATTAAAAATCATAGCATTAAAATTTGGCAATATAAAGTAGAATAATTATCAATGTAGCATTTCAAATTTTAAGCATTGACATGTGCTTATCATAGAAGGAATTTGAATTAGGTGAGTAGTGTTAAAAATTCTTTCTTCTAAAAATAAAAGGTGTAACATTTCAAAATTTGAACATCATCATGATTAACGTGTTTGAATTTATGATTAGCATCCAAAAATTAGAAAAATAAAAGTAAATAACCAGTACATTTAAATTACAATAAATATTTGTTAATAATATTATTAAGTTTTGTAATAGGATAGATAGATATATATATATATATATATATATATATATATATGTATGCAGGTGTGCAGTGAAATAGGAAAGAACACGTTAGGTAGATAATCCGGTGTTCCTTAGTATTTAGCTTTATTTTCAAAAGGACAGTGCTCCATACAGAAGTAGAGCTTATATTATAATAATATTTTTAGTTTTTAAAAATATGATTCCTCCGCTACATAAGAGTTCTCATGTTTCAAAAGCGAGAGCCGAGACCCCTAACATAATTTTTTAAGTTATGTAGAGTTAAGGTGACTGGACCCGCTTCCTTGTCAAGCGAGAATTTGGGAATAAGCTATCTTTTGGTTAGCTAGTGTTTATAAGTACGGTATCATTGGAACATTAGTTGCTATGGAAACGCCTAGTTTCGGCCGTTGAAGTTAGGTGGTTTAAGGGGCTAAGAATTAAGAATTAATTTTTATCTACAGGCCAGTCCCTTTCCAAAAATGCGTATCAAGTTACAATGGGGATTCTATGTCCAGAGTGGTCTTAGCTTATGCTAGTCAGACGGCGTCTTTTTTATTTATGGGCTTGCCTTGAGTCGTTGAGTGACTAGAAGGTTATGTTTCATTATTATCTATTTGATTTGTTTATTTATTTGTTTATTTACATGGCTTTTTTATCAAAGGGTTTTTCTCAATAATTATTGGGCTGAGTTTTTTTAAGGCTTTTAAATTATGGACTTAATTTGTTTAAATCTATTTATTAATTATTTAATGCGAAAATCATTTGATGACGACAGAACACCGTTAACTCATGTCTATGGTTTAGTAACTTTTCACTATTTAGAAATCTAATTATGTGCAGTTTTTCGTGTAGGCACAGAGGGCATGGGTCATCCCAAGTTTTACATGTTCTAGTTCTATTTATTATTTTCCATTTTACTTTCGGTGTTTTGTTCGTTTCCTTTAAATGCCAGTAGTATTGAGATAGAGATGTCTGACTTCTATTTTGGATGTTGTTGAAGGAGCTTTTGTGTTGTCTCCATCTAATTTTTAAATTATTCTTAGTTGACCCTTTCAGTGTTAGGATTCTCCATAGATGAGATGGTACATTGGTATACCACGGATTTAGTGAGGCATCTGTTTTCTAACGGGCAGTCATTAGGGTTTCTACAATCACATGATTTTTCATTTTTTCTGTCTAATTGCAGTTTAGGAGTTTTATTGGCACTGTTTTGGCATGGATGATTTTACTATTATGCTTTTTTATTATTCTTTCTAGGTTTTCAGTGCAGCTGTAACTTAACTTTAGGGTATTTTTATTAAAGATTTGGCTCAGTTTGCTATTTTTAGGGAAGTGTTTACCTATTAAAGCTAGGAACTTATGGCCGAGTTTAGTGCTGACCATTTGGTTGAACGGGGGTGTATACCATATGACCTTTCTTTTCCTATTCTTCTTACTATTAGTGCTATTGTTTGTATAGCTTATGTCAGCGTTTCTGTATCCGCTAATTTTCAAGGCCGTGTTATAAAACTTACTATGTGCTTGGAATATTTCCTTATTTGCAGAGTTCATGCTTATTCTTTTCTCTAATGATGTGGGTATATGCTTAATTATAGATGGGGGGTGGTTTGACTTAGGGTGTACATACAAGGGGTTGATATTAGGTTTTCTGTAGGGTGTGTAATTTTTGTTTACTAAGTCTAGAGTTACGTCGAGGAAGTTTACCCTTTTTAATTTGGTGTTTACTATAGTTTTTAGATCTATTTTTCCGAATTCACTATAAATTATCTTTCTAATCTTATCTGTTTTGAAATTTGTGGAGCTCCTCACTACCATGAGCCCGTCGTCTCGGTATAGCCTGATGTCTTCAATGTCTAATTCTCTGTGCGCTGTTAAGTTGTACAGTATAAACAGACCGACAGATAGCATGAAACAGACTGTCGCCTCAAAGTGTTGACTTCTATGTTCACTTTTATATTTACACATGCACTATCTCTGATATTGAGCACTTTATCCCATAAGTATAGCACACTTTAAGACTATATTTCTTCATATATATATATATATATATATATCAGGTCATCCCATAAGTTCTGTCCGAATTTTGAAACAAGTGACCAAATGTTACATTTAATTACAGATTCAATCAACAATGTATTTTCCCTGATTATCTATGACTTCCTTCCATCTATTAACAAGCTTACTAATTCCATTACTGTAAAATTCTTTTGGCTTTGATTCGAAGAACTCACAAATGTCAGTTTTAACCTCTTCCTGTGTTACAAAAACTGCTTCTACCAAATGATTCTGTAAGCTACGAAACAAATGGTAGTCTGAAGGAGCATGGTGGGGAGAATAAGGTGGATCAGGAATTTTCTCCCAACCAAGTTCTTTGATCTTTTGTGACGTGATTCTTGCTGTGTGTGGTTGCGCATTGTCCTGATGAAACCTCACCCATTTTTGATTCACTAGAGCAGGTCTTTTTTTCCTCAAAGCTTGGTTCAAACGCTCTATTTGCTGACAGTATATTTGAGCATTAATTGTTGCATTAGGTGGTAAGAATTCAAAGTGGATTATTCCTTGGCAATCCCACCAGATTGAAAGAAGAACCTTTTACCCATGAAGTTCCCTTTTCAGCAGTGGCTGGGGTCCTTCCACTTTACCAAGCCACTGTCTACGATGCTTAACATTTCGATAAAAGATTCATTTTTAGTCGCCAGTCACAAGTCTATCCAAAAAAGGTGAAAGAAGTTGGCGAGAATGGAGAGAAGAGCAGATGTCAACTCGGGATTTGAGGTTTTCAGACAATTCATGAGGGACCCATTTTCCAAGTTTAGGAACTTTTTCAAGTTGTTGAAGATGACGATGAACAGTTGTATGGTTTGAACTGAGAACCACTGCCAATTCCTCAACTGATAAAGCAGGATTTTCTTCAAGGGCTGCTTCAAGAAGCTTTTCATCAAACTCAACTGGACGTCCGGTTCGATCTTCATCTTCAAGCGTAAAATCTCCACCTCTGAATTTTGCAAACTATCTTCTGCAAGTACTTTCATTCACACATTCCTCTCCATAAACTGAGTGAATGTTTCTAGCCGCTTCGGCTGCTGAGTTTCCGTTCTTGAACTCATAAAGCATTATGTTCCTCAAATGATTCTTGAGTACTTCCATGTTAGCAAGGTTTTAATCAAACAAAATTTAATTTTATTATTCTCTGAAATAAAATTTGATCAGTTTAAATGCATCTAAACATAAAAATAATGTTCAGCTCCATTAGACATTATAAAATACTCTTTAAATTTCGTTCATTTTAACAAAAAGTTAAAATTCGGACAGAACTTATGGGATGACCTAATATATATATATATATATATATATATATATATATATATATATATATATATATATATATATATATATATATATAAACCAATGGCTTCTGTTACCAATTAGTCATTTAAGAATATTTGTGGAGATTTCATAGTTTATTTTGTTCAGGTTACGTTTCAACTGTTTTATGTATATAGCTTCAAGAATTTTTATTTTTTGTTTATTGTTTTCATGTTTAAGTATAGTTGTGTTTTCAACAAGGATTTTCCAGAATTGTGTTATACCAACGGCTTCCCATATTTAATACTTCTTGAATTCACTCTCGTGTGGTCATGTGTGGCGTCATGAGATGCGGTGCGATTTTTGCTTCCAGCATCTTATATGCACGTTTTTATCGTTGCTTGGAAATCTTCCATGTAAACAGAAACAGACTATCATCACTTTCTTGTCCGTTTATTGCTTAATATATTGTACTCTAATTGTCATCTTCGATAATGGCTTATGTAAGCCGAAAGTTTAGATTGGATTAAAAAATATGTATCAATATTGTGATTTTCTTTCTTCGTTTAATGATAATGTTATTAAGTTTATCAATTGATATGAAAAGAATTTACATAAAATAAATAGACAACACTTGTCTATATTATTTAATGAAACATGTATGAATGAAAAAATGCTGCCTGGATACACACAAAATATAAATATATATATATATAATATATATATATATATATATATATATATATATATATATATATATATATATATATATATATAATCTAAAAATACATTTCATATTCTGGCTGAAATTTAAAAAATAAATTGAATCTATAATTAATTTAAAAAATAAATAACAGCAGTTCGAATAATATGATACTTAGAAATTTACATAATGATGTAATTATATATATATATATATATATATATATATATATATATATATATATATATATATATATAATAATTGGTTATAATTTTAAATTTAATAAAACTCAAGCATATTAAAAATCTAAAATTTAAAAATTAGAATTAGCATTTGTTCATTATGAGAGTGTAAGATCTGTTAAAAATTTGAATAGATTTATCAGGTATCTAGCCCTGATGAGTGTTTCAACACAAAAATCATGAATTGGCAAACCAGATAAATCATTTTCTTAATTGAATATTTTGGCTCTAGTTATCCTTTGACCACTTTTTGGCAGAAGTTCTGGTGGCCTGAAAAACATTAACACTTCCTGATTTCAACATTTTTTAAAATTCTAATATTAATTATTAAAAAAAAAAATTATAAAGAACTTTCATTAAAAATTCCACATATCATTTATGCACAAGTTGAAATATTTTGACTAAATTCAAGTAGCTACAACCATCGGCCCCAATATATAGTGGTGTTGCTTATTCATCTTTAACCTTTCGCACTCTGCATTATTAATATTACTCCCCTTTCTATTGCATTCTTTTCCAAGGCCTCTCAATTGCAGTATCCTTATTGTTAATTTCACTCAAAGTTGTTTTCTATTGCCATAGCAGGATATGACAACACAACTATGAAATTCAAATTCAAGGATCATAGTCACCTTAAGTGGCAGGATAAACTTTTGTACAGCAAATGAAGTTACATACAGAGTGATAAAGGTTAACATGTATAGTTTAAAAGTAAGCTATATTTATGAGTAAAAGCTCTTCATTTATAAAAAAAAAAAAATAAGAAATGCATGAAATGTGTATATGTAAGTTTCTCTTCCTGTTGTATATTTCTATAAGAAAATCTGCTTTTTACAGGAAATCCGCTTAAATACAAATTACTTCTGATGATGAAATATTTGATTAGATATCTTATATTTTCAGGGTGGGATTTTCATATAACCTGTTGAATCATGTAAGCCTGCTCAAAACTTGATTATTTATTACATTTTAATACTTTCTTGTAATTATCATGTCTGACTACGGAAAGATTAATATCTAACTTTTCAACTTATATATAATTATGTAAAAATTAAGTTTGGCTGTTGTAAATGACATCATATTTAAGTGACTTGAAATTAAAACTAGGGAATGCTGGAATTAGCCAAACATGTTTTCATAAACAGACTAAGCATGCAATTCTTGATAATGACTGTAATAGCAGTTGAAAGTACTTGGATTCAAAAAAAAAAATTGCCAATTTTAATTCTGACATGAAACAACTTTGTCACAAGTTGTAAAAACTTAGTAAGAAAATGGACAAACCTTGTCAGTATTGTTTAACAGAATTCTTACTGCTTAAAACTCCTTATTTAAATATAGTTTATAGGTATGCTATATTTATGAGTAAGAGTGCTCAATATCAGAGATAGAGCATATGTTAATATAAAGGTCAATACTGAATGGCAATAGTTTGTTTCATGCTTGAACACAATCTTCAGGTGTGTGTGTGTATGTATGTATGTATGTGTATATATATATATATATATATATATATATATATATATATATAGCTTTCTAAATAATGACTAGAGGTACAGATATATACAGCTTTTATTTTAGTAGGTACTTTTTTCACAAAGCAGCAAATTTTATTACATAAAAATATTCAAGACAACTATCTATAGTTAGATTACATATTTTAAATTCTTGTTTCACTGGAATGGACAACATTCTCTCTCTTTTGATGTTTCCAAAAATTAACCAAATCTACCAGATTTTAAATTTACAAATTGCAAAACTTTTTAGTTTATAACAAAGTACAAAAAAATGACCCATAACAATATTTCCTGAAACATCCTGCAAAAAACAGAATGAACATCTGTTTTTTTTTGTATTTTTTTAATGAAGATTGTATTTTCACCTCAGGCAAAACAAGACAATATATCAAATGCACAATATCCACAAATATTTTTCCAAGACATGAACTCTATTTTAAATACTTAATCCAAAGGCAGTTCATATTGATCTAATTCTAGAAAGGGCTGAAAGTACTAAAAGAAAATTGAGCAACTACACCAAACTAAATATATTCACAATCATTAAACCATATAAAATGACAAAAGCTTGCAAAAACCTTCATTATAACATTCCATGACTTGCTCAGCCTGAACCAATCGTGTAAAATTGAATTGATATATTTTTTTAAAAAGTCAGCAAAATCTTATGTTAAAAAGGGACAACTCCCTGCCTAAAATTTACTGGCCAGTTTCATTCATTTTATATATAAACAAACTAATGGAAAGAATAAATTTTGATGACCTGACTGCAATGTTAACTACTAAGAATTTTATGCCAGTAATCTCGTTGATTTCACAGCAGAGATATCAGCTGTCACTAACAGTGTACAGCTGGACAGAAGCACTTAGTAAAATCTGTCAGTTGACATATTTCTAGTGACTGAGACAGTTCTGTAAGCCTTAATCAAACAATTCAAGATCTTTGACATTGGAGATGAAATTCTCACAAGGACTTCTGCTTTTCTCATAGAATTTAGGCTAACAGTGAATTATGAGTGTGGACATGGAGTAGACAAGCAAGTTTCCACAGTTCCATTCTTACTCTATTTTCTGTTTTTATATTAAAAATGAACATGATATTTAATATTTTAGGATTTAGACGATGTCGGAATAAATTAATAGCAGACTACCAAAATCAGCTCAAAGTATGAACAGTTAAAGTAAATTAAAAAGTGATTAATATGTAGAAATTGAAAGTACGGAAATACCCAACCCTATGTCATTAATTGGTTCCGAATCCATGATATAACCTGGACATAATACCTTAAAATGGGGGCAAACATTGTAAAACTAGTGTAAATGATTTGCAAAAGAATTAGTGATAGGACAATATCAATATTTTTACTGATTCCGATACCTACAATGATTAAAATTCATTATTTTCAGGCCCTAGAGTTGGTTTTGGAAACTCAATGAGCAAAGTAAATTTATTGCTAAAACATTTAGTAGAAAAATAAATACAAACGCTTATAAAATAAAGTTAGATATCTTTTTTATTTTAAAAAAAATTGGGTAAGAGTTTAAACAATAAAGAGAACAATTTCTTTACATAAATCACTTAAAGTGCCTAGCTACAGTTGACATATTGCTTTACTTTGTGTATCATCAGAAATCTTTTTAAAAAACTTACTGTTTGACATTGTATACACTTGCCATAATTGGGATCTGAAAATAAACATTAGTTAAAATTTTAATTTTTCTCTGGATAAAAAATGTTTCTAATTTTCTAATGTGTATCATTTCTAAAGATTCAACTAATAATGATTTGCTATTAATTGTAAAATAAAAAAGGGTCTATTTTTTGTCCACCTTCTAAGTTTCAATAAGCAAAGGCACCCTCTAAATATTATGCAATCTCCTTAAAATTTTATATGTGGCATTTTTCAATGAATGAAACAAATTTAGGGGTGACAATTCAATTTCAGCATGCACTTCAGAAATAAGAGACACCCTAATTTTTATATAATATTGCAACATTAATACTCTAAGCAGAAAGGCATCATCCTATGTATTGTGGTTTAACTTGTGTGTATGTCTTGATAAAGTACAGAGTACCAAATCCTGCTGGACGGTGAATAAAAAATAAATGTAAATTTTAAATTTGCTTACAGACGTTTAATAAGACTTAAAAATATGAATTATAACAGCAACTTAAATAAATAATAAAGAGTCTTCAATTTTATCTAAAAAAAATTTAATCACTAATAAGTTTACTGTCTAGGTAAATTTGCAGATTAAGCAACAGAAAGCAGTTTAATGAAAATTTCCATTCTGATGTGAAATTACCTGATTGATTCTAAAATAACAATAAAAGGTTGTGGTAGAAAAATCATTTAGGAGATATCCTTTTTATGTTTTGCATTAAGTGCAAAGAACATCAACTCATTTAATAAAAAATTTGTTCACGTATAACTTTGCCTTGGTTTTTGCAAAAAGTTATACCCACCTTCAGTCTTATTGATTTTTCTGCCAAACTGGGGGTGGGGCTGGCGATTGAAAAGATGGTCTTCACCTATTTTGGTAAATTTGCAACATGTGTACAATTTCATCAAAATCGGTTGAGAAATGTGAACATCGTGCGTAAATAGTATATACACACACAGACATTTGTTTTATATATATATATATATATATATATATATATATATATACACACACACACACATGATGCTAAAAAAGAAAAACAGGGAAGAACTGTTAATATTCATGAGTTGCTTCCCTTAGCAACTTTTCAACTGGAAAAGGGCCGGCATACCCAGAAAAGTTATACCCACCTTCAGTTTTATTGATTTTTCTGCCAAACTGGGGGTGGGGCTGGCGATTGAAAAGATGGTCTTCACCTATTTTGGTAAATTTGCAACATGTGTACAATTTCATCAAAATCGGTTGAGAAATGTGAACATCGTGCGTAAATAGTATATACACACACAGACATTTGTTTTATATATATATATATATATATATATATATATATACACACACACACATGATGCTAAAAAAGAAAAACAGGGAAGAAGTGTTAATATTCATGAGTTGCTCCCCTTAGCAACTTTTCAACTGGAAAAGGGCCGGCATACCCAGAAGGGGCTAAGCGGCTATTTTAGATTGGGCATGTATGTGCAGAGCAAAGGCGTCAAAATAAAATATTCTCTTTCCATTCGTTGTCTGAGTTCCTTTAGTTTGAATTTACATTTTTATATACCTAAAAATATTCATCTATAACACCAACTTTTATATTTTTGAAGTTATATCTAATAACCTGATTTATATTTAAAACATAAATTTCATTAATGATAACTGGGTATTTTATTTTTAAATCCTTTTTCCATATTATTATTTCTTATATAACTTAAAAATAAGCCAAGACATCAGAATTGCATCTGATTGAAAGCAGCCATTGAAACAACACCTATCAGAAGAGTTGCCCAGACAACCAGCAATAATTTCTCTGCTTCCTTATGCTAAACAGGCAAAATATGAAATATTAGGAACACCCACTTTAGGGCCTAAAATTAAATGAAGGCTTTGTATGAAATATTTCAGCTCATTTCTTCAAGAGATTAGGTTATACATGCATTATATCAAATTTTATTATGTAAGTCAACGTTTTCATAATAAAATTAATATTAACCATCTGGCATTGGTAGCAATTTCAGGGTATAGTTATATATGTAATATATTTGGTGAATTATTTCTTCTTCTTCTTCTTCTTCATAATAATACCCCCCCCCAGTGTTTCTTCAGGATGTTGGTGATCATAGTTCCTGTTCTTTGTAGTTCTTAATCTGTTGTCATTTTGCCATTTCCTCCAAACCCTGCTCCATCATCCAGTCGCCAGGTACATTGTGTGTTGCTTTCATCTGGCCCTCTCAGCTTCAATCTACCCTGTGAGTATTAAATTTTCCAGTCTTTCTTTCCTTATGCGCCCCAGAAATTTCAACTGGCTCTTCCTGATGTTAAGTATAAATATCCTTTTTTGTTGCCATTGTTTCTAGTACTTCATCATTGCTCATATGTTTGGTCCATGTTATTCTCAGCATTCTTCTGTAGAACCACAGTTGCTTCAAGTCTCTTCTTCATCTGTGAGGAGATTGTCTAACATTCACTGCCATAGAGGAGAACTGACACTATAACAGTTCAGTACTTTCTTCTTTATTTCTAATATTTTTCTGTTTCTTAATACTTTGCTCAGCTTTTGAAAAGCATCTTTCACTATCCCAATGCTCCTCCAGACTTCTGTGTTGCACTTCCAGCTTACAATGACTGCTGTTAATAAAAATTATTAATAACTTTTCTAGGGACGTCAAAGTACAGAATAAATTTTTATTTATAAATAAATCCAAAAGATATAGAAATGTACATTAACATGATATCCTGTATACCTGAATAAATTCTTACATGTTGATATAGACCCCTTAACATTACACAGGGTCCAGCAGAAATACCTCTTACATAATGGTAAGACATTATCTAGATAAAGACATCATTGCCACTAATGTTTTACCATTATATGGGAGGTATTTCAGCCGCATCCTGTATAAACTTTATCTGTCTTAACCACTGATTTTGTTAATTTTTACTTGAACATTGCAGCAGTTTTTATTGCTTCCCAGACATCTTTGCTTCAATATTATTTACCATTCTCATATACATTTGTTTTTATGATGGACCAAATGTTTTCTATTGGCTTAATATCTAGAGGCTGGGGTCCATTCTCTTAAATTGGTGTCTTTGAAACTAGTTCTGCTCAAATGACAGATAGCATGCATATGTGTGTCAGTTTTTTTTTTTTTTTTCAACTGCTTTATTAGAATGAAATGTATTCATTTGAAATATCACCCAAGATTTTTTTTTTTAAAATAACTTAATATTGGATTCATATTAGAAATATGAGATCAATAATCCTGTGTTCTTAATATTTGTTAAAAAAATGTTAGCATATTTGAGTAACTAAGGCAGGCTTGATTAGACAATTGAAAAAATATTCAATTCATATTGATATTTTTCTTATCAGTATTTTTCCTTCTGCATTTTATTAAACAAAAGAGACTTTGTTTTATCTTCCTAGTTCTTTTTCTTATCAGGTTGATATTTTAGGCTTTTGCTTTTTTATGATACAAGAATTAAGGATCTTTCTATATTGATGTAAATACAATTTAACATTTGAAGTACATTTCACTGATTTAGTTTTTGTTAAAAATGCATGTCGGTACAGACACAAAAGAGGCTCTAAATTATGTGTGAGCATGTCTGTCAAAATAGTTATATCTGGGTTTTCCCTGTTAGCAGCAGAACATCTTGGTATGTTTAGATATGGGCCTCTCTGCAACTTTCCAGATCCATGTCTTTGTCAGCTGTCTCATGCCAGTAAAAGTGATGGAAAAACTAGCAGTGGGAAGTTGGTGAGACTTGGTGTCTTGTGAAGTCATTTCCTTGGGTATTTTGTTCCTAAAGTTGCCATGCTGTGGTTTTCTAGAGGCAGTGTTATTTTGTTTTCTCCTGCCTCTTTCCCTATTCTGTCTGTTACTCCATAGTTCTTGGGAGAGAAATTGCTTAGGCATTTCCCCCATCATTGTTATATATTACAACAAAAAATGTACATTGTCACATGGTAAACTATATAAGAAAAACAATATTCATTATTATCATACACATGTTTGCAAATCTTCTGATACTTGAGAACCCACTATGGCTTGGATTATAACTATTTGACAACTATATACTACTGCCTTAATTGAAATTCTGATCAGTTCAATAAAGTCAAGTTGGCAGTTGATCTCAAAAATAACCTACAATCTGTTGTTAACTGGAGTAAGAAATGGTTTGACATCTCCAAAACAGAAGTGTACTCTTTTAATCATTTTAGAGAACCTTTTTTTTTGCCTTCTGTCAGCATGGCTGATGTTAACCTCAATAGAGTAACTTATTACACTTTCTCAGGCTAACATTTTCCACTGGCATGAGGTGGAAAGATTATATTTAATGAATTGCTAGGTTTGCTGCTAAGAAATTTGGTTCATTGTGTTGTGCAAGACAATTTTTCTTGTACATATTTATAACTTTACCATACATTCATGCATTGAATTTTGCTGCCACATCTGGTCTGGTGCTTCTGTCTATTTAGAGATTCTTCATAACATCTAAAGAAGAATCTACAATGTTATTGGTCATGACTTGGCATCAGCCACTTTCCTACCACTGTAACATAGCTTTCCTGCACTTTTTCTATAAATATTTTCATGTTAATTTTTCTAATTGGCTTACCACATTGGTAATCTAGACTTTATGAATTTAAGTGCAGTGCTAGATTGGTGGCAAGGTCTCATCATTTTACAGTTAAAATGACTATATGTAACAGTAAGCTCCATGCTAACAGATTCTTCTCTTACACTTGTAGAACTCTCTTCTGGCTTCTTGCTTTCCAGTCAGCTTTGATCTTCAAAAAATTTAAATGCAATGTCAGTTGTTCACTTCTGTTTTCTTGTCCTTTTCTTGTTCTCTCTCCTTAATAATAATTTTTTCTCAAATTCTTTCACACTCAGTAACCCCCATATGTCTTAATGGCTTTATTACCTTGCTTGTGGTGAAATGATTTACCTTGTAAATTTACCTTGTCTATACGGAAATTGCATGATGCTATATTTGGGCACTGAGAAATTCTGGGCTCAACCCATTTTTCAAAATCAATACTTTAATAAACAAACTTAATAATCCTGATTTTTGGGAATTGGGTTGAGCTAAGAACTTTTCAGTATCATAGATTTCCCACTTTAGTGTAGTAAAGTTAAAGAGAGGCCACCCAAGTAATTTGAGGCTGTATACACATTATCCAATACGGTTGAATTAAATTTCTCTTTTCCTCAATACTTGCATGTAGTAGGGGAGGGTGAAAGGAGAATGATGCATTTTCAGTTGCTTTTAACTCCAGCAAATTTGCTACTTGCAAAAGTAATATGGAATAAAAAATAAATAGAATAAACAATGGAAATGATCTACAATATTTCGGACATTAATAATAATTATTTTATTATTTCTGAACAAAATCCTCTTTGTTGTCTTCTGTTTAGGATTAATTCCATTTTAGACCTAAGACTCTTGAGAAGATTTCACTAAAAATCTTCAAAAATCTGTTAATATATACTTAACAAAAAGCAATAAAAAGAAAAAACATGTCCCTTCCAGACATACGCTAACATGGTCCTCCACAGATTTCTTTTTATTATCAGTGAATTGCCATGCGTTCTTGGGAAAAATACTGGAGAGGTTTCCTGTTACCTTCTCTGTGGTTTGGAATCAGTATATAGTAGATGCTTAATATTTCTTTATATTTTGGATTTGGGCAATTGCCAGTATAAAAATTGCTTTCTGCAAACTATATTGACTGGTTTACTCTTGGATCAGTATGTCCAAGTTTTAAAGAAATGAGATCATTATGCATTTTATAACATGAATAAGTCAGTTTTTCACAACATTTTACTTAGTATAGAATATATTACTATCCTAATTATATATTCTTAGTCAAAATAAAATTTATACCTTGCTGTTTTTTAAATAAATGTGAAAATTTATAGATGAAAATCAACTCCTTCAAGTGAAAGTTTTAACAACTGTTTATAATTGCTTGTATATTTTTGTTTGACAAACAAGATAAATTTTAAGGTTATCTTTCTGCAATCCTAATGTAAACAGCATGGAGTGGAAAAAAAATGAACCTCCATCGAATAACAGCCTCAGTTTTGATATTAAGAATAAGATGAAAAAATATTGGTGAAAAATAACTGGAAATGTTTCAGCCAAGAAATTTGATAACTATTAAAAACTAGAGAAATTTCATAGAATGTCTATGTTGCTAATTAGATTCATGAATATTTGTTTTGTAATAAAAATTCTTTTGCAAGCATACAAGTGATATCTTTATGAAAGAGAAAACACCTTCAGCTATAAGTTTATATTTACACACAGATACATCTTGGCATTTTTAGTTGATATAACAAAGAAATCATTATTTAAAATTGTTATTAATAAAATCAATTGACTAACTTATCAGAAGTCACCTGCTCCATTGACAAGGAGTTAAAAAATAATGGAATTTTTTATCCATAAATATTTCAGTAATTCAATTTTTATATTTTTCTTGGTCAAAACCAAAGTGTAGTATAGGTTTTTTTTGTTGAATAAGCCATTATCAAAGCAATTTCTATGATTTCAAAAACATTAAAATGTTATCGTATGTCAGAAAATTAATAATAATAATGATCAGAGTTCTCAAGACTGTTAAGAATATTTGAGTAAATAAACCAAACTGGTTTAGATTAAAAAAGACAGAGAAAGAAAGAGAAATTATTATGAGCAATTGTAACAAGAACATTGATCCTTTCCTGTTTAAGGAACGAATAGAAATAAATAAATAGACTATATTGATTTGACTTTTTCCACTTTTAAAAGATCTTCTTTTTTTTATGTATAGATTGCAGTATAATGCAACTCCCACACATGTCCAATGATGCTGGCCATTGGTCAACACTTGTGTACACCCACGCCTGCTGTAAAGAGATTTATATCTTTCTGACTGCTTCTGAAATAGATTCATCAATATATTGGAATGATAGAGGACACACACAGTTCTCTGGTTTTTTTATTTCTCCAATGCACACTTATAAGCATTCTTATTTTTTTTTCTCTCTCTTGTTACTTTGGCTTTGAAAATTTATAGTATTTATTATAACAATCCTTGGTCAACTCCTTCCTCATCTATTTTTGTATCTTTCATTCAGTATATATATTTAGGATTTAATGTGTCTGTGTGTTCTGTTCACTTAAACAGGTTTTCATAGCTGAAAACCTCTTTAAGGAGAATTTATTTACTTTTGGAATTTCCTTCTCTTCTGTCAAAAATTTACTTCATTTTTTTTTCTTATTTTATTTTGTACCTCATATTATTTTTAATTTTTTAAATATTCACGAAAGTTATTCGAAAATTTAAAAAAAAATATTCTTCTAACATTAATCTCACAAAATATAACAGTGAGCATGTAAATTTAAAATTTTTCCCCAAGCTGAAACATCATGTATCATACAAGCTTATCTAATACAACTAAAATTATCAAGTTACATATTTGTGATGTCAGTGTTATATTTTTTTTTCAATCTTTAGCTAAAACACTTTTTATTTGTGATAGAAGAATATTAAAAAATGATGAATATTTCCCTATATAAGTGTTGGGCTTATTTAAAAAAAAAAAAAAGAAAGAGAGAAAAAGCCCAACACTCATGCTTAAAAATATCATTTACCAAATTCCTTTCTAAGAAATGACTGGAAGCAAGTTATTGTATCATATGCACACATGAAAGTATCACATTTGTAATTAAAAAAAAAGAGTAAACAGGTATATTTCACAAACTCTTTTAATATATGAAAATTCATGTGTCGCTATGTGTGAAATGGAAGATATTCTCATAGTTGTAAAATAATCAAAACTGGTTGCTTTGTAAGAAATAATGATATATACAGTTAATTTGCAGGGATGAAATGAAAATTTTATGTAATTAATGAATGGAATATTTTAAGAAAAGCCATTATCTTTCATGTTTATGTAGTTTTGAGATGGATGTTATAGAAACTCATTCTCTTCATTTCTTATTTCCATGGTAACTATCAATCACCTGAGTTGCAGAATAGCAAGCAAATACTGGATTTATAAAAGAATATTTTGAAACTGAAGACATTTTTTGTTTTTTAACCATATAGTTTTTGTAGATTAGTGCATCTTATTTAGAAAGAATTTTCAACTCATCATTTATAAATTGTGCAGATAAATCCTATTTCTATGTCTCATAACACTGGCTACATTTGAATGTGATTTCTTTTTATTATTAGTAAAACTTATTAAAGGTTGTTTAAATGTCCTAAAAATAAATTTACAATTTTGAAATGTTGTATTTAAAACTGACAGTGGTAATTTTTTTAAATTACATGAGGTCGCTTAAATCAAACTTGTCACAAGTTAGCAAAAGTTAGAATTTTCCAAATTGCATCTGTTGTATTTCCATATTTTATTGGCTAATATCACCCCTGGGTGGAAATTTAAGAACATTTAAGATAAAACCCAAAATGACAAAAGGAAATAAAATTAAACATGAATAAAGAAACACTTTTAAGTGAAAATTGGCAATCAAACAGCATTAACTGTAACCTTGATGCTATTTTAAATGCCCTAAAAATAATTATTTATTAAATGTTACTCAAAATGAATGGTTAGAAAGCAGTGAATTATCCCGCCTTTCATTCACATCAATCTATGCAACTTATATGCATTAACCATATCAATTAGTTTGATTAAAATATAAATTATGAACATAACTGTTTTTTGATAAGTTATGAGATTGTATAATTAAGGCTTTTTATTTTAGATTTTTTTTACTAAAAATTTAACTTCTTCCTCCACTCTCTCATATGTAGGCAATATGGGTGAAATAACAGGGTAGACTTGGTTCTCTATCCTTGAGAAGTCTATGAGAAGGAAAACTTAATTCAAACAAGAGCAGACCTGTTTGAAAACTTTGTGGCACACTGTACATTATTTTTCTGTTTTAAGTTCTTTCAAAAAATGTGGCTAGTTTTACAAATCATGTGTGGATAGTCTGGTGGTTCAGTTCTAAAACTCAACTGTTAGGCCCTTACATGTCAAAAATGTTGGGAGTCTACCACAGATGCAAATGAATGACAAAATGGAAAACTGAGTATTTCATAAATAAAACTTCTTGGAATGAAATGCATCACTACTCAATTTTTCTATATTGTCATTCATTTGCTAACTATTATATACATGTGTGTATGTGTGTGAGGGTGTGTGTATGCATGCGTGTGTTTTTTTGTTTGTTTTTTTATTAAGGATTTTTTATACAACATTACTTCTTATTAAAACTATTGCTATCCTTGTTTTGTTTTGTTTTTTAAATTATTTTAATAAACAGTCAAATTAATAACAACTGGCCTAATTTGTGAAGTCCTACTAAAGAAAATAAATTGTGCTTCCGACAGGCATTGAACCTGCATCCTTTTTCTCCATCAGGGAAACCACTTTTTTGACAAAAGTGTGCCTCTACTAGTTTGAGCACAGAGCCCACCTGATAACTCATAGTTTAAATAAAGCTATTGATGAAAGACCGTCTTCTGGGAATCTATATCTACTAGCTTATTATGATAAAGAAAGGTAGTGGCACAATTTTTCTTTAGTAGGTCTTCTCAATTTACATGGTTGTTATTAATTTCATTGTTTAAGAAAATTTTTTAAAAAATAGGGATAGCAACTTAAACACATGTACTTACTAAAAAATAATGTTTATATTAAGAAATGCATGTGTGTGTGTGTGTGTGTGTGTGTGTGTGTGTGTGTGTATATATATATATATATATATATATATACATGTATGTATGTATCTTCTCAGTATACTCTAGTAATATGTGTAATCAAAAGTAAGTTTCTCAATAATATAAAGTCATATTCTGTTCAATTTTATTACATGATTTGAAGTATTTTTATTAATTGGACATGCCTCCAAAATAAATTTAATTAATTAAAAATATATAACATTGTAAACTTGAAATATCTATAAAGAATTATATGTTGAAGGATTAAAAAAAAAATTCTCAGAGGTGTAACTCTTTTTTTTCTTCTCTTTGTATTAGCTGTGATTTATTCTATAAGTTGGTAAATTGTACTCTTGTCTGTTATTTTCATATTACTACATATATGATTTAAGTAGAAAGAGTCACTTGTGTGAGCACACACACACACACACACACACATATATTACATGCAATCATTATTGTATCAACTAAATAACTGCTTATTCAAATCAGTATTGATAATGAAGATTTAAATGAAAATTAAATTGATAATGAAGATTTAAATGAAAATTATATATATATATATATATATATATATATATATATATATATATATATATATATATGTCTTGTATTCTGTAGAATTAATGTATCTTTGAAGCTTTTGGGTCCAAATGTAAAAAGGAATATGATAAAGAAAACCAGTTATTTAATCTAAATGAATAGTCCTTACACAATGCTCAGATATATGTGGGAAGCTAGTACTATGCATCACATGGTGTTGACAAAAGAAAGAATTGTAAGGTAAGGAAAAGAGAAACAAGAAAAGCCATATTGGTTGGTTGGCAGACTGGTTCTTCCGCAACACTGGCAGGAATCTGTGTAGAGCAGTGCTTGGAATACAAATAGAGGAACACGAAAGTAAAAGAAAGCAAATAGCCAAAAAATTAAAAAAAGCCATTTTGAGCCAACAGATATTCATTACTTGCTTATCTCACAGGATTCAAACTTAGAAGAT
Source organism: Acanthosepion esculentum (assembly GCA_964036315.1). NCBI lineage: Eukaryota > Metazoa > Mollusca > Cephalopoda > Sepiida > Sepiidae > Acanthosepion > Acanthosepion esculentum. The sequence continues at coordinate 98,584,429 of OZ038492.1, read as the reverse complement.
TCTCATTCTAAGTGAAGCGATCACTTGTACCCTGTCATTCTCCCAATTTATTCTCTCTTTCTGCATTTGCGCCTATACACACGTGCATGCCTTAAGACTTTTATCTTTGTTTTTATAGTATATCTCTTCAATCATTGCAATGTAAAGTTAGTATTCTATACACCTGAAATCACATCTTTTCATTTTTTAAACTTATGTTTTGCACCTTAGTGATGAGAGAAAAGTTTCAGTTGTTTTTTTGTTAGCACAATGCAGATATGTGGGTGGTTTAACAATTTTGGGCCTTGAAAATCGAATTGGTGGGCCAAGTTCAGGCCTATTCACCTTTCACTAATGTCTTCAGGCAAGAGATGAATCCATTATTTCTCCCTTCTAGATAGGGGTCAAACAGTAATTTAAATAGTTTGTTACCCTCAGTAAAGGGACCAGTCTCAAAGAAAGACAACTCTGAATTCAAAACCATTGAGAAAACACACTTTCCCAAAAATGAACATGTTAAAGTCAAGTATTAAAAAGAAACAGTGGAGAACCATGATTACCTATTTTTGCATTTTTAATTTAAACTATCCTAAAGCAGTGACTAAAATCAAAGTATTTCTTTTTTTTCTTTTTCTTACCAAAAGTTGTCCACTTTTATTGTTTGATCACTATTAGAATTATGTTTCAAATCATAACTTTTAGGAAAATAAAATTGCAAAATAAATTCAAGAATGAAAATTTCTATTCTTTAAGCAATTTTGTATTCATTTAATTTCAAATTTATAAGATGATACAATAAAAACAACGTGGGTTGGTATATTTTTGTGAATTTTTACTGTTTGAAGAATGATCAATGGAATATTTCAATGTTATACTCAATTTGATTTTTTGTTAAAAAAAATACATTTTGTTTCTTCTTAATATTTTCCTTTATAGATATGCTCAGTAGGTATACACATTAAATTTGATAAATTCTCATAATGTTCTAAACAAATACCATCAAGCCTTGTAGAATTATTTTCATCTTGCACAAATATTATAAAGTGGTCAACTCATATTTTACTGACTTTTTTCTTTCCTTTTTAATTTAAGTTTAACTATTTTATCTATATTCTAATAGATTGTATTTTTTCTTTTTTCAGGTAAGTACCTGTTACTCTGAAAGTCAATGTATGTATGGTATGCCTTCACAAGTATGTAATTTAACTTTTTTCATTTGATGGAAGCTTAGCAATAAGTTAATGAAGAAGACGGTTGGTAACTTTACTCTCAAAATTCCATAACTCCTGTTCCATTTTACATTTTTTCTAGCACTGCTTCTGTATATAGTTCAATGCATAAATTTCCACACTCGTATGTAGATTCTATCAAAAGGGTTCTACTTATTTTATACTACCCAATTTATTTAATGATAACATTTATGCCTTTTTTGTCATTCCATTATGAAGTAGCTTATATAATTATTTCTACAATGTAGGATATTTAAAAACAACAGTGATAAAAACAGAATTGGTACTGTATTTTATTGTGTATAATACAATAAATTTTGAATGTAAATTAAAGACATAAAAGATTTAGTGGTCATATTATACACAAGTACACGCTTTCAGAAATTTTTACTCAGCTTAAAAAACCTCTTATTGAAAACAGCAAGTTTGTAAATACACTCAATTTGTAAAATATATAACATAACAGAAAGCTTCAGAAAAACATGGTTGTATTATACTCAACCTGTACAAGAAAATACGGTAGTAAGTTGAAAGAAATTGGCTAGGTTGTCCATCGGGGACACACCGAACACTAGAAACTTAAAATTTAAGTCTAAAGTTAAGTGTCCCTGCATTTTCACCATTTCTCTTGACGTGAAATTATAAGTAGCATTTGTTTGTATTTTGTTGCCCTCACCTACATATATAGGATCCTGTCAATAAAGACATTGAGTCTGAAGAAGAACTGGAATCTGCTCAGTCCTCACTTTCCAGCCTTGACAGAGTTCAGAATCATCTTTGCAGCCTTGTAGGTGATGAGTTATCCCACAGGTGAAACATCACAAGCCTCTTGCTATTCTGTCGCTGTTATTTTGGCAAATGTTCTGACAAGCTACATTCCATAGTTCCACCAGCCATGACCTTCACAACTAAGACCCACCATGCCATGTACACTGAGACAAATCATCCCCTATTACTTCATATTCTGTAAGAAGGTAGTTCCATTCAAACAGTTTCTTCCCAAGAACCACTGCTTCATGGAACAAACTCCTGAGAGGATGATTCCTGAATTACTACTACAGAGTGACCCCAAAAAATGGGAATTTTTGAAGTGCATATTGCCAGACATGAGCAAGTGGCAACACTGTGAAAATTTACCTTGAGCAAGTAAACATTTCGCCATTTTAGTAACGAGAATGAAATTCACAGTATCCCAGCTGAGATGTTGCAGCAGTCAATGAGGAATCACAACAGCAGATTTCAAGAATGCATTCGTACTACAGGACATAATTTTTTAAAAATGAAAATTCCATCATTGTTTCTTAAATGGCATGTTTTATGGTTTCAATTACTATGAATTAAATATTTTTCTTCCATCACTCTTGGTTTTATTGGATTGTTAAAAAGTTCCCGTTTTTTGGAGTCACTCTGTATCTTAACTTCTTTAAGTCAAGGGTTAACTGTTATCTTTCCTACATATCCACTGAAACTAAACTTCTTACATTTTCCTCCTTTTCTTACTGACCAAAGTTAAGCAACATCAAGCCTGGTCAGTATCTAGATGGGTGACTGCTTGGAAATGCCAGGTGCTGTAAGCTTGGATGTGTGGCTAGTGTAATGGATAACAGCTTGGAATTGGAAATCAAAAAGCCAAGTTTCAGTCATAATAGTCATTGTTATTGTAGTAGAATTATTTTCAACAATACATATCACTTATCAGTAAGCTTTAGTATACTCAGCATATCAGCAGATTTCTCTTGAATATATGTGTTTAGGACAGATCCATTAATGGAGGAGATGGATCATACCACATTCTCCCCTACCTTATTCTTACAGAGAAAAGAAGTCCCTGAATCGAGCAGGCATACTTTGCTGTCTGTGAGGCCATAGTGGATTACCAGGGGCATGTTGAGATTCTTCTGCTTTCTACCAGAGCTGGATTTAATCCTGCTGCATTTTTGTAAATTTATATGAGTGGCTTGCTCACCCTATGTAGTATCAGAAGGTGGGTGGGCTCTTTTCTGCGAAACCTTTTTGTCATCACTTGAGAAATCAGAGCTCAAGGGTTCCTCGTAACCTTCATAAGGAGACCCTGTTTCTGTTTCTTCATAGTCAGTCAAAGTGTCCTGAGGACAGCCCTCCCTCAGGCTTGTGGGTCCCAATTCATCTCCTGTTGGTGCCAAGTCCCTTAGTGAAACTGTGTCTTCTCCTTTGTCAGGGTAACGGACATGCACATACGGGGGCTGGTGTCTAGAATCTCCACTTGATCCACCTGTGGTTCATTCTTATTCAGTCACATGTGTCTTTTTAGTAATATTACTTCCAGTTTCAAGAGCCACGATGGTAAGGACCCTTCAGTCAAACTTCTAGAAAATGAGAGGAATCGTTCATGGGGTATTGCATTGGTGGCAGTGCATAGAAGCATTCTAATTGCTTGCAGAGCATGTGAGATTAGTTTTCCCAATTTTCTAAAGCTACTCCTTTATCAGCAGCTGCTAGTTGAATAATTTTCCAAATTATTCCATTATACCTTTCACACTAATCATTACCTTGAGGGTTATATGGGACTGTTCTATATACTGCTACTCTTTGCTTCTGTAGGAACTGCCATAAACATTCAGACATAAATGAAGCCCCCTCTGTCCAAATGAATATACATGGGTAGCCTGAAGATGGTAAAAACTGAGCAAAGTACTTGTATGATTGTTGTAGAGAATACATTGGGGCAGAGTATTATGAAAGGAAACTGTGAATATTTGTCAGTTATTGGCATGCCATGTTTAATGGATGTCAAGGACACATGGCACAGTGGATAAAGATGTTGGTTAGATCCAGTGACAGGACCCAAAGAGTGTGAGTTCAATACCTGGTTAAGGCAGTAGAGAACTTGGAGAGGGGAATTAACAGGAGATAACTGATAACTGACATCCATTAAACATGACATGTGGAACCAGAACAGCCTACCCCAGTGAGCAAAATAAAGGGTTCAGTTCAACATTCCAACCACCTAAAGAAGGCCGGAGTGTACAACAGCCAAAACGTTGTGATAAATATGGTGACAAAGATGAGGACAATAGTCCGAATAATGTAAATAGTGTACATAATACCTCATCTCAGAAATATAGACAGATATACATAGATATTTCAATATCTCGTAGAAAAAGAAATTTATTTCATGCAACCAATATTTTCAACATAATCTCCTTTGTGAATGTACTTAAACCAGTGTTTCTTCATAGATCACACACATCATATATTAAACAATGAAAATTCAGTTATGTCAGACTAGGAACATTGATCTTGTGTCATATATTGATAAATGTATATACAGTGTGCAGCAGAAATATTGCACAGAAATACCTCACGCATAATGGTAAGACATTAGCGAGATGAAGATATTATTGTCACTAATGTCTTAACATTATGTGGGAGTTATATCTGCCACACCCTTTGAATAAATTGAATTAAATTATATTAATATGTTGAAACTTTTTCTTATAACTGTAATAAGAAAACATTAATTTTTATTATTTTATTCTTTCATTGAGAATTTAAAATTTGATAATAGCAGAAAAAATACATTATTACCTTTGATGTGATATGAGTGTGAACAATTAAGTAATTTTCTTATTATTCCAGGTGTGACCTTCTTCCTAATATATTATTTATATCTATTAACCTCAAAAGTAACACCTAATATGGTGCTATATGCCACAAAGAGTGGATATGGTTAAGAAGAAAGAATCATATTTATTGCATTGATTTCACTTCTATAAATCATTAATTCATTCTGATAAATTTTAAATTTAGTGTCTTCCTACTTGGTCATCTAAGTTGTTAAATCATAAAATCTTGTCACATTCTTATTTCAAAAATAATAAAACTTGTTGAACTGATCATAAAGATGTTCTTATGACATACAGCTACAAGTATTTTATTTTCTGTCTGTCATATTCATTTCTATGAAATGTTAGCACTTGTTCATTCAATAGTCTTCAAGTTATCTTACAATTATTTCCAGCTGTTTTCTTTCTTTTAATCTTAGATGCAAAAGTCTTTATTCTATTGACAAAGACATTTCTTTTCTTTTTTTTCTTGTAAATGTGTGAAGTGAAGTGGAAAGTGCCAAGTCATGTACAACAAAATCATTTGGAGATGTGCAGATCCAATGTGGGAATGCTATCAGCCCAGATCTTCCCATATGTCTACCTCCACCCTTGAACAGTGGATGGCTGATCATCTATTAACATTCTACTCAGACTTCACTCTAAAAACATCATCATCATCATCATCTTCTTCTTTGTATATTTCTTTCCAAATCCTCAAGTTTCTCACTTTCGAGCTGCTCTGCTTCCTACCAATTCTGCTGACAACACACTCCATATGTTATTACTTATTATGGTTAACTTTATCCATTTTTGATTTTCTTCATTGATTTTTGCATTTTGTTTTATACAGATCTTTTATCGAGAACTTGTTTTGTTTTATAACTAACATGGTACCAATAAAAAAAAATGATGAGATTATGTACAAGTCAGTAATTCTACCTAGGATCAGTGCAATGTCTGTGTGCTCTGCTTAGGATCAAAATTTATTTCCTCAGCCCTCTACATTGGATCAGAGAGAAATATCTGGACACCATGCAAATAGACACACACACACACACACACACACACACACACACAAAGAGAAAGTTCTTGGATTGAGCAAAAAAGCCTCCCCCTACCACCCAAAGGGGAAAAAAATGAAATTTGACATTTATTCAGATTTTTTAAATTTGGATCTGGCCAAGAAGTTTTCAATACTCACTCTCTCTCCCTCTCTCTTATGGGTGCGTGTATATATATATATATATATATTAATGTATTATTCAGTACTGGAATTTCTGTAATTAATTCACTTGCCTGATTTTTAAATTGGAAAATGTGATTTTTTTTTCTTCTTTTCTTAAAGTTTAAGTCATGAAATTCAAGAACCTTATAGAGTTAATTTACATTAAGTGTTTATTGCTAATCAGCAAATGAACCTACTTATCTCTCTCTCTTTCTTATTTATATATTTTAATACTTGCTTTATATTTGGTGTGGCTTTTTATGACTAATTACTAAAATGAAGAGTTACTCGGGCCATCTGTGCTCCCTTTTAATGCATTTTAATATTCTTATAGGAACAGAGGGAAAGAGTGAGTGACCGACCTAACAGGCTTGTGTAAGTGGATGTCAGATTATGGAGTATGCAAAGGATAGTAAAAACGCAATCATTGCTAAGGTCTTCAAAGGAATGGAAGTTGTGAAGAGCCATGATTGCCCATGTCCTGAAGGAACATGGCTTATAAAAGAAGAATATTCTAAGCAATTGCCATCATTTCAGCAAAATTAAAATTATTAATTAATATTTTATTATATATTTGCATCTGTCTATATTTCTCAGATGAGGCATTACGTACACTATTTACATTATTCGGACTATTGTCCTCATCTTTGTCGCCATATTTATTACAACATGTTTAATGTACATCCATTAAACATGGCACGTGGAACTAGAACAGTCTACCCCAGTGAATGAAATAAAGGGTTCAGTTCGACATTCCAACCACCTGAAAAACAGCCAAAATGTTGTAATAAATATGGCGACAAAGATGAGGACAATAGTCTGAATAATGTAAATAGTATATTTGTATTTGTATAAAGTATTTATTACTACACATTACACTAAATGAAGAGGGAGATAATAGAAATTACATTGGAAATTATTAGTTCTCTTCTATACAAAACCATGATATTTGTCTTATATAAACAAACAAAATTGATTGAACTTGTGCATATCTTAATGGATCAATGGTGAACATGCTATATTAATTACAAAATTTCTCATATACATTGAAAATTATTTGATCATAATTGCAAATTTCTTATATCCATCATAATTGTTAATTTTTTTATTAAGGCTGGTAATTTCTAAGATGATTTTTAAAAATATATTCATTGTGTGGATAATTCTGAGATTGATTCTATAATGACCACTACAAGTCAGTCTTAAAAGTTCAGGGAAAAGAAATGAAGCAAATTGGATGAGATATTTTTGATTGAGACTTGAAATATCAAAACCCCAAAAGAAGCAAAAGAAAAACTGAAGCAACCATGAAACAAACACAGAGAAAAAACAAAGGAATTTTTTTGCTAAAATAGAGCGGGGTTACAATTTTAAAAGGCTATTAACAGAAAAGTTGTAATAAAAAGTATTAAAATGAAAATATTAATAATTTACAATAGTAATTAATTTTAATAGTTGTACTTAAAATACAGAAATAATCTAATATACTAAAGCTCAAAGTTTCTGTCCACTTGAAAAATTAAAAATTAAAAAGAACACTTACACTTAGAATGGATTTAATTGAAATTTCTAGAACACATAATGAGGAAAGAGGACTTGGAGAACTTGATACTCACACAACATATTGAAGGTTAGAGGGACTCCTGTCCCTCCTACAATCAATATATTCAAGCAGTGAGTAATCTACATTATGAGCTTGTGTAAATGGATAGCAGAAAAAGGTTTGGGAGAGATAACAAAAAGACAAACCCTAAGAACTACAAATGATAGGAAGTTGTGGAGAGCCACGACCGCACATGTCGTGAAGGGAAATGGCACATGGCATATAGAGGAAGATAAAGTTGGTTGCCTATCTGTGTGCATGTGTTTATGTATCACTTATTATTATAATATCAAATAAATGCAGTTTTATTTATTGTATCAGTGATAAACTGTTTTGTTTATATTTTTAGGCAGTCAATGGTATTTATGATTCATTGATCACTTTTTGCTTAATATCTTTTCATGTCAGACATTTTATGTGTTTAATATAACAGTGACTCAAAAGAAAAGATTAGTAACAGCTGGCATTGACAAAGCCTATCTCAAGACCAAGTTGAAGCAATACAATCACTTAGTAGACAAAGGTGTTTGAATGACTTGCAAGAAAGACTTGAACAAATAAGACTGCAGTTTAAGAATCATAGTAAGGGAGTGGATTAATTAAATGGCTCATTTGCCTGGGAACTAATTTTATCTGCAAGATGAATAACTTGGACAGACTGTTAAAATGACTAAGGGAAGTAACCACTCATTGATTTATCTCCCCTATCTATAGAGTGTGACACAAAAGATATAAATAAATAAATACACAATGGTAATTATTATATAACAAATATTAAAAAATATGATATAATATGCCAAGTATTAAATGAACAACTACAAAAGTTTAAAACAGGCATGGGCACTTCTTTCCTGAGTAATGGGCCATATGACAGGCTGCACTACTAAAAACATTCAAGTTAATTTTTCAATGGAAGTGCTTTAGTCATTTTCACTCGAGAAGACCATACATGCAAACATCTGCCTTAGAAATAGAGAACATTCAATGCTAGGTATGTATCATTTTTTTTTATATGAAATGACTCTTCAGGACATAGTCAAATATGGCTCACCACAACTTCCCATCTTTTGTTCTAAGTAACTCTTGAATTTTTGCCATCCCTCTTTGTCCTTGTTTTGCCATCCATTCACACAATCTCATTAAGTAGGTTACTCACATGTTTCCACCTGCTTCTCTTGACTTCAGTATTTCCTGTGAGTTTTACATTCTTCAGATCCTCTTTCTTCATCATTCATCCCCAAAATTTCAACTCTCTTCTTAATTGTAAGTTTCCTTGTAGTTCTTTAAAACTTCCTCATTGCTCACATGCATGTTTTGTCTGTGGTATTCTCAGTATTTGTCAATTAACCACATTTATGTCACTTCAAGTCTCTTCATCATTGACTATGATTATGATGAAGAACTAGAAAAATAACTATTATTCTTTAAGAATATGAGATATATTTAGACTCTATGTTAATTTATTTAGTTGTTTCAAGTGTACTCCCCGGCCTTCTTCAGGTATCTGTCTTTGTACTCAATAACCTTCTCAGAATGTTGAGCCGAACTCTATTCAATCCATGAAGGTATATTGTATTCATTCAGTTTTCATTGCTTAGCGGAGATAACTCATATCAGTTCAATTTAAGAAAGAGACATGCAACACAAAGGTGAATAAGACTGCTAAGTATGAGGACGGGCTGAAAGGTTCATAGGCTGACCATGAAGGAGTGATGCTAGAGCTGTGAAATCTTGCATGCATTTCAACTCTTATTGATAACTGCATTGTTTTGTCCAGGTAAAAAGGCATCTAACTGTTCAAAGAAGACTTCAAACATAACTAGTAGCAAAATTTGGCATTGTGGTAATATCAAGTACCTGCAGACATGATTGCTACATTAGGGGATGATGCTCCATCTTTATCAAAAGTGCAAAAGTGGGCATCTAAATTTAGGATGAACTTGGTATGATGAAGGTTTCTGCCTAGTGGGTGCCATGACTTCTGACACCTGATCCAGAGTGCATCAGGTTGATCACATCACAGGAAAATCGAATATTGTTTAAAGCAGATTGAATTGATTTTCTTCAATGTTTTCTAACCCAGAATGAGTGTTGGGTTCATCATTTTGAGCCAGAGACGAAGAGACAGTCTATGCAGTGGAAACACCCTCTCTTAACCTGCGCTAAAGAAGACCAAAGTCATTTCATCTGCAGGGAAGGTAATGGCCTCAGTCTTTTGGAATGCAAAAGGCATTGTGTTTATTGTCTATCTTAAAAAGGGTCACACCATCAATGGAGAGTACTCTGATAATTTGCTAAGGCACTTATGAAAGCCTACCAAGACCAAATGCCCAGGGAAACTGATGAAAGGGGTCTTGTTTCATCAAGACAATGCTCCAGTACACAGTAACCATTGAAACTAAGGCCTTGCAAGGCCTTAGTTTCAATGGCTACTGTGCATGATTGCAGCTTTGAATTAATTGATCAGGTATTCTGCTGATTTGACTATCATCAGTTCCCCAATATGAAAAAAAAACCCACTTACCTGGGATCCAGTATCACAGTGATATAAGTGATATCTGCTGTTGATGACTTTTTTTAGCAAACAGCATGAACAGTGTTCTTTGAACAGTCAGATGTCAGTTTTCCTGGAAAGAAAATGCAGTTATTAATAAGAGATTTCACAGCTCTAACATCATGCCTTCATATGAACTTTTCAGCTCTTTCATGTATTAACTAATAGGAAATATCTCCTAAGCAAGAATAGCAGAAAGAAAACAAGCTACCCACATAGATTGGTTCAAATTTCCAAGATGATTACTGAATATGATGACAGACACCTGAATAAGGCCAGAGGCTACAACAGTCAAAATGTTGTGAGCATAACAATGATAATGTTGGTCCAAATAGTAAGACATATAATAATTATAATTTCTCATCTATTGTAGTAGTAGATTAATCTTTTTTGACTGAGGTATTATTGAATAAATATTGTTATAATGTAACTTTTGAACAGTCCAATGAGTAAACATGTAGCACAAATAATTGTAAAATTCAACATTTTAATCTTTGTGCTACTGTGACTTAGTCAAGACAATGTTGTTGAATCTATTTGGGAAGACAATACTTCAAAAAGTTCATTTGTCACATATCCTTTGCCATTCTAGAAATGATTTTTACTCTCCAGTGGCCCAGGTTAGTTGTAATCAGTTTGATATTTAGAGAGTCCAATAGGCTATTTCATTTTTCATGTTATATGAAAATCTTACACAACCTGCTCCTTTATCTAAGGTTTCTGGGTTTTTTTTTTCTCTGCACAAATAGATTACAACTTCTCAAGTTTGGCATTTCACTCATTGTTGGACTACAGTGTGAATGCACATTAACACAGTATTCTATGAAAACATCTGATTCTAGTGAAAAGAAAAGAGCTTGTTTTTTGGTGTGTTTTTTTTCTTAAATACTTTGATTGTTCCTTCACCTGTCATTTAATATTAGTTTTAGACAAAAATTAAAATGTGTTTAAAAAACATTCATTAGCATAAATAACTGAATAACATATTGTTGATAAGTTATCTAGGTTTCCAGCTTATTCAATGGGAATTTGTAATTCTACATGTTTGTATGTAGGATTATTACACCTTTTCTTTCTAGGTGTGGAATGTACTGTCTGATCACCGTCCTTTCTGAACTACATTCAGTTATACTTTCTGAGAAGACAATATAATTATGTTTAGCAGGAAGGAAATGGGAAAAGAGGGGGAGAAAAGGAATTTAGAGGAAAACTTGGCAGAAGGAATATATATATATATATATATACTGGAGATTTGCTGTCTGTGTATGAAGAGACAAAGATGGAAAAGCATAAAAATTGTGATGCATTGGCATTCATTAAGGTGAGATAGTTGAAGATAGATAAAAAGAGGATGAATTATAAAATATTTATAGATTCTTTGTTCTTTTTCTAATATGAAACTAATACATGTTTGTTAGTTAAAAACAATGAACATGACAATAGATAAGGGAATGAATGAGAAGATACATGAAATGGGTGAGAGAAGAGCAAACTATAAGATAATTGAAAATCTTAGTTTCACAGGTTCAACTGGTTATAATTTTGTATGAATTCTTGAAAGAAAAATTTTCATAGAAATATTATCATTATTAACTGTTAATGGTCATTGAATTTTCATGTGCCACTCCACATTATCTGGTGATTTGTTTTTTCTTATCATGTAAAATTTATTTTCCTTATTCTGTTTATTAGTTCCCATAACCCTAAAGGTTTTTTCTGAAGTCTGTATTGAATATCTCTCCTATTATAACAAGTGCCATCATCTTCACTTGATGGTTGTCATGATAATACCTCTATATATATATATATATATATATCTGTTGTTTTAATAATTGTTATATAGGAATAAAGTGTCACTGCTGACACTGGAGTTTGAACACAGATCACCAGAGAGCAAGCACAGGCAATTCCATTTTGAATAAGTAGATCACATGATGGGAATTAACGTGGCATCCAAGTGATCACTATACAGTGGTTACTTTTTGAGTGAGTATTATCTAGCAAGTACTATTAGTGTGAGTGTTATTTGAAGGCATCTGACACCAGTATTGTTCAACGGCATTACTATATTTGTATCTGTGATTACAAAGTCTCTGCTACAACGAGCATTTTATTGACATTACAAAAGTGGCAACAAGTGTTCATTGACATCACAAAAATAATGTTTTAACAACTTCATTTGCAATTTCTATCAAATGTTTTATTTTTACCACATTGTGCACATAACAGTGATAGTGTGGATAAGTGTTAGTTTCTCATGTCAGTTCAGGTCTTTAATATTTACTGTTAGATGATGCATTGAGGAAATAGTTCAACACATAATCACTGTAACTTTTGATAAACTGCGATTAAGCATACTGTCTAACAATATCCGTGACATTCAATTACAGATTCCTTACCAGAGAACAAATTTGATAAAAAAAAAAAATTGGTCCTATTGATTTGAATAAATTGAAATAATTTTTTTTTCTTCAAAATGTCTAGAAGATATTAAAAAAAAAAATAGCAAAAATAAAAATATCAGTTCAGATCAATTTCTAGGAAAAGTTTTTGCCTGATTGGAATCCAGTATCAATGTAATTACTTATCAAATCATGTTGTTCTTTATACTGAACAACTTGGCAATTTCTAGTTCAATCATTTCTTTCTTTTTTTTCTATATTTTTCATTTTTGTCTTCACAAAATTTGATAAATGAAACATTCCATTTGTTACAAAGGTTCCAATCCAGTCTTGCTATTTTTTCTTAATTCTGTGTCATTCAAAGTCTGTCTCGCATTTAAAGCCTCTGATTGATATTGTCATTCAATTCAACCAAATTGCAGAAACCTCAGTTGATTATCTAGTTGTAATGTGCATCTTAAATTATCCTTTAATAAAAGTTTGTGTGTGTGCTGTTTTGTCAAGATAGACTATCTACTGCTTACATATCCATGTCTTTTGATAGTTCCAGAAGATTTACAGTGACAAAGCAGGAAGCATTTTGCATTCAGTTCAGCTTGCTAAGATAAGGCTAAACGTTAAATAGACGAGAGTGTTATCTTGTTTGTATCCTTTTCACATTTGCCTCTATCTCAGCACTTCAGATAATAACTGATATATTCAGGGTGTGTTTGATTTGATGACAAGTTTGCCATCTGCAGGTTACTTCTTCTTCTCACACAATCATTATGAAAATCTTTTTTAATTAAAACTAAAAAGATTATGCTTTTTAAAGAGAAAATCACAAGATTCCTGAAATAATTACCATCCAATAAAGCCACATTTTATATGGAAGTCTAGCAGAAAAACACAATTTACATATAGTTAGAGATAACAAATTAATGCCAAATTTATACAATTATTACAAAACATATATTTTTAACTACACACCAATTTTCATCTAGTTAAGTCATAAACATGCTGCAAATACAAATATACCAGAATGCTGGCCATTATCAACATGACTCTCATTTTCCACAGATGTCTACAACTACATCTGTGGGTTTCCCTTATATAGGCTATAAGAGAAGCCAGACAACAGCACAGAGACAGAGAAGGAGAGACTACACACACACACACACAAACCATAGAAGCATGGTTGCCTGCCCTACTATTAGGCTGTGAAAATGGCATTCTGTGAACACAGAAAGAGAACGGACTCCACTATCAATGTGACAAGCCCAAAATGATAGCCAACAAGCAGTCAGCCAAGTTAATCATACTCCTTCTTCATGCTCTCATTTCACATCTCATACATTGTACATTCAAATGCTACACAATATCACTTACCAGAGACATTTTCATATCTTGTAAATGAAAATAAATCTTTGGTCATTTCTCCAAACCAGTGTCTAATTTGTTTCTTTACTCTAACCATCTTCCACCTTGGATTAACTGGTAACCCCCAACATGATTACCAACTTCTTGCAGGAACACTAGTCATGTTTAGGTAGAAAAATTGTTGTGGGGAAAAATATACCAGGAGACACGTGTAATCTACCTAAACATGACTAGCATTCCCACAACAGAAGTTTTGAGTTTTGTCTTTATTTCAAAAGCAAGCTTATAAAACACGTTTTGCATTTTTTTTTCTGTTTTGAATATCCTAAAAAAACTATTTGAAAAAATTTGTTGCTGACAAGCATTGTTAAATATTTTTTTTTTTATCAGTTTTGTTTGTTTTTGTGTTCCTACATAAACTCTTCACAATGCCCCTCCCTATTCTAAAGCAATAAATGACCATAAAATGAACAGAATTTTTATAGCTTCCACCATCTTTATTTTAAACAGTGTATATTACATCCATTGGCTAGCACATTCAGGAAATATTAATAAAGAAAATGTGTTCTCCAACAGGAATCAAACCTGTGTCCCTGGTTTCACCTACAAAGGCGGGATACAAGTCAAATCCCAGCAGGATAACACATTTTCTTTATTAAGGTTTCTTGAGTGTGCAGAACAATAGACATAATATGCACTGTTTAAAATAAAAACGGGGCATCTATTTCAAATACGAATGTTAATTGTAATAATGTTTGCTGTAATAAAAATGGCAAATTAAAAATAAATCCATTAATATGAACACAGAAGTAAATGTCTTTCATCAGGAAAATTAATTTTTCAACTAAGATAAGAATGTAAATGAAAATATCTTTTCATTCTTTTTCATGTTAGGGTGGAAAAATTTAATTGATTTATAGTTATTTATTGACTTGTCATTTTTATGAATTACATTATTATTATTATTATTACTTTTCATAATGATATTTCAAGAGAAGGAAATAATTCCTTTGTACGACAGATTCCAATAATTAAAGTATATGCACATAAATGAGTTGCATTAAAAGAAATGCAAGACATTTGATATTCTATGTGTTTCTGAATTGCATACTATAATTATTTTTAACATCTATTGATTTAAGATTCTCATAGTTAGGATCAAAAGATTTCAAATTCAGAATGTACATTTTATGCTTTCAAAATATAATTTAATTTCAGAAGTTTCTATATTTTACTGAATTATTTGAATTGTATATTTGGGTGGTAAAGATTATAATGCTTGATAATTTTTATATTCTTCTATGTGCCATATCCCTTCAGGATGTGGGTGATCATGGCTCTTCACAACTTCCTGTTTTTGTCACTTAGCAGTGTCTATGTTTTTGCTATCTCTCCTAATCCCTGTTCTGCCAACCATTTACTCGTTACATTGGTTATTCCCAGCTTTCCTCTGTCTCTTTTGAATTCAACATGTCCTGTGAGTGTTAAATTTTTATATTATGTAATGAAATTTCTAAAAAGGAAATAATTTTTTTAAATAGGTTCTTTTAATACTCATAGTTTTTCCTTAAAAGAAAATAAGATTATTTATTCATTTGGGCCAGCTTATCTGAAAGCATCGCATAGAATAAAAAAGTTACTTCATTTACCAGAGGAGAGAGTTGATTTCTAAATAGGTTCCTGTATATTTTCCACAATGACAGTCTATTTTGATGGCACTCAGCACAAAGACCAATGGGACCATAAGGAATTTTCTATACATAGAAATGAATGGAAATGAAATCCAAACCCATCCCATCAACATGTGTCCCTTGAAAAGAGCAAGCAGTGAATAGTTAGATGTATATGCTGATGAATATTTGTGAGGGTGCTCTTATTTCATGAATGGGTAGCTAACATCATCATCCACAAATAAGTGACTTTGTGAATGAGAATTCTAACATCCAATTCACACGCCTCTCGGAAAACAGAGAGTCGATAATTCTAGCATTAATGTAACCAGTGAGCGTAAAGTAAAAGAGATGCAGCATGTATCTCACTTACACTTGACCTTTGCTAACAATTTTGCATGTACAATGACTTCTACACTAACATGATTTGACCTTTCATGATCAACATCCAAACCTGTCTTTCTGAAAATATCTAGATAGATAAGAACAGATTAGTATAAATGTAAAATGGTTAGGCTAGAAAAGAGACAAAACAAATGGTTTGTAATACAAAACTCAAATAATTCAATGATACAGATGATTTTTATTTGAAATTTAAAATACAGAAAAGAAGAGTAAAATAAAATAATAAAAAATAGTTGCAATTAGGGACAACCACTAGGGCCAGCTACTAATTAATAAAATTATTAAAATATAAGAGGTTCTTGTGATAAATTTCTGTAAATATTAAATGAAGACTTTCATTCAAGGTTAATTTTTCAAACTGTCATCTCTACAAGGTTATGAGATCTTTATTATAATTGTTGTGATCAATTAGTCTTTCATGCATATATGATTATAGCTTCATTAATTGTCCGACCTTAAATTATCTTAGGCATGTAGCACAAGATTTAATTCTTATCATTATTATATGATTGTGCCTTACATTTCAATGTCTGGTCTGTTGATATTGATTATATGTTTCTACTGAGTTTCCGCATGTTTCTACATTACAATCTACTCAGTTGACTATTAAGTATCATATTATATAGAGTGTACAAATGTGTGCATATAACATATATACAGTATTCATTGTGAGTTTCCTGCTGAACAAAGGTCTTTTTCCAAATGTTTCAATGACAACTAACTCTATTGTCTTAATAGCAAATTCCTTTGTCCCATCTCTACATCTTCTCTCTGGTATTTACCAACCATATTTGGACAATAATCAAGCAAACTTTTGCTCCATCTGTTATCCTTTCTTCTTACTATGTGCCCTGCTCATCTCCATCTTGGTCACTGAAACACTTTTATGATGTCTCTTATCTTTGTCTGTTCTCTTATTTCTTTGTAAGAGTTATCCCCCCAAATTTCTCTTTCCATTGATCTATGTGTGTTTTTAAGTTTCTTTTCAATTGACTTTATTTTTCATCTTTTGTCCCCATATATCATAGCTACTGTTCTATATTCATTATATGCTTGACATTTTAAGCCTCTATTGATAGAGCACTTTTCATTATGTCTCAGTTTCTATTAAATGCTTTCCAGTCAATCATTATGTGTTATTTTACTTCATTTCCATGGGGTTTTTTTTTTTTTACTTTAATGTTATTACCTGCTCTAAATAAATGTATTCCTGGACTTCTTCTGTGTCTTCATTCTCAATTCTTACAATCTTTCTTTGAAATAATACAATTGAACTAGGGTTCCATTGATTAATCAGCTGATAATCAGTAATTGGTCATATCAATATTTGCCAATTAATCAGTTATTGAATTTCTTTATTTTTGTTTTCTCTGATTAATCAGTTTTTATTGATTATTTCATCACATAAATCTAAAATCTTGTCCTTGGCTTAAGCCATCTTAAATAAAAAATGAATTTAAATAATATTTTGATAGCGTTTTCATTTTATTTCATTTTTTGATAATCTTTATTAGAAGTGATTAAATTCCTGATTAATCAGTGCAACACAAAATTGAACATTGCTATTGTTTTATTTCTGCTCATCATTTTATCTTACAATTTTAAAATTATTTGGGTCATTTAACATACAAGAAACATCTGACTCCATGAAAAAAATTAAGAAAAGAAGAATGATAGCACAACTGTAAGTTTCAGTCTGAGTAATGTGACTAGGATGCAAGGGGGTACTTGGAATGGAAGAAAATGAGAAAACTTTAATGAACAGAAAGGACAACAGAAGACAAGATACAGGAAGACAGATGATGGAGATTGGCATTGCATTTAAATCTTTGGTGGCAGGGAAAAGAAATTAGAAAGGAGTTCTCCAGACAAAAAGTGTAAGGAAAGAAACTACTAGAATAGAACATACAGTTGCATCTAGCTAGTTCAATAGTAAAAGAGTAAGATCTAGTTGCCAGTCTAGTAGCACACATGCAGTCTGATATAGTAACTCTCTCTCTTTTTGACTGTGAGCACTGATTAAGTGAGTAACTTCCTCGCTATCAAATATAACACTTTTATTATTGTGCTTGGATATATATATATATGTATATATATATATATATATATATCTATATATATATATACACACACACACACATATGCGTGTGTGTGTATGTGTGTGTGTGTGTGTATATACAATAAAATATTTAGTGATTTTCACCCAAATCTTTTTATGTCATTATAACATTATTTTACCTGAATTTACTAAAACTGACATAGTTGTTAATATTATTGAAGCCAGTAAAAATTACTTGTTTTTAGTAAAGATCTTTTGTCACTTATTGTTGTAGAGTAAATAATACCCCCTCCCCGGTGATTACATAAACTAGTACATGACTATAAATAAAGAGCTCCAGGTCAGAGGTAAGGAGGAAAAGAGAAGCTGTTTGGAGTCAGTCTTCAGACTAAGTAATACAGGCATCATGGCAAGTTACCGAAGCATTACTTATATCATAAGCGCTATGAAGCATGTTATAACACTTATCTTGTAAGCTTTTAGAACTTGAAAGGGTTTTTAATGATTATTACTACAACTCTTTGTTCTATAATTTGTGCAATTGTTTTTTGTTTTTTTTAATCGCTTCATCCTCAGCAAAGCAATAAAGCCACTAAGATTCAAAAAATTACAGAGAATGAAAGAATCTGAGAAAAACATTGACAAGAGAGAACAATATGTCCAGCAAGTTGCATGTGATTCACAATATTGGACTTTTATATTATTCTTTTAATAACAAACTTGGTAGAAGCAGGTGATGGAAAAATGCTAATCATTATTTTCTATTATACTCTTATTTTCTGAAGGAAGAATACCATCCAGACAGCAAAAGGCAGCATTATATATATATATATATATATATATATATATATATATATATATATATATATATTCCAAACTGCTTCTTTCAGGAAATGCCAAACATAGCAAGACCAGATTTAGCATATCCACAGACCTCTCTACAAAACGAAGCATATTCCTTAAGAAACAAAAGAGCAGACAATATCATCTGTAATTTCCAGTAACACTGATATGCAGTCTAAGTGCCGGTCATAAATGCAAATGTTATGCCTTAGAATCAACCTTATTGTAATAATGAACTGCTGAAAGTAAAAGCTTTAAAAGCAATTTTATTCCTTACTCATATTTCTTGCCTGATTTTTTTTCCCCAAGTGGAAGTCATCTTCAAACTGAACTGCTGTGGACAGAGCCATTTGGCCGAGTCATGTTTATTGATGTACATAAATATTATGATCTCGCCATCAAGAGACATTATTTCTCACATGACTACATGTACTTTTAAGCAACTGAATAGGAAGTTACAACATAAGAAAATAAAGTGGATAAAGTTGTCAGCAGCTAAATCTAACTGCATTCCATTAAGAGCAGAGATATATCCAGGAACAAAACACAGCCGTTTATAAACCAGTTGCATGAAATAATAATGGACAACCATATCGAGGGTTTGATTAAAATTAATAAGCAGGATACCAGCATCATTTTATTTATAAGTTCTTTATGGCCAAGCTGTTTAATCTTTTTTTTTTATATTTTGTTCACAGCATTTCTGCTTAGAAGCAATCAACTCACTCTGCACAACTAAGTATAATTCACAATAAGTATATTCTGAATAATGTTTAACTGTATATTTTATATCAGTACAAACCTGCTTTGATAACCAAAAATGTCAAAACTACCTGATATTGGATTTAAAAAGGCCCTAAAAAAAACAATCTAGTATCAGTTTCTATTTTTTTATTACTAATGTTTTTTAGTTGTTTTTTTGTTTTGTTTGTTCACAGTATTTTTGCTTAGAACCAATAAATTAGACCTGCACAACATTTGTTATAAAATTAATATATATTAAATAATGTTTAACTATATATTTTGTGCAATACATCAAACAAGCAATATGAACTCGGTGTAATAAGTAAAAATGTCAAAACCATCTTAACATTGGTTTTAAAAAATTCAAAAATTATACCACAGATGTCCTTAGGCATTGATTAATAAAGTGATGCTGTAATCAAGTGTTCATGAGTTCAATTCTTGGATCAGGTAATGAAATATCTGTTGGTTCAACAGGGACAAAGATTATAAACACATACAAGATATTGTGTATCTACCAAAAATAACAGATACCTGAAGGTACTTGGCTGAAATTTTCTATCTGTACTTGCATGGCTGGGATGCTATTTTTCAAGTATATCTATCTGCTAGGGTGGCTAGTCCCTGTTGTAGACACCTGATCAGCTCTATTTGTGTTTGTTCAGTACTCACAGAGCCAACGTGTGGTCTATACTGAAACTATGCTGAGTGTGGACCTTAATTACAGTTTCTTGGAGATAGAGCATAATCAACTATGATCACTAGGTTGAATACAACCAGTATGCTCATACGCTCAGTCACGATGACTTGTAATTTCATGCTAACATGACCATCAACAGCTTCCAAAAAGTTTCATTTTTTGAAAGGGGTTACTTATTGTTAGAGAATATGAGAAAAAAAACACTATTAAGGAGAGAGAACAATAAAAGAACACAAATTAAGAAAACAAAAGATAACGATTGACATTGCATTTAAATTTTTGCAGATCAAAGTTGATTGGAAAGCAAAAAAAGAAGAGAGATCCACAAATGAGAAGTGTGAGAGAAGAAACTATTAGCATAGTTCACATTAATTATGGTTACATCTCACCATTTCAGCTGTAAAATGATCTACCCAATTTAATTCACAAAGTAGGAGTCAGTTCATAATACGGTTTTCAGGAACTTCCTAGTAGTGCTGCATACTGGGAACATTTCTCCAGAATGATATTATCAAGAAGTTACCTCTTGAAAAATTAACCATGGTCAGATTCAAACTGGTTGTCATAGCCAGAATTCTAAACACTTGGCCACACATCCACAGTTGTGTCTTTAATAACCTCTATAGTATTTAAAATGAAAACAATAGAAAAATTGTAGTCAAAATGCCTGCCTTTTACAGTCTTTCTGGAAATTTAAGTCAAAGTATGTACTTTGTGGGGTTTTAGATAAAAATAAATTTTGTAGCCTATAAATATCTACAATATGAAGGTCCAGTTATCTTTCATTTTGTAAGGTTTATGAAATTTGGATCTGAACCCTCACTTTTAAACCACTCTTTTAGACATCTTAATTTTGTTTTTCAAAAACTGTTAGAAAAAGAGTACATTTCTGATTGAAGTAAATCTATTTTTATTAGTATCACATGATCACTTATATACTTGATATATATCATTTTAAGGACTATATAACAAATTTCACCAAAATTGAGCATTTTCTTTGTGATATTTTTAGCAACAAATATTGTTTGTCTTTATTCATTATTTTGGGTCAATATCCACAAATTGGTTTTTGAGTTCTTTTAAATGTTGTTTTTTGCTTTACCAGTTTCTACATTATCATTTGTAACCTTGAAATAGAAAGGTTACAGTTCCTGGTTCTCTTTCCCCTTTTTATTCCTATAATCCTTGAGCATTTGATGTGAGAATGTTCTCTGGCTATAATGAGACAAATATTAATGTATCTGTTTCTCTTCTGATTAGATTGTACTGTAGTCCTTCAAGGATTAAACTGAGGCAAAATTTGTTACATTTTATCTTATTTCTATGTGTATGCTTATCCTGTGGGAGTTGGGTGCAATCAAGATTGCTTTAGGCTCCTAATGGAAATATTATAATGAACACTTATTCTTTTCTTTGCTGTTTTGGAGACAATAAGCAGTTATTGTAAATGTATTTTGCTATAATTTATGATTTTTTTTTCTTTCTGAGTCCTGTCCTTGCTTGTGTGGCTGTTCTCTTACCCATGGAAAAGAAATCTTTGTGGGTGCTAATTTTTGAAAGGTTGTTGAAATGCATGACATGGAATAAGGAACAGGAATGAATAAAGTAACTATAATCAAAGCTTAAAAAACATTAAAATAATATTTTATTTCCTGGATCCTCAGAAAATTATTTTCAATATAACTAAGTGGCAAAGAGACTTGTTTTACTGAAAAATATCTTGTTCTTACTCCATAAAGGCCTGTCTAGATGGCGGTCTTTCAGGGAATTTAATAATTTTTTTTTTTTAAAGAAAATTCTTTAAAAAATGATATCCAAATGTTTAATGTCTGTTGACTATGACAGTGGAATCTTTCCAATCAAGCTATTTTGGCTGGATTACAAAAGAAACATGTGGTCTGGGATTGTTATCCTAATAATATTATACCTTTTCTATTCAGTCTTTTCTCCAAAAAATTAGTTCATAGTTGATGATTACCATCTTTTATATATATATATATACATATATATATATATATATATATAAAAGTGAACATTGAAGTCAACACTTAGAGGCGACAGGCTGTTTCATGCTAGACGCAATCATCAGGCCTGATGATTGCGTCTTGCATGAAACAGCTTGTCGCCTCTAAGTGTTGACTTCAATGTTCACTTTTATATTTACACATGCTCTATCTCTGATATTGAGCACTTTATCCCATAAATATAGCACAACTTAACAGTATATATCTTTACACACACACACACACACACACACACACACACATATATATATATATTTATGGAGTGAGAGAGAGATTAACATGCAAAGTAAATATAGAAGGAAGTATACCAAAGAGACACACAGGAGAATGATAGCTCATTGCCAAAATACCGGAGTATTTATGTTATCATAATCTAGCATACAGCTGACTGACCGCAGCTATTAGTTGGTTGAATTTGTTTAACAGCATATCTACCTATGCAGGTTAATTAATGCTGAAATCTAAATATTTTGAACACAATTTTATGGCTTCAGTTACAGATAAAAATGTATTGTTGTTTAGTTTGGTATGAAATGTATTGTTGTTAATCCTACTAAAAATGAATTGCTGGTCATTTTGCTTTAAAAATGTGTTGTTGGTATCTTTTACTATGAATAGGTATTATATATATATATATATATATATATATATATATACACACACAGGTAGTAATCAGTTGGTATAATCCAGGCAAGTCCTATTAACACAACATAGAATTTGAAATATGTTAAAACTGACTCACAAAGAGAGACTCATTAAACAGAAAATTTTCTTTACAATCGGAATTATGATACCTTTAGTTAATGACCATTTTCATCTACAAATTTTAATTTTAAAGTTACATTTTGATTGTTTTTTCACATTTTCATTAATTTCCGTGGATTCCCATTGAATCAAACTTTGACCATGTGACCATTAGGATGGAGGTCAGCTCATCGGTTTATATCCAAAGTCATGAGTCCTTGCATACATATTAAGAAATGCCTCTTAAGCAGATATGAGGCTGGACATAAAGAAAACTGTACATTTCAATTAACCCTCCACCAATCCTTTTATAATATCCCTGCTTTTCTTTTCTTCCTCATTCTTCTTCACCTTCCTACTTCACATCCTCCTCTTCCCTTTCTATTACATCCAACATTGTTTGTTTATTTTTTTTTTAAATAATATAACATTCATTAGTTTTTGTTTTTTTTAAATAATGTGTTAAGAGGTCATTTGATAAAAATCACTTGAGGATGCAGTAAGGTTGAAACCAAGGTAGCAGATTTAACTGATCTCCTGATTTTTAAAATATATATCATGACTTTGGATTTCTGGTTCAAAAGGTTCTTTGGATAATGACATTTCCGGATCCAAAATCCAGATTATTGCAATAATGACATTTCCGGATCCAAAGAACCTTTTGAACCAGAAATATATATTGTTGCCTATCCAGAAAGAACCCAGTCATTTAATAATGATGAAAAAATATACTCTCAAGAAATAATGTCTTAATACACCCTTTGTTCAGAGTACACACTTTGTGACCTTTCCAACTCATCTTGGTGTCCTTCGTACTTTTCAAAACCATCTGTGATGTCCTCTTTCAAGATTGCCATTAGTTGCTTCATCATATTCTTAACATTTACTCTTGTCTATGATTTAAAATCCCCTTTTCATTGGCATTCTTAAATTTTGGGAAAAAAAATCATAGGGAGCCCAATCTGAGCTGTAGCGGAGTTGACAGTTTTGGGTTGATGCCATGTTTTCTCAAAAAAATACCCTTCATGAAATATACTTCTGAATGCAATGATCATATTGTATACAAACTCAATGAATGATTTCTCACTACCAGCTGAGCAACCCCTACAGAAGAGTGTCTGTTTACACATCTGTAGTAAGGTCTCCTGTAGACATTTTTCCATTTTGACTGCCTTCAAAATGTATATGTACTGCCTTTTCAAATTGACAGCATAACCCACATGTACTTTGGGTTGCTTCAAAAAATCTTTTAGTGATAAACCATGATGTTTACCAAAGAACCGCTTGTCTGAACAAAAGGAAATTTTGGTGATTGGGACTTAGTTTATCTCATTTTTACATCTCAATTTAAAATCCCAAAATATCACTGATGTATTGATTGATTGGATTGTTACAATTCCATATTTTGAAACCAGAACTATTTTAGGTGAAAAGGAAGACATGCAGCTGAATATCTGTGTTATAAGCCTTTACTTACGTATGTACATTTCAGGAAGCAATACATGTTACAACTAACAAGACCCACTAGCTTATAATCCCCACCTTGGAATAGACAAATCCATTTCACTATACAACATATTGGTTATCAAATTACACCAAGGTCCCACAACGGATTCTTGAGATATTCAAAATGCCTCATACTTTTCAGTCAGACCACATATGAACATACAAATTAGAGTTTCATTAACTGATGGTTTCATAATACCTTTTTTAGGCAGAAAAATGGCAATACAAACAATTGTTCTGTACTAGCAGTTGCGATTTACATTTTACTAAAATCTCTGAGCAAATCTGTATTATTTTAGTCAACAAGTTTGAATAAAAAGTTGTTTTTTTTTGTTTTTTTAATGAAATGCCACTACAATCCATTTTTGGAGACAGTGAAGAACTTGTTTAATTCTTGTTATTATCTATGATGTTCTTTGCTTTGGTTGTTGTAGAAGAATTTGTTTTTTCTCACTGGAAGAGAGATTACCTTTGTAAATTTTTTTTATCCATGTTGTCAGTTTATGTAAGGAAATGAATGAGAAACAGAAAAACAAAAAAATCTAGTGAGCATCTAGAAAAGAAATAAAATTAATAAAATAGTGTATGGTTTGATAGATATACCTACCTTCAGCTTAATGTAAAACAGTTGGAAATGTATAAAAGTAACAGAAGTCTATTGAGTTGCTGCTAAGTAATAATGGCAGATTCTATTGCCTTCATTAGATTTTTCCCTTCCCATTCACTTCTTAACTGAAATTTCATGATTTTTGTCATTAGTAACAAGAGTGTACAGAGCTTGATAGACTGTGGAAGGTTTTCTCTAGCAGCTTAAATTCTTTTGCTATTTCATCTACTTAGAATATTTCCTGTTGTTCATCCATTTTTTTTTTCTTGTTTTTTATATTTTGCAATTCTCCATAAGGTGAACAATAATTGTGAGCCAGCCAAAAATAAATTCCGAATTTGTTTTCAATTCAGCTTCTTCTTTTACGTGCAGCGTCCCTTTAGAATGTGGGCAATCATGGTTCTTCACAATTTTCTGT
The DNA here is from genome assembly GCA_964036315.1 of Acanthosepion esculentum. Taxonomy (NCBI): domain Eukaryota; kingdom Metazoa; phylum Mollusca; class Cephalopoda; order Sepiida; family Sepiidae; genus Acanthosepion; species Acanthosepion esculentum. The sequence goes on along the minus strand of OZ038492.1, from coordinate 98,558,771 downwards.
ACTTTGTAGCTCTTAATAAAGCTTGCTTGATTGCTATCTCTCCTAATCCCTGTTCTACTAACCATTTATCCAAGCTCATTAAGTAGGTTACGTGCTGTTTCCTCTGCCTCCCTTGCCTTCTCTATGTCTTGTGAGTGTTAAATATTCTAAGACCTCTTTCCTTATTATCAACTGTCTCTTTCTGATTCGAATTATAAGTGTCCTCTTTGTCCTTTGTCATTGCTCACATGTCCATAGAATTTTCAACATCTTTCTGTAAAACCACATTTCTGTTACCTTAAGTTTCTTTTTCTGTGAGGAGATTGTGCAGGATTCACTGCCATATAGGAGGACTGATATTACATAACAGTCCAGTACTCTTTGTTCATAAGGAAATTTTCCTGTTCCTTAATACTTAGCTTTTGGAAGGCATCTTTTGTTGTTCTAATATGTCTTCTAATTTCAGTATTGCAGTTTCCATTCTCTGTTAAAACACTTCCTAAATATTTTAATTTCTGCACTTGCTTCATTTTGATGTCTCCAATATGTAATTTATTTCTTGGGTTATTCCTTTTGTTGACAAACATATATTCTTACAGTTGGTGTTTAGTCCTTTCTTCTTGCTTTCCTTTCCTACCTTATCTGTTATCTGCATATCTAATGTTGTTAAGATTATGGCTGCCAATAATGAATCCTGGTAGGATTTCTAATTGTCTCAGGATCGCCTCACTGTAAAAAGGTTAAATAAGTCCAGTGAGAAGACACAACCTTGTCTTATTGCCCTTTCTATTGTTGTGTATTTACTGAATTCATTTTATATTCATATGTAGGCATTTTGCTGCCAGTATTTCTGGAGGATTCTCATATTTTTCCAAATAAATCCAGCCTATCTTGCAGTTCAAACAATTCTTTGTGACATACTTTATCAAATGCTCTTGCATACCCTATAAAACATAAGTAAAGGTATTTTTGCATTTGTATTGCTCTTTTAGATATCATTCTGAGCAGTATATTATTATACTGAGAATGATATCTGAAAGAGCAGTATATTATTATGCTCAGAATGATATTTGGAAGAGCAATTTGCGTTTGAAATTTTTAGATAACAAACAGCTCCATTTTAAAAATCCACTCCAAATCAACTCCTTGGATTTTAATAAAATTTTTAATTATTTTTTCTTAATAAAAATATTTAAAATAAATTTCCTTTCCCAATTTTAGAGAAAAATGAAGGGTGCAAAAACTCGAGCAGTGAATAAACAAAATACAAGGGAAACATTGCATAAACAAGGGGAATATAGAATCTGTGAAATGGCAGAATGAGTAGGCACCATTTCACAGATTCTTTTGTGCAAATTCACCATAGTGTTTACCATGCAGAAAATTCAAGTTTTGCTTTTTGAAACTTTTTTTGGAAGTTATTGCTTTTTTTCTTAATATTTTCAATCCTTGGATGCTGACGATATCTTCTTATTCGCTGGCATGTAGGATGTTTAAAAGCAGATTAATATCTGTATTAGAATAGTTCATTTTTTCTATTTTACTGGTTAGAGGTATTTAGATAGATAAGGTTTTTGCAAGCATGTATTGGGCTAAGTTTGTTCCTTGAATAGTTCATTAAATGTGTGGAATTTTTATGTTTGTGTTTTATCAGGTTATTGTATACTTTGAAAAAAAGGCTTTTTTAACCATTGGCAGTTTTTTTTAAAATTTGGATTGTTGAAATGGAGATTAGATATTGTGATAATATGCTGGTGCAGTTCTGTATTCATTTGCAGCTAAATATAAAATATATATCATGATGATTAACATTGTAATAAACAAGATTAGTCACTTTAGTTCCAATGAAATGTGTTGTTTACTTGAAGAAACCCATTTTTTATGTGCTGTTCAGTATTGATTAATAATTGACTTGTTGATTTCATCTTAACCTTGGATAATAATAATAATAATAATGATGATGATAATATTGTTTGACTTAAACCAAATTTTAGATTCTTTCTTTTCTAGTATTTTGTTTTCTGTTAGTTTTATGCTTTAGGCTTGCTGACCAAAAATATGGATCTGTTTTGATTCTATCAGATTTCTGATAATAAACAGATTTACATTTTGCTTTCACCAATTTTAGTTTTATTGAAAATCTTCAATAAACATTTTTATTAGGAAAGAAAGGAAGCACTCTTTGTGAGGATTGAGGCAAAAGATTATGGAAAACAAAAATGATATCAACAATTTTTTTTTTAAATTACATTCTAATCTGACTGCTCTTTTAAAATGTTCAAACTTAAAGGGAAAATAATTGATTGTATTTCATTGATTTTTTTTTCAAATCTCCAACCAAGTAAATAGATTTTATGATTAGTAATATCAGCACAGGCAGCATCAGAAATTCAGTAAAAGACTTTGGTTAAGAGTCTAAGTGAACTCACTAATCTTGCAATAACTTTATTAAGCAGATAACTCATATATATATATATATATATATATATATATATATATATATATATATATATATATATATATTTTAAACATGTTGTGTTGAATGTTAAAGACAACATCGTCCTGCATATTTTCTTTTGAATTTTCTCATATTTTCTAATGAGACTTTTTATTTGAAAATGATATTGAAATAAAAATTGTCCGTACGATAACCTATTTTATTATTTCGATATCATTTTCAAATAAAAAGTCTCATGAGAAAATTCAAAAGAAAATATGCAGGACGATGTTGTCTTTAACATTCAACACAACATGCTTAAAAGAAAAGTTGCTGCCAAATTACACACACACACACATATATATATATATATATATACACACACACACACACATGTATGTGTGTATATAATATGTATAAGGAGAATAACTTTTGGGACATGTTGCTCTTTACTTTCACAACTGGCAGTTTTATGCAAGATAGCAAGCATCAGGCCGGATTGGTTTGGTTTGTTTTGTTTTACGGCATATCAACTCTAATGGGTTATTTAACGCCAACACAATTTCCATTGCTGGTAATATTTCGATATGTTGCTGTAATAATTTTTTTCAAAAAAATATTGCTGGTAATATTTTTTTCCTCAAAAATATATAGCTGGTAATATTTTATTTTTCTTCAAAAATTTATTGCTGGAAATAATTTTTTACAAAGTATTTCTGGTATTAAAACCTGTTTTTATACTTTCATAGTGTTTTTACACCAGTGTCGGTGTTAACTATTTGCCCATAGCTGGGACCCTAACAGGTGCTACCAGCCCAGGTCAGTTCAGGGCAGACCTGGGAACACCAACAATTAAGAGGTGGTTCCACTCTCCTCAAAACCTGCTGATCATAGAACTTCCTGTTGGACGTAGTTTATCGTCTTACCCAGGATGTGGATATAGTTTATCATCATACTCAGGATGGCCATCAAGCAGGTATGATGAAGAATGCACAAAATCTTTGTACACTGTTCCTCAATCACACCTAATTTGCATAGAACTACCAATAGTGGAAATCAAGGTGTATGTGTCTGAAGAGTTCTTATTACATTTTATGCTCTGTATTTTGTATGTTGTTTTACATTTTACTTTGAGCTCATTAATTTTACAACATTGGCATTTTTGGCACATATTTAATCTATAATACTCTAATTGATATGTTCATTGAATTTAAAAGCAAGAATAAATTTAATTTTTCAGCATGAAATTTATGCTCATAACACAAGCCAAGTAGTGTTGTAGCAGCAATTATGTAGTCTGTAAAAATGTGGATATTTTTTAAAAATCTCTTTGTACATCAACTAGGCATTTTCACAAGTAGACACTTTTCCATTTTGAATGCTTTCAAAATGTATGCTATGTACTGCCTTTTCAAATTAACAGCATAACCCATATGTACTGTGGGTTGCTTCAAAGAATCTCTTAGTGATAAACCATGATGTTTACCAAAGAACTGCTTGTCTGAACAAAAGGAAATTTTGGTGAGTGATTGGGACTTAGTTTTTCTCTTTATCACTTCTCAATTTAAAATCCCAAAATATCACTGATATATTGATTGACTGATTGATTGCACCATTGTTCCAAATATGACAGGCTTTCAAAGATTGACTTCTATAGCATGAAATCAATGCATCAGAAGTTAACTGGATCAAATTGACCCTAGGTATAAGTTACATCTCATAAAATTAAAAGAGAATTTTATTACCATTCACTGTTTCAGTGTTTACCCACACCAAAAATGTGTTTCAAGATTTATACTTCAGCAGCTATTAAGCCTTTTTTCCTCTAATATGTATAGCCAAGAAAATGCCAAAGAATGTCATTGCTTATTCAGAAATTCAGTACATTTCAGTAACATTTATACAGATATAATTCAAAGCAACTTTGTCTAAAAGATATCATGAGAAATATCCTAAAAATGTTTAAGAAACAGTTTTAGAATAAAAAATGTATAAAAAAATAACATTTATTGAAAATTCTTCATTTACCACCTGGTTGACAAGAAGCAATATGTTTATGCCCAATTGCCATAGAAAGTTTAGTAAGTGCCACATATTTTTTAAGTATTTTGTAAATTATAAGGATAATATTCCTGGATATAAATTTAACCAATCAAAATTTTGTAATAAGATTGTATCACTCAGATATGCAGTGCAATCATTCAATATATTAAGGAAATATGTTGTACAAGAGAATTTATTTCAAGGTTAACTTTTAAAATTTGAAAATAAGTTTTACAACCTCTCTCTGTCACATAACTAATTCATTGTCTTTTATTTATAGAAAAACATTAAAACACCAAGCAATTTATGTCCTTTCACCAGCAGAAGCTTTGATCAATCATGAACAACAAATGGAGAGACTATCATTGATCTTGTAAGAAAACTTAAGACCACCATCATCAAGCATAGGCTTTTTTTCTTTTTATGTGCCACATCCTTTCAGGATGTAGGTGATCATGGCTCTCCACCTCTCTTTGTCTCTTGTGGCTCTCAACAAGTTCCTTCCCTCTGCCACCTCCCCCAGACCATGTTCTGTCATCCACTTGCTTAAGGCCGCTAGATATGTCATGTATTGTTTTCCCTTGTCTCTCTTTCCCTCTATTCGACCCGTGAGTATCAGATTCTCTAGTCCCTCCCTCCTCATTATGTGTGCCAGGAACTTCAGCTATTTCTAAGATTACTGTTTCAACAAGAATATTGAGAAAAAAAATGAAGAAAATCAAAGTATGTACCAAACCCAAAAGAAAAGAAACGAAATACTCAGAAATTAAAATATTTGATTAATACAAATTTGTTGTTGTAGAATGTTCATGCATTTAGAAGAAGCAAAACATTCTTCAATAAATACATCAAAATTAGAATGCTTTGATAAGAAAGTCCATTATTTACATGGCTAGATCTGGGATTTGAAATACATTTTATTTTAATAGGTGTTAGTTTCCAGAATTCCCTTCTATCTCCATTTTTTAAAATAGATATATCATCTGATATATGTCATCTATTCCCTTCTACTCACAAGTACTATAGTAGGAGTTGATGAATAGCTAAATCGGCTATTGTTCTTTAATTTGTTGGAATAAGAAAGAAAGAGAAAGAATCTGATAAAATATCTGTAAGTAAAGGTGCTGCAATCATCAACCATGTAAGGAAACACAATTAAAACAAAAAGATTTGAGATTTTGAATAAATTGAAGAAAATTAGCCTCATGTATCATCATTGAAACATAGAACTAGCTGGGAGTAAAATTTCTGATTTTAAATTAAAGACAAAAATAAGTAAAATTTCTGATTTTAAATTAAAGACAAAAATAAGTAAAATTTTGATTTTAAATTAAAGACAAAAATAAGTAAAATTTCTGATTTTAAATTAAAGACAAAAATAAGTAAAATTTTGATTTTTAAATTAAAGACAAGAAAGATAAAGTGGATAATATCTTAGAAAAATTGTTGGCTTTAAATAACAAATTCTGTTTCTCATTTCTTGGCTTTTTGTAAAGAAAATGTAAAATGTTCTTATATTGATGCTGAAACAAACATATTGAAAATCTTTTGAACTTAGCCACTTCATGATATTTACCAATCATATGAAATGTTATTAGTAGCATTACAAATTTATCAAAAATGTATTAAGATTTGTCTATATTTCTGAGATGAGATATTATGTACACTATTTACAATATTCGGACTGTTGCCCTCATCTTTGTTGCCATATTTATCACAACGTTTTGGCTGTTCTATGCTCCGGCCTTCTTCAGGTGGTTGGAATGCCAAACTGAACCCTTTATTTCGCTCACTGGGGTAGACTGTTCTAGTTCCACGTGCCATGTCTAATGAATGTCAGTTATCTCCTGTTAATTCCCCTCTCCAAGTTCTCCACCACCTTATTGAACTCACAACTCTTTGGGTCCTGTCACTGGATCTAACTAACGCCTTTATCCACTGTGCCATGTATCCTTGAGGACATCTGTGTATTAATTTCTAGATATTATAAACCTGATAAATATGGCAACAAAGATGAGGACAATAGTCCGAATATTGTAAATAGTGTATTAAGATTTATTTATTTGGGAAGTTGAAAAAAAAAAGATATACATATTACTTATTAGACTGAATAATTAGATTTACTAGATCCACCAGTAAGGCCTCTGATTGGCAGATTGGAGATTTGGGGGAGCGTGGTACCGCCTCTTAATTGCTGTTATTCCCAGGTCCAACCTAGCTATTTATAGTTAAAACTTTCTAAAATATTACTGAATAAAAATCCTATTTTCATATCCATGAGGGTTGATATGCTGGTAAAACAACCGAACCACACCAAACCTATTTATAGTAAAATTATCAACAATACCTATTTATAGTAAAATTACCAACAATACATTTTTAAAGCAAAATGACCAGCAATACATTTTATAGTAGTATTATCAATGATACATTTTACCTGTAGCTGAAAGCATGCAATTGTATTCAAAATATTTAGATTTTGGTATTAAATGGAAGTTGATATGCCACTAAACAAAATCAACCAACAACTAAATTTAAAATATTCTTTTTAGATTATAAACACAAGCTAAAAAAATTTGAGGTTAATGGCTCAGAACTGAAAAGATTGAAAATATTGAAATTCTGACATTGTTTTGTGAATTCTTTGAAGTAATATCTTTTGATGTTTCCGTTAAGTTTTGGCTGGTACTCTCTTCAGTTTTCCTCATCTGGTAATATTCAAAGATCTTCATTACAATAATTTTTTCGCTTTGCTTGCTTTCACCTCAACAACCAGGATAGTTCATTAATCAGACAGATAGGTTTAAGCTTCACATATTTGGATCTGTAAACTATTCTGAGTACAATTGACAAAGAGTGGAGTCTTAACAAAGTTCCTTGAAGATTACAGGATGTGATATATTTGTATTTTCAAGAAACATTAGTCTATTCAATAACCAAACAATCATTTAAAAATCCTTGTAACTAAAACTGAGAGAGCACATCTCAGTTTTGTGTGGATCACATTTTATCTTTTAAAAGTCCTTGAAACTAGTTTTATTAAATCAAGACAACTATCCATATGCAAACAAAAGGATTGGTTGTTAGGACTTAGTGTGATCTAGTTATAGACCTTAATGTATTTTCTTTGTCATGTTTTCCTTTTTTAGTCGGTGTACAATTAAGGATTGTTAACCAGCTAGCTCATTCTGTTGGATTTTTTTTTCTTTAACTTTTTTTTTCTATTTTCCTATTACCAACTACAGTGGTTGTTGTTTTTCCTTTTGTCTCCTTTAACTATGACTGTTTTTATTGCCTTAATTAAATTTTGCACCTCTAATAAGATCTTCAAAAATAAACTGTTGGCAAAAGAGCTAATCTAAACAAGATGCAGGCTTAAAGCCATATCAAGTTGAAGCACCAATTCTCATACAATCACCAACATTAACCAACATTGAGCCTGGTCAGTACTTAGATAGGTGACAACTTGGGAATAGCAGGTGCTGCAAGTTTGATGTGCAGGTGGATAATACCTCAGAATTGATAATCACAGAGCCGAGTTCCAATTCCAGTTGGGTTCATTGTATTCATTTATGTGCAAATACCCTTGGGAAAGGTATGAATCCACCTCTTCTTCTCCCAGCTATGGGTCAATTAGTAGGAATTTTATCAGTAAATCATTAATATCTCCAAAGAATTCTTACAATCTAAAAATATTTTCTGGTTTTACATAACCTGCAAAAGGTTGCTAAGCTGTAAATAACAAATGAATCTAACATTAAGATGAATGTATCAAGGTCAATATTGCAGATTGGGGAGGTCAAAAGTTCAATCAATTTGATCAGTCCATTATCTAAAACCAAAAATAAAAATAAATGGAGAATACAAACTCCATCTGAAAGTAATGGCAAAAACCAATACATTAAAAGTGGTCAAGAATTCATGCTAATGTATGTCTTCAAAAGAAAATACTTTGATTCAGCATCACTGAAAATGTATTTCTGACCATAAATAAGTAATTATATAATATAGGGTGCTAAAATTCTTGTGGACTAACCAAGAAGGTATACCAAAATAACTTACAAATTTTTATCATTTTGTCAGGTTTTATCAAATGGATTGGACCAAAACTTTTTCAGCATCCCTTCATAAAGTTCATGTTTGCTCTAAATCTTGCAAATTAATTAGAAATGTATCAAATGAATGCAGTTTTATTATTTATATCTTCAAGTATGTATCTTATATCTTGCCAATTTAGTTGGGTATGATTGCTACTATGAGGCACAAAATTATCCTTATGGTACACTCAATTTCATTTAAAATAATATTACTCACTTTGCAAATATTGAAACATGTTTATATATATATATATATATATATATATATATATATATATATATATATATATATATATATAGAATATGATTTTACATGTTGAGTAAATACTTATAATACATTACATTTCAAAAACCTTTTGTTAAATACAATATCATTACAAACATAACATTAAAGATCCTCCCAGCAGAAAAAAATTGAAGCAGCAGAAATGTGGTTTTACAGAAGGATGCTGAGAATACACCATGGACCAAAAATGTGGGTAACAACAAAGTTTTAGAGAAAATGGAAACAAAAAGGAAACTTATCCTTAACATTAGTTGAAATTGCTAGGGTACATAATGAGGAAAGAGGTCTTGGAAAACTTGATGATCACGAGTCATATTGATGACAGAGGAAAACAGTGCATAACCTACATGATGAGCCTGACAGAATAAATTGCCAAACCAGGATAGGAGAGATTGCAAAAAGATAAAATTTATTAAGATCTACAAAGGACAGGAAATTGTGGAGAGCCACGATTGTCAGCATCTTGAAGGGACATGGCACATAGAAGTAGAAGAAGCATAAAATTATTTTTATGCAAGGAAATTATTTGAATTATTCATGAAATACATATAATATATAATAATTGTATGATTATGATGAAGTAGTCTATCAGGATGTATCTGTGAGTTGTAAATCCTTAGAAGTATGTAAGTTTACTGTAACGAACATGCACATTGTTCAGTTGAAGCCAGGTATTAACACGAAGAAAGTGAAAAAGTTGTCTGTGGATTTAAAACAATGAATTGTGAATGCTTTCAATTCAGGAACAAGTTTTTCAGTACCCAAATTGACTTTGCAATATATCATGGAAAAATATCTTTGACCAAAAACCATTGCAACTTTTCCAAGAAAGGGCCCTAACTTTAAACTCTCAAAGATTGCAAAGAAAGATTGCCTGTGAATTCAAGAAGAACCCTAAAGTTGAGCTAACATATATTGTTTCTAATTTGTCAAATAATGGAATAAATATGTCACATTGCACAGTGTATTCAATAAACATGTTCTCAGTACTTACTGTCCAAGAAAAACACATTTACTCAAAAATCATGATTGCAAGGCTTGATTAGAATTTGCACATACCAACTTAGGTAAAAATAATGACTCAGTTTTATGGGATGATGATAGAAAAATTGAATTGTTTGTTTGGAATCAGACACAGCAAATTTGTAGAAAAAGAGGAGAAACCACAAAACCTGAAAACACCAGGGTTAATTTTGGATAATTTTCCTCTGGCTTATTTTGTTCCTCTTGTATTCATAATGTTACCATATTAAATAAAATGTTTCTCAAATGGATTAAGAGTATTTATGCCATGCCTCAGATCATATTCTTAATTATATATATATATATATATATATATATATATATATATATATATATATATATAATGTTTGAATTTTTAAAAATTAGTTATTTTAAATTAAATTGATTGTACTGTATGAGAATTTTGCACTTCACTATGTATGACGCACACAAACACATACGTTTTTACTCATAGTAGATAATTTCCTCATCGATAGTGAAATCTGTAAATAGTAGTGTCCAAATTTGTTTTACTATATACTTTAAAGTCCATTTAGTGATAAAAGTGACACAACCGTTCCCATGCATTTACTAATTGACTTAAATAGTAAACCAATTATAAAAATTGAAATGCAACAAAAACATATCAATTTACACTATTTACATCAGGTTGTTGTCCTCATCTTCATTGCCATATTCACAACATTTCAGTCATAGTACACTGACCTTCTTCAGGTTATATAAATTGGAATTTCAGACTGAACCCTTTATTTAGTTCATGGTGGCAGACTGTCAAAATTCCATATACAATGCCTTTTTTGGATATTTTAGTTTCAGTTAATTCCCTTTAGTAGCTTAACTTTCCAAGATTTTGTTCTCTCTGCTGTGTCCAGGTATTGAACTCAAAACTCTTTGGGTCAAGTCACTTTTTGGATGACTTCAACGAATGCTTTTATTTGCTGGGCCATGAAGAAGGTTGGAGCATACGTCAATGAATTAAAGTTTTATATTTTCATTTATTTATTATTAATTTGATCTTTTCCTCTCAGGATCTGATGACTTTCAAAGTTTTTGTTTTAATACACTGTCAGACTTTATTTTACTAAATTTGGTTTCAGCCAATTAATGTTAGTAAAATTTTCAGGATATACTTATATGAGCAATTCATAATTTATATTCTTATTAAAATTATTGGTCATAACTTGGGTATGTCAGGTTTTATTATGCAAACAAATTGTAACATAACTTTCTCTTCATAAATAAATCCAAAAGATATAGGCCATAGAAAAGTTCATTTGTTTAGCACAATATCCCATATATACAAATACATTATTTTACATGTTAATATAGACTCTTTGACATTCTATAACCTTCATCAGTCTTTCAGGCATTGATTGTATTAATATGAATGCTTATCTGTCATATTTATAAATGTGTTGTATGCACAAAACACATAATGTGCATCCAAGTTTATATTCTACTTGGTAGTATGTCAAATTTTTTTTGCCTCATTTATTTTGTTCTAATTTCCATTTCTTATCTTATTTACCTTTTTTAATTACAAATACTGACACATAAGTACATCTGACCTTTTAAAATCTGCTTTCTCAATGTATTTCTACTTTCCGTATCTCTAAGCACTTTATTCATTACAGTTGTTGCCATGCTTTACATACCAGGTATCATCCTTAAGAGCTTTTATCAGTCACCTTACCTTACCTTTTTTTTTTCATTCATTTTTTTTTCTATAACTTATTTTTTACTCTTCTGTAAAGAAATTTCTTCTATTGTTTTCTCAAACTTATTTCTTTCTTTTCCAAAACCTTGTACCATGTAAATTTCTTAAACTTCTATCTTGTATTTTATCAGTTATCACTGCTATTGCCAGTAGTCATTTTCTCTTCTCTAAGTGCCTCCTATTAATATCTCTTTTAATTGGTCTAGATAACCCAATATTCTAAAATTGCTTTACCTCTAAGCTCTTTTTGGCTCTCTGATATCCAGTTCTAGGCTTTATTTTTGTCTCTGATACTTTAGAATTTCTGTATTTTTGTCTACTAGATCATAGAAAATAACCATTTCTTATTTTAAGGCTTGTATAATTGGTATTGTATCCACTTGATTCCATAAAATATTTGTTTTTATATTACCTAAGCCTTTTTTTTTCTTTTTTGCAGGAAACCATTGTTCAGTCTACTTTTATACATTTAACTTGCTACATTTCCAGTATTCATTTCTGACTTATGGAATACGCATAGATTTGGCTCGATACCAAAACTAATTGTGTATGTGCTGAGTTAATAATGCTTATTACTTCATATTGGATTGGTTATCACATTTGGTCTGCTTTTGCCATTAGATGGCATTAAGAGCATTTAAAATAAATTATTAAAAAATATCATAATTGATGTATTTTTGTTTATTGATTCTAACATTGAAAAAATAAGCAATACTTTTGACAAGCTTTTTTATATTTTAAGAAAGCTAAAAATGTGGCTCAGATGCAGTAAGGATTTGTGAAGGTTTATGGAGAATGTCTTCTGAATGATAAAGCATCTGAAATGCAGTTTGTGAACTTTTCTACTGGAAGTTTATTTCTGAAAGATCTTTTACTGTCATGTAGATTTAGTTACAGTTGATAAGTTACATGAGATAAATCTATATTAACATATAACATTATATGAAATTAAAATATAGACACAAAATATTCAAATGAAATGTTGAAAACCATTTGCGCCAGCCTGGTTATGTTAGTTGCTTTGATTTGTGGCTTCCATATCAGCAATGAAGCATACTGGTCTATATTTCTGTATGATATCCTGCTTAAATATAATAACAATGTTCATTTTTTTAAAACAATGAATATGTACTTTACAATAATATGAAATGCCAGAAATCATGAGATAAGCAAAATAAACCAGCACTAATTGCCCCAATGTCTGGTCTTCCTCTAAAAGAGGGTGACTGTGTATGTAGTGGAATTGGAAGGGAGTCTTCTACTATAACAGATATGAAATGATGGAAGACAACAACAAACAACTGAGTAAAAAAAAATATATTGCAAAGTTTATTTTTGTTAGAAAAAATACAATGCCCTAAGCAAAAAATATCTCTGCATGTTCATGTAGAGGGTGAGAGAGTGTTGTCCTAAGAAGGACAACTTTGTAGTCGTTGAAAAGTGTTGTCCTGAAAAGGACAGTTTTGTAATCATTGAGAATCATTATCCTGAAAAGCACAGTTTATCACATATCATTGCTGCAAGCTAGGATGGCTGGCTGATGACAAGCTGCAGCTGATGATGGCCAGCTGGAGATGCTGTTGCTGATAGCTGGAGCTGTGGGCTGGCTTCTGCTGGAAGAGTTACTACAATTTGATCCTGTTTGAGCTTTGAGGCCTTTTTGTATCCTGAACGAGTTCCACAAGAATCACTGGTTAAGATTCTTCTAGTTATTTTTTTAAAATGTACGAGTGCCGACAGGATACAACATTAGCAGCAATTTAAAATAAAATGTGTTCAGAATTAGTTAACAGAAGATCATCAAAATAATGTGTCTGTTTGATAATTGAGCAAAAATTATTGTTTGCTTAAGGAATTTTCATTAATCTGCAATATTTTCCAGCTACATATTTCACTTTCAGATTACCATTTATTCCAATCTTGATATTATATTCTGAGTAGAAAAAAATTTCCTTTTTCACATAAAAATGCAAGTCATTCAAAAATTATGAAATCAGAATCATAAAATTAGTTGAAGGATATCAGAAAATAGTAGAACAATGCAGTAAATATATTGTTCAATAAAGTTAATATCAAATTACTTTTTTTTTTTAAGTTTTAAATTCTATTTACTAAACCATATAAAATGTTATTTTCATCAATTCACCCCAAGCAAGTCGATAATTCCACTAAGACACAAAGGACTACTGGAAGTGAAAGAGAAGGAAAAAAAGCTTTTGAAGGAACCAGAAATCCAGTCCTAAACTCCTGTTTAAAAGAATGGGTAGGAGTGTGAATTGGATGATAGGTGAACCTATCTCCTCCTTTTTTGAGAGAAAAAAACATTTAGGCAGAGATGTTAGAAGTATAGAGTTGAAGTAGACTTTAGAAGGAACCAGAAACACAATCCTAAACAAGAAGCAAGGGATAAACCTCTACTCCTGTTCAAAAGACCGAGAAGGTGTATGAACCAGATGATATGTGAATCTCAACCACCCAGCACTGTTTTTAGTAAATGAAAAATCTAATTTAAAATTATTACATTGAATACTTTTGCCCAAGACTTTGTGTGATATTTATGAAAATTAAGGTACACATGTGTGGGCACGTGGCCGAGTGGTTAGGATGTTCGCATTGTGACCATGAGACCTGGGTTCATATCTCAACATGGTAGATTTGTCAGTAAGGAGACTTCCTGATGCTATCGGACTGGAGGGGTCAATCCCAGTGTGTGGCATCTTTGGAAAGTGCCTGAAAACCATACCACGGATTGACCCAAACCTTGTGAGTGAAATTGGGTAGACACAACCCTTGGGAGCTGTTGATAGCTGTGCTTTGCAGAAAGTCACAAGTCATCATGGCCAAAGGCTTGAGTGTGCTGGCTTTGTTCAAATTGGTGATCATGCTAGATAACACGCTCTTTCCCAGATACTGTAACTAAGGTCTGCTCAGCATAGTTGCAGTATAAACCACAGGTGGGCACTGTGGGTGTTGAATAAACACAAATGCACCTGAGAAAGCATCTGAAATAGGGTTTGGCTAGCCTCCCTAATAGACAGGTATTCTCGAATACGAGTGGCCTGCTATACAAGGTACACATATATACTTTATCAGATTTTATTAAGCATGTTAATATTTTCATAAAATTGCTATTAACCAATTGATATTGATAAAATGTTCAGAATATATTTATACATTAAATATACTAGGTGAATTTCAGCTTTTATAATATCTGTTTATATTTAAAATATTTACAACAATTTAGAAAAAATTGGTGACATTCTTTTTTATGATACAACTAAAGACTTGTTCATCATATTGTACACATACACACACATAATAGCATAGTTACTAATATATCATTTTTTAATTTTGGATATATAACGATTGCTATATGTTATAATAAAGCAATAACCTCAAAATAGAAACAAGATTAATGATTGATGGGAACTAAATGTTGGAATTTGTGAAAATGTTTAACAGAGATCTAAAATAATGTAAAAGAACAAGAAAACAAACTGACCGTACATGTCTTAAAAAGAGATTTGAGCAAACTTAAAAGTTAATAGCAAGAAAATTGAATTAACTACTGTGAAAATAAACTTGTGCTGCAAATGTAAATGAAAAAGTGCATATTATGAGGATATGTAGGATAAATAAATGCTTGATTTGAAGATATTAATATTGTAGTGATTGTGGAATCGTCCTCTCAGGAGTCCATTCAATATTGCAATAGTTTTGAGGAAGAAGCTGTCTGAGTGTAACTAAGTCCTCACTAATAGAATACAAAGGAAATGAGGATGAGTTGTCTCCATGTACGTGGTATGGTGGGTCCCTGCTGTGAAAGTCAGGATTGATAGAACCAAAGAATGCAGTTCAACAAAACATCTGCCACAAAAATAGAATAGGGAGAGCAATGGTTCATCTGTGGGATAAACTTTGTAGGGTGGCAAACAATTCATCACCAACAAGGGCATGCAAATGCTTTTGAACTCAAGGCTGGAAAGTGAAGATTGAGTAGCTCCAACCCAGATGTGGCAGCAATACCCCATTTTTGATCTGATCTGACTTTTGAGGCACGGTGAAGTAATGGGCAGTGGCTCGGATTCAGGAATCAGAGAGCCAAGTTCAAATTCCAGTCAAATCCATCACATTCACTTATAACCTTATACCCTTGGGAAAGGTATGAATCCTCTTCTTCTCCCCCCAACTATGGGTTAATAGCAGGACAGACCGGGTTCTATATCCTTGGATGGCAACTGGTCTACCGCAGAAAAGAAATGTCAACCTACTGTGGGAAAAAATCTGCCTCATCAGTCATGTATCAAAAGATACATGATCACCTACATGTGTATCACACATGGCACATAACTGACTTTTGTAAAGATAGAGAATGGCAGGAGAAGTCACTTAATGGGAAAATACAGGGAGCTAACCATTTTTTTCTGGCTTCTTTGGCAATGGATCATATATACGAGTTTTACTTGAGGTCTGGGTTGAGCTTCGGTTCCAATAGACATTCCAGGCAATGAGCGTAATTGACTTTACAGCCATTCATCATAACTAGAGAAAACATGGGGTCTATTCTGTGATACTAGCTTTTCCAGTTATTGAATGTTACAAGCCAGTTCTTCCCCCATTGAGCTATGCAAGCAAAGTCAAAGGAGAGATCAGCTACCAGGTTCTGGTCATCTGGATTTTTGGTGGTGCTCCCATAAACTATCATATTGTCTGCATATCTATTTATTCATGATCTAAGAATGTTCTTAGATAAGTAATATATAGCATAAAAAGGGTAGGACCAAGAAGAGAACCTTGGGAGATGCTTGTATTGATCTCATGGGTGTCAGATTAACAATAGCCTTCATGGATCTACCTGTTAAGTAGGACTTGATCATTTGGATTTATTTATCTATAAAAATTTGTTTGTATATAAACTTGACATCTCCAAAACATTTAAAAAAAACAAAAAACAGACAGGCATTTTAACTTGAAGCGAAGCTTTATTCAATGCAATTTGACCTTTTCTTTTACAATTGAGTTGTTTGAGGGGGAGACAACTCTGACTGACTTCCATCACACAAGTTCTAATCAATAATAAATATACATAATACAATCTCAAAACCATGTAATTCATTGCTCATATAAATATAAGTATATCCTGAAAATTTTACTAACATCAGTTAATTTATTCCAATTTTATTTTATTTTTGATGATCGGAGAATGAATACAGAAATGATTTTGAAGAAATAATTGTTTTATGGAATATTTTACCCTCTAATTTCTATTTAAAAAAAGTTTATTTTTTAGGATAAATTAACGTTGTACTATAATATTAATATTATTTTTTATGGTGTGATATAAGCATTGGAACTGTAGATTTATAATGGATAATTCTTTGACTTCTTTTGCTTCAATAAAATTAAGTGTAAGAATGAACCTCAGTATAACTCATTATTGACTCCCAAGTCAATGATTAAAGTACTCATTTCTGTTTAAATTATTGTCTCTCAATTTCCATTATCACTATGGCCTACATTTCAAGGAAGCATTTACTGTTGTATATTCTCCATTATTCTGTACCCATTGTGCCTCTCTACACCTTACTATTATTATAGTATCAGTGCATTAGTCCCTAAGATAATATAAAGTGCTTTTGCTGTCTTTTAGTGAATTATTCTGTTCTGAAAGTCTTCTCTCTTTAACTTGGCTACTTAGGTCAAATGTTATTTGCATGAATCAATCTCAGGTTCATATATTCTCTAAATTCAGTCTATGCCAAGTAAGTAATGTCTTGGAGTTCCTAACAGCCAAAAGTATATTTCTGCTTTTTTGAAAGTAACCTTTAGCAAGTATCCAGTGTACTTTTAAGAATCTGATACAGAAGAATTTTTGTTTGACATACCTTCATGATATTTATTTCATATTAACTGAGGGAATACATTAGTGAGATAAGTATGTTATTAAAATCTGACAGTAATTAACAGCCAGCTGTATATATGCAGAGACTTTAGATGAAGTGATTTCTCTTTCTTGGCGGGAAAGCTGATTGGTCCAGTAAATTTCCCAGCCTCAAGTAATGTTTATTTGAGGCAAAATAAACCATCTATACTGGAAAAATGTTTTGTGCAATGACTAATAGTTTATACCAATAATTTCTGTTCAGCCTTTGTCAAAATCACATATGGTCACTTGTATTCTCTAAAGTCAGTGTGGCAAGTAAAGGCTGAGATAGCCAACTAGCTAATCAGAACTGACATCATTACATAAAAATTAACCTTTGGAGCTGCTAAAAAAATAATTCAGGTAAATGTTTGAATTATTGATTGATTTATTTTTTATGGCTTATCAACCTTTTGCAGGTTATTTAAAGCCAGAAAATATTTTTAGATTATAAGAATTTCTTGGAGATAATAATAATTTACTGATAAAATTCCTATTAATTAACCCAGAGCTGGGGGCAGAAGTGGATTCAAATATTTCTAAGGATATTTGCATGTAAGTGAATATAATGAACCCAACTGAAATTGGAACTTGGCTCTCCAATTTCCACTTCTGAGCTGTTGAAAAAATACAAAGGTGTTTATTTTAATTGAGGCTAATGTTATCAAATAGGTAATTTTACCAAAATCAGTCAGTTACAAATATTTTAATTAAAATGAATTAAAAATGAATGAAAACATAATTTCAAGTTAGTAAATTTCATTTTTTTTTTTTTAAATGGAAAGTTGTTTGTAACAATGAATATAAATTGATATGTTTTGTCAATATTAGCTGTTTCTTTATAAGGAAGCATTCAGCCTTCATTGACTGAGCAGCCATTGCTACTTTCAGTTGAAATTTATAAAGTCTTCTTATTAAAACAATTTTTAGGAAAATAGGTTTCTAAAGCCTACTGTTATCACTCTTTCATTATTGATGGGGACTTCCTTTTGTTTGAAGAAATGTGAAGATTATATCATTCTCTCTTTGAGTTATATGTACTATCCATTTTAGTTGTTGCAGCTGCTGAAAGTCCTTAAGTGATATGGTTTCTTTTATCTGGTACAGTTCTTAGTTGGTGATTCTGTAGCACCAGTCCATAAGGTTCAAAGAAAAATGGTCCTCTCTAAAACCTACATGCATCATTCACTCAAAGCCATTTTTGACCATTGAGCTGAGAAAGTGGTTGTATAGAGATGATAGTTTAGATATTTCTGAATGTGTTTGGTGCTATACATGACATCCACATGAAAGTCTCGATCCAACAAGGTTATTTAAGAACATGACTTGAGTGTTTAGGATAATGGGATGAAACTAATCCTAGTGCATTCCATTCTATGTTCTATACTAAATTTGTGATAAATGATCAATACAGTGAAATATTCGAAGTGTTTAGTATTTACTAATTGTACATCATGAATTATTATGTAGGATTCAGATTAGGTGCCATCACTGCTTTCATTCTAATTCCATATCATAGTTTCCATTTAAAAATATTTATCTTGTGTTCTATTTCTTTAAATATTTAGTAGAGAATTTTGATTTTTTTTGTTCAAGATTATATTTATTCCAACTATATATACTTATGTTAACAGCATAAAACCCTCATCATCAGTACAGTAGCCTCAGGAGGACAAGTAGAAACACTGTACTGAAAAGTTCTCTGTCTGAACCACTTACCAAAATTTAATCAAATGATGAAAACAGTAGTTGTTTTTTTAATGGCTTTTTTATTGTGCTTAGAATTTTCAATCTCTTCTGACTGTAAATTGTTGCAATTTTTATGTTTTACTTAACATTATCAGCAAATTATTGGTATCAAAAAGGCCATGTCATCCCAAAGCGATCATAGTAAGCAGTTTCCTCTGACTTTATACAAATTAACCATTCATAAATATTAAAAAAAGCACAAAAATAAAGACTTGCTGAAACCCGTTCTTTTCTTTCTATAAAATTTTATCTAAGTAAAACAATAAAACCAATTTTCTCGATTGCATCCCTACACATTCTTAATTTTGTTATTTCTGTTTGGAACTTCAAAGTAAGACTTACTCACTTGTAAAATGTCTAATATATACAGTGTTATGTATATTTGTGTGACCTTTCTTACATCAGGAAATTTGCTGTATAAATAATCAAGTCGATAAATCCTCTAATGAATAAAAATACATTCTCTTTTTTTTTTCCTATCAGTAGACTGTCAGTGATAGTTTCCCTTGCTACAATCATGGGGCTACCACTAGCTTCTGCTGCTTCTAATCAGAGCATCAGACAGCATAACATTTTACATCTCCCTGGTACTGTCAGTATGCCACCTCCTGCTGTCTTACATAGTTCCTAATGGGAGCTCAATTGATAACTCTTACGGTGCATTTGTTTTTATCAGACTAGCTGCATCTGTAAAAAAAAAAAAAATAAATAAAAACATGTAAAAGTATAGTGAGAGTGCCATAAAGCGGTCACAAAAATGTATATTTGTATAAATGTCATATAACTATTTTTCTTAGTTGTTTCAATTGAAGTTTTTTTTTTACTGTTAGCTTAATTCTAATAATAGAATATTTTAAAGAAACCATTTTTTATTGAACAATTATTATTTTACTAGCGTAAAAACCACCCTATCAGGTGGCATTTAAGCTAGCTCTTGCAGAGGGCTCTTGATTGGGCCTTCATCACAATAGATAAAGAGTAGATGCAATAGGCAACAGTGAACTATAGAAGAACTCAAAATTGATATCTGCATTTAAGTATTGCATTAATATTTAAGCTTACCTTTTAAAAGTTCAACGATAATTCTTCTGCCACAACCTAAAGACAGTTTGGTGTATGTAGCTCCTTACTTTCTGTACAAACAATTATTTTTATTTCATGGATGACTTTCATTGTTTTTCACAATTAATTTTGATTATTCCCAAATTTATTTCCAACTTATAAAAATTGTTATCATACAAAAAAAATTGTCATAAAAATTCACATATAAAAATTGTCTAAAACAACTGCAGTAATGAAAACTTGGGAATCCAAAATTTAGTGATTGTGAGTCCG
Organism: Acanthosepion esculentum; assembly: GCA_964036315.1. NCBI lineage: Eukaryota > Metazoa > Mollusca > Cephalopoda > Sepiida > Sepiidae > Acanthosepion > Acanthosepion esculentum. Next base: position 98,538,182 of record OZ038492.1, on the reverse strand, counting down.
GTTCTGGCTCAGAATGTTTTTATTTTGCTTCTTATTACTCCTTGATTTGACTGTCATGGCTTCTTTGTTTTCATCAGGGAAAAGAAACTGAAATAGGGTCTTTTTATATGCATTAGGTTAAAAAAAGGTTAATGAGATGATATTTTTAAAAACCTTAACAATTTCACTGCTGCAATTTGGGAAACATCTATTTACAAGAAATAAATGACTAAAGACATTGACAGCAATTTCTCATTTTGGTTTTGATCAGGCACCCTGCAGTACAGACTAAAGTAAATGACAGTCACAATATGATAAAAATACATCACAAAACAGGTTGTATTCTATGCTACCATACATCTATACTGTCTTGGCAATGGCACCAAGTGCTAATTTATAATGCAAACATTGGGGGCCAACATTTCACGGTGTTTGAAAATGTATATATACATTGACAGCAGGCAATGTAAGTTTCATAAAGACATATAAGTACATCCACAGTAGTAGAAATGTTAATAAGAAAATCAGTTTTATATTCAAATATTTACCACAAATAAAAAGAACTAATATGACATTTTTGTTGTTCTTGTACTTATCTATAATAACAATATTAATATTCTTGTTAATATTATTGGTGCTGATATATTTTTATTATTGCTGTTTTAATTGTTCTTTATATTAATGGAACCAGACATTGGCAAGTCAAATCAAGTTTTAGCATTTACACTTAAGTGTTAACGATGTTAAGTAATTTTGGCAATTTTTCTCTCTCCCTCAAAATTTAAAGCAAAATTATAGCTGCATATCATTACTACAAACTGTATTTTTCCCTTTTCGAGCTTTTTATATATTTTTTATGTTAAATCAACTGCATAATAAAGATTTTTCTGAAGATATATGGCGTCTGAAAAATATATTTTATTTATATGAAACTGATAATTGTTTTAAAAAAAGTGGTAGAATTAATATTTGTCAAAAGAATTCAAATTCTTCATGAAATCAGAATTCAAATAACAAATTATATTAGACTTGTTATCAGGCATTTCTAATTGTTTCTTTGAGATTGCTCATGTACATATCAAATATTTGAATCAACAATTTTTCACATTTCTCTCTAAAATGGCCATCTTATATAAGCAGATTTTAACTTTATAAGAGAATCTATATGGCAACCAATAGGAAGGAAATATTTGCAGAGTTTCATGTGAAAATAGTTAATATTCAAATTATGAACATTTCTAATAGCTTACTCAGAAAATATTAGGCATTATAAGATTTCTACATGTCTCTGAATGAATTTATTTATGGGCTACATTATTATTCAATATTGGAAGATTTCTTACAATGAGAAACACGATTATCATTAATAACTTTATAAATGGATTTTTGTATCTTTAGGTATATAAAGACCCAAATGTATTTTCTATATTTATTCTGTTATATTGTTTTCCTTTATAATATTGTCTAAATTCTTAAAGAAACAATACTGGGTGGGTGACAGATCCAAAGAGTATAGTGGTTGGAACAAAGTTTAATAATCTTGACAATGAATTTTGAAGTTATTTATACAATGCTCAAGCATTATCATGAAGCAAAATTGGCTTCCTTTGATTAATTCAAATTAACTTCATTTTGTACATTATTCAGTGAATCTTAATTTTTGAGCATAAATATTTGCTGTGATCTCTCTGCTCTATTGTGGATATTAGCAATTGTAAACCATCATAAAGTAACCCTAATCCTTTGTTGATATAAGTTTGGTTTGTAAAATGTTTTCAGGATTCATCACAGTCAAAACATAATACAGATTTTGTTTTGTCTTTGAACAGAAATTCTAATTTGTTCTGCAAAATTCACATCCAAAGTTTCATCCAGCACACTTCCAATAAATGATTTATCTGATTTTTTTACTGAATTTGTGTTAAACGACTTGTCATTGTTTCTTCGATTTTTCATTTTTCATCAAATGTTCTTGAAATATAAAGAATAAATACTCAAATTCTAATCCATTCTCTTCTCTTAACTTCTTCAGCTGTTCATTTGCATTCCCAGGACACTTTTCATTCTGCTCATCCTTGAAATTCATGTCTCCCTTAGTAAACTTTAGAAACTACTGATGCATTTTACATCCATAACTTAATTGTTTTTTTCTCTTCTATGCTTAGTTCATCTTATGGGTATTTGGAGAATCATTGTGTCCAAGTTTAAATGCATGCAAGAATATAATACTTAATTTTTAAATCATGAGGATAATTAACATTAAATATAGAGATTATTAACAAAAAAAATGAAACTTTAATTTACAGAACAATATTCACTGCTTTAAGAGATATACAATTAACAAAATAATTAGCGTATCTTCTCTACATATTGCTAAAAATGCTGTATTATAAAAATTATCTTTTATTTTTTTAAACAACCAAATTGTATCAGATTCAAGAGATAATACAAGGTAACCAAAAAAGTTCTGTCCGTTTTTAAAGGAAAAAAAACGCTTCACAGTATGTGTAACTTATATTTAGTCTTCGAAGTAATCGCCATTGGCATCCAGCAACTTCTGCCAATGTGTCTCCAGCTGTTCAATGCCCTTGTGGTAGAACTCAGGGGGTTTTGATGCAAAGAAGTCTATGAGGGCTTTGCGCAAGTCTGCTTCATTGGTGAAGGATTTCCCACGAAGATGATTATCCAGGGAGTGGAAGAGGTGGTAATCGGATGGTGAAAGGTGAATAAGGTGGATGGCACAAAGTCTCCCACCCAAGTTGCTGACCACTCGCGCGACATGCAACCTGGCATTGTCATGGAGGAAAAGCACACCTTTGCGATTCACCAGTGCTGGCTCCTTCTGGCGCAATGCCTGTTATACACATTTCAATTGCTGCAAGTATAGGTCTCCAGTGACCGTTTGGCCCATTGGTAGCAGTTCATAAGTTAGGGACAGCATCCTGAGGAGACAACCAATGTCTGGAACACTTAGGAGTTTTGTACAAAACCCACTTTTCATCACTGGTAAGCACTCGATTGAATAAGGATGCGTTATGGTGGCAAGAAAGCAGTGATACACAGGCTGCCACTCGTTGTCCCTTGTGGACCTCCGACAGCGTTTGCGGAACCCACCTGCTCAGTTTGTACATCTTACCTAGGCGGTGCAGGTGAAGTCTAACTGTTTCATCGGAAACATTGAACTGTCTTGCAAGTTCACCACACGTCAGACTACTGTCCTCTTCAATGGCCGCCTTCAGGACTCCGTCATTCAAGACCTGTGGTCATCCACTGTGAGGCTCATCATGGAGAGACAAATCTCCCTACTTGAATTTTTGAAACCAACACCTTGCAGTACGTTCATCCACAGCACTATCCCCAAACGCTTGACATATGCAGCGACTTGATGCAGCTGCTGATAAGCCCACTTTGAAGTCGTAAAGCAAACAACCCCGAAGGAGATCTCTAGACACTTCCATCCTTCTCACAGCTGTCCGGCTTATAACTGATCGCCGGGTATGGTGCATGTGTTTTTATAACGTCTGATGTTACTACTACCGGCTGTCCGAATTTGAAAACAATTGCTACATGCATTTTGTATATATTTCAACTTCATTCAATGACTAATCAAAAAAACGGACAGAACTTTTTTGGTTACCTTGTATATAAAGACTGTTATATTTGCTCTTAGAATTTTGAATAATTCCTAAATTCCTTAAATGTGGTTCTTGTTAGAGAAGTTTAGAACATGAAAGTAATTTCTACATGATATTCTGACAAATCAGATTTCTGTTAATGATTATCAAATTCTTTAATTCTATTTGGTAAATTGTTTTAGCAGTTCCTATGCAGAGTAAACATTTTTTCTGAATTTAGAGCTAATATGAAATGAAATGTTTCGAGATAATATGAAATGTCAGCTCTTAATATACACTGATTGATTAGATAAAATTTGATACTAAAAAAAAGCCTAATGTCATTTCTTTTGATAAATTTTTGATCCACAAATTTTTATTAATCTTCTTATAATCACTCCTTTTTTTTTTTTTTTTAAAGAGTGAGCAATAAATTATTCTTGTTAAAGTTTGCAAAATGCACTTTGGTCTGTCCTGTCACCCCTTATTATTATTTTATTTCATCGTTTTCTTTTCAGATTTATACAGCTGATGATATCGTGTTTAACTATATTTTTAATGCACAGAAAAAATAACTTGTCTTCTGTATTTAAGTAGCTCATCAGACATTTTCAAATTTTATATATCTAAGGAAAAAATATGTACTTTCAATAATGAACTAGATATTTGTTCATATTCACACGAGCTAATAATTCTCCAAAAATATTATGTTCATCTTTTGTAGTCCATAACAACCATGGCTTCTTCAGAAGTCATGACTTGTGCTTAACTTTGATTTTAATTAGTGGAAAGTTTCACACATCATCAGATTCACTCTCTCACCACTGTTTGGATTTAGAGGCAGAATATCAAAATCTATGCAAGCAGACTGGGATACTGTGCATGCCCAAAGCACACAGCATATCACACCATATTCTTCTCTGCACTTGGCAAGGCATTATTGGTAACCTATAAGGAAGTTCCACAGCCTTTCTTGGAATCGGGTTTGTTTGTCTCGTCAACTGATTGCCAACCTAGTATAAAGCGTCCAGTCTACTATCTTAATTAACACCAGTAGCTGAGAGGAAAAGAGATGGAGTCATGCCTTTTCCAGGGTCATTATTATGAAGTGAACACAAACTTGTCTCAGACAGAATTTGAGCCATGTTTACTGATTACACTTTTTTCACTGGTGACCTTTAAGCTATTTGCACTTCCATAATCCTAAGAAGTATGCAAAAGACAATTTTTGAAAGTACTAAAAATAAAATATATAAATAAACATTTCACTAAAAATATACTCTGATCTTAATATTTTCAACTACTAGTACAAGTATTATTATTATTATTATTTCTAAGATTTCCTCATCATAAGAAAAGTGGTGCAACATGTGCATAGCACTAGATCATTGTGTAATTCACATTTTGCCCTTAAAGTTATAAATGATGACTGTACTTGCCACAGTGACATTCTCTTTCACCATCAAAATGTACTTATGTTGTAGATAACTGCTCACTGAACAGAAGAAAAAAAAAGCATTATTCTCTAATGGAAAAGAATAAATTGTCCTTTTTATGTTCACAGGTTCCTTTTTTCTTCTTCTTTTTTGATTCATGTGAAAAATGCATGATTCCTTTTCTCATTGCACCTTGGGGAATGCTTCCTGTGTAAATATCTCTTGAATTCTTTCAGCATGTCATTATTTGCTATATAATAATTGACTAACTGACCATGACCGGTGGTCTTGTTCAGTCTCCTCTTTGTTTGCTGAGAGTAAATGACTAGAATCTCTTTTGATTTCTATGCTCAAGCCACAGTTTGATAATGCACAGAGTGAGTTGGAAATGTTGTTTTTCAGGTTATTCTTTTGTAATAAAAGTCAGTCATAAAATGTTTTTAAGAGAAGTATATTACCAAAGCCATTTTACAAGTTGTTTATAAAAGATTATGCATACTTCAGTATCACATGACAAAGCAGGAAATTAGTCTCTGAGATTGATATTTTCTCTTTGTGTTTATAGACAATAACTAAAAAAATATATCTGACAAACTTTGACAGAACTTGCCATAAATGAACATCTAATCTTAGATTTTGAAAACATCAGCTGATTTTGAATTTTTGATGGATGGTATTAAATGAAAAGTTGTAGCATTGCAGCATACAGGTTTTTTATCTCCTCAGATGATTTTTATTTTCACTGGTTTCAATACAATTAACAAAGAATAATTTATAAAATTAACATAAAAACTTAACCTTTTTAGAGAATAAAAGATATTTTTATTGAAAGACTTGTTTCTGCCTCGTTCGATAATTCAGTAAGTAAATTAAAGACTATCGCATTCAGTTTTTTTGTGGAAAAAATTAGCAAACTTGAGCTACTTTTTACTCCCCTAAAATGCACATTGTCTTATAAGATATAACAATCTTTTAACAGATTATTGCTTATTAACCATGTTTTTTGTATTTGTTTAACTATGAGAAAATCCTTGTTATCTCTATTTAATTTTCTTTAGAGAAAAAAAATATCAAAACTTTAAATTCCTTGCTATTCTTCAATAATCCTGCATTCACTATTTCTTTAGATATAGAGTTGCTAAATATGTTTAAAAAAATGTTTGCAGGTGTTAGTAAAGTACCATATTATTGAATTACTTTATTGAAACATGCTTGAAATATCTGTCAAAAATAAATTTGAAAGAACTACATTTTCTTTTAAAGAAAAATCCTTTGATTTATGAACAGCTATTCTAAATCTTTACACTTATGCCTGCTTTATGAGTAAAATAAGAAAACTTAAATAGATTATAAATGTTGTGGCTTAATTGAAATGATGGTGGCCAATATAGAAAGTATATTAAGCGAAATAAACAAAAACCCTTTTACATCACAGTGTTCATCCATATCTAAACATATTAAACTATTATTAATTATAAATAAATTTTGAATTATTTCAAAGCAGCTGGCATAATTGGTTTAATTTTAAATTTTTCTTATGAATTTTGCTTAAAGTAATGGACTTGTCTTAAAATGGCAGTGTGGCTATTACTATATGTCAGTTAACATCTTTAAAATGAATATTCAGTCATAATTTTCTCAATGAAGCTGTTATGTCTTGACTGAATTTCATGTGGTTGTTATGATCCATAATTACAATTATAATTTCATAACAAAAAGGATTTCAATGTCTATTTAGTTCATCTTGACTAAATTACAAGAAAATTAAACATAAACAGAACAGTTTCTATCATGAGCTATAAGAGCATGCTTTTGACATGAAAATAAGTTTTTTCACATGAAAATTATTTTTATTTAAACATATATGAAGGCACACTGAAAAAGTTTTGGTAAAGAAGAAATTCCAGAATATTCCAATGTTTGTTCATTTGGTTAGATTTTGTGAAGTTCAAATTTTCAGCACATCTTCATCTAATTTGCATTATTTACATTCAGATTAATGTCCTCAGTATTTCAGCCATTGTCCCCTCTGGCTTTCTTCAGGTGTCTCTTGATCAAGAAATTTCACTCTGAGGCCTTTATTCAATCAATAGGGGTAAATTGTTCTCATTCCACTGTCCATATCTGGAGATATCTTGTCATGTCCTTTTTTAGTACTGCTCAGTTATTGCTTACTATGTTCCCACCAAATGTGAGTCTCTACTATCCACCCCAAGGGTTAAACTCACAATTACTATGGCAACAGATTTGTGAACCAACATTTTAATCATAGTCTATTGTCCCCTCATGTTGGAATATATATTGATTTGGTTATAACTTTAAAGCTTATTTTTTGCAACCTTAATTTCTTTTATTTACGCATATGAGATTAGTCACTAGAATATTTCACGTGGATCTGATTGCTTTCAAGTAACTTTTTATACTTTCTTTTAATGATATTTGCTGAATTATTTTTATTCTAAAAATTAATTTCCTTTAATAAAGTAATCATCTTGGATTATCTTGCTGGGATTTTATGCCTGTATAGATTCTTTTTGATGACACTAAGGAGAAAGATAATATTTGGCTTTTTTTTTTAATTCATTAATTCATATTGTTTGTTTTGTTTTCTTTCACTTTGAACAAAATTCTGATTTAGTGTTTTTCCGCAATAATTCTAGCTTTAAGTTTGTAGGGTTTTTTTGCTTTTTTTTTGTATTCAAACTTTTACTTTTTTTTCTCTTGATCAATCAGCTTCTTTTTTTAAATTCATTTCATTGTAGCTTGGTTCACAAGATTGATTTTTTGATTATTTTCATATTGAATAATTCTGAGAAGCAGTTTTTCTATAAATGGTGTATAGAAAATTAAAATACACTTTATACTTATAATAAAATATCCCAGTAAGTAAAATTTTAATTGTCCTATATTTTAAAAAAATGTTACATTTTTACATATGTAGTAATTTTTATTTGTTACAAAATATCTTCATCAGTAATATGAATAAAGATATTTGGGATGAGATGGGAACTTGTAAACTGAAAAAGGTGGTATTTTAGTGATCTTATGTTTATTCTTTAGGATCTTAAAGATACAAAGGAAAAGAAACCAGTACCAAAAAAAGTAATCATTGTATTAATGCATGATTTTGAAAGTTGTCTCTCTTTAAGAAATGGAGCTGTCTTTTGAGCAATAATGTTCTCCAGACATGTTACAATTTTCTTGGCCACAGTTGGTTAACATGGCAACTTTTAATTATTCTCATTCAGGTATTTCTTTAATGACTATTCTTTGGTGAAAGATGCAAAATAATATAATTTTTTGTCGTTTTGGGTTGATAGTTAATAACCAGAAATATAAATTATTAATTTCATGCATTTCAAATATATTTACTATTGGTTATTTTCAGATTTAATTACAGATGTATTTTTTCTCTTGATGCAAATTTAATGAGAATTCTGATATTATTAAATTACTTATACTGGTTTTCATAGCTTGGATGAAAATTGAATGCTCAAAAATCTACTGAATAATTCAATTTGGGCAAATTTGATTTATTATAAATTTGGTTTATTTTTTAAGTCTTTGTGACTTTATTACCTTGCTTGTGGTGATATGATAATGTTGTAACCTAGGGAAGGTTATTGAATAGAATAATCAAATGAAGGTTGGTAATGAACAATAATACTTAGGACAAGAACAACACATATAAGATTTGCCAGCAGTGTGCGTAGAAGTAGTCGTCAACTGCTAGAAGTGAGTCAAGTGAACTCTACAATGAATCTCCAACTCTAGACCATGTACAGTATTCACTACTGTACTTATGGGAATGGGAGCATACCCATTATCATCCATATGCTACAACAGATAACAAAAAAGTCAACCATATTTTCTAAAACTTTAACAGGAAAAGCTATCATTTTCTAAAAAGGTATATACATAGATCAAGTCTGTTACATAATGATGGAAAAGAACATTTCTATAGCAAATATTTGTCAACACAATATCCTTCCTTGTTGCTGGCTTTATATCAGTAATAGATATTGATTACACAGATCAAATATTAGACAGTAAAAAATTTCAGCTCTTCAACTAATAAATATTGTATATAGTCGTGTATAAGTTGACATCATGTATAATGTAACACCTGAATTTTTTTGATTGAATTTTAACCCCTCCAGAAATTTTTTTTCTGTGTATAGTGTGAATATTTTTTCTGTGTATAGTTTTTTGCATAAAACCTGATCATAAAACCTCACATTATACTTGAGTATATACAGTATGTGTCAGGCTATGAACTTATTAATGCAAGCTTGTGTAACTTTTCTTAATATGCTTGTGTTCAGCATTTAGGTTTTAGTGAAAGTAATCTCCATAAAAATCACATTTATTTCTGTAGTGAGGAAAAAAAGATTTTTTAAAAGTGCTTAAAGACTTTTATAATCTCATGTAGCGAAATTTTAACGTGTTTATCAAATAACCAAAGTGCTATCTAGAAATGTCATAAAAGTAGGCTTATCTAGGTGGTTGAAAAAATAGTAATTATTGTTTAAAAGTTTGCATATATAAAATGCAATGTGTGTGTACACACACACACAAGGAAGAGATGAAAAGTTCTTACCTGACCAAAGGATAATGATCTTTAAGCTATGAAGTATACCTACTATTTCATATATTCATTCTGCAGTAAAAAAAAAAAAAAAAAAAAAAAAAAAAACACTCCATACACCAAGTTTCTTGAGTCCATTTCAAAATATTCTAATGTTTGGTCATTGAAATATTGATTTTGGGAAGCAAGCCAAGAAGCTTTTTAGAACTGCCTTGTGTGTGTACGTAATAATGTTTCATATATAAATTGTTCAAAAATTAATTTACTATATTAATAGGGAAGGGTGCTCAATAATATGGATGGATTATTATTATTCTATATACTGTGTACCTTCATGACATAGGCGATTATGGCTCTCCACAACCTTCTGCCTTTTGTGGCTCTTAGCAGTTTTTCTCTCTATGCTCCATCCCCTTCTACCATCCATTCACACAAGCTTGTCAGGTAAGTAGATCACTGCTTTCCCCTGTCTCTCATATCCTCAATATGTCACATGAGGTTAAGTTTTCCAAGCCCTCTTTCCTCATTATGTTCAAGGAATTTCAGTTATCTTTTCCTGATTCTAAGTAGAATTATTCTTTCTATTGTCATTTTCTATTAGATTTCTTTGTTGCTTACTCCATTCATAGAATTTTCAGTATCCTTCTGTGGAACCACACCTTTGCTGCCTCTATTTTTATCCTCACATATGGGGAAATTGTTCAACATCCCCTGCCCTATAAGAGGACGGATATCGCAAAGCAATCTAGCACTCTTGGTTGCTAATGAAAGTTTTCTGTTTTTCAGCACCTTGCTTAGCTTTTGGAATGCTTCTTTTGTTATTCCAATGTGTTCAGATCTCAGTGTCATATTTTTTATCCTTTGTTAAATCATTTCCCAGATATTTAGACATCTCCGATTTATAACTTGCATCTTCGGCTTTTTTTGCCAGCTGATGACCATACTTTCTGTCTTCTTGCAGTTGATGGTTAGTCCTTTTTTCTCACTTTCTTCTACTACCCTGTCTAGAAGGTCCTGCAGTTTCCTTTCTGAGTCAGCCATCAGTCTCATTAGCTATCTTATACTGTTAAGATTATACCCACCAATAATAAATCCTGGTTGGGTCTCCAGTTTTCTTATGATAGTGTCACTGTAGAGGTTGAATAAATCTGGTGCGAAGATACATCCTTGTCTCATGTCCCTTTCTATTTTTGTATAGTTATTCAATTAATTTTCTATCTGTATGCAGGCTGTTTGTTCCCAGTATAAGTTCTGGATTATTCTAACATATTTTCCAAATAGATCTTATTTACGAGTAGTTCAAATAGATCCTTGTCATACCTTGTCAAATGCTTTTGCATCATCTATAAAACATAATTACACATCCTTCTGCACCTGTATTGCTCTCTCTGATACCATTCTAATCATGAATATTGCATTTCTTCTTCCTTGACAAAGCTGTACTGTTCTTGTCCTATTATTGGTCTAATTCTGTTTCATTCTCTATTTATCAGGATTCGCAACTGATTGTCCTATGGAGTTTGCATTTATTTGCACCTAGTGTCTTCAGTAATGTTACAAAGATGGATTTAATAATGTTACAAAGATAGACTTAGTGAGTTCTACCAGTATTTGGCTATTGTTTTATATTTTGTTTATTACTTCTGTGATCTTGAAGTTGTCTAAGGCTGAGAGCATTTCTTTTACGATCTCATCAGGACCTGTTGCATTGTTTCTGTTCATCTTCTCCAGTGTTGATGAAACTTCATAATATTTCTGGTCCTTCTGTATATTCAAGCTTACATTTCTCTCACACATTGTAAAAAAGTTTGAAGTATTCGCTCCACCTTTAAAGTATTTTTTTCTTTTTCTATCATCAGTGATCATTCCTTTGATTTTATAGAGCCTGTTACTTGGATCACTGTTTGTCCTGTTAATTCTTTTTATATTATTGTGCATACTTGCTGTATTTGTGTTGTTCATTCTCTCTATTTCTGCACAGTTTTCATTGATCCATTCCTTTTTAGCCGGTCTCTATTTGTTTTTCATTTCTCTGTTTAGTTTTTAGTATTTTTTTCCATTCCTTGGCATTGTTTGTGGTCACTTTTTCATCATCTCTATCATCCATTCATTCCTTTCTTGTCTAGCTTTCTTTAGGATAATCTTGTTCACCAATGTTACTAGTGTTTCTCTCAGCATGTCTCATTTTGATTTTGCATTCAGGTTCGGTTTGTGTTGTATTCATCTATAACTATAATGTTTTTGTATGTCTCCTTGCAACTTGGGTCCTTCCTTCTGTCATATTGCAGTTTAGGTGTTGTTTTGGTCTTCTTTAATTTCCATAGTTTTACTCTGATGTAGCATACTACTGCAAGATGGTTGCTTCTGCAGTTGACACTTGGGTATGTTTTGCAGTTTAGAACTGCATTTCTGAATCTTTTGTTGATAGTTGCATAATCAATTTGATTCTTTTCATCTCCTCCTGGGCATGTGAATGTTCACAGGTGTCTTGGGTGTTACTGGAACCAGGTGTTGCTGATTACTTGTTTGCCGTATACCACTGGACCCATCATTCACTGTACTGATTTCAAAATTTTTGTCCAACATTGCTAACTATTTTGTCTTCTTATTCTTTTCCTACATTGGCATCTAGGTACTCCATGATGATAATGATTTCTTATGATTTACATAGAGCCTTAGCATTGTTGAGAGAGTTGTAAAAGTTACTGGTTTCCTCCTCTGTGCTGTGCCTTGTTGGTGCATATACAACAATATTTGCTATGTTAAATAGTTTCCTTTTTAGTTTAACAAAATTCTGCCTGAGATTTGGCTTCATACATAGGTATAAACATTGTGGACATAGAAATCAACATTGCATGGTTACTGGTAGTGTTGATGTCTATATGCCCATACTTTATCATATAGATGCTTCAAATTTCTTAACTTTTATCTCGCTTACTCTATTCTTTGTTTCTCTTCATCAAAGTCGCATGTATTCAAACTTCTAGGAAAATTGGACAATATTAACTAGTTGCTCAGGTTCATCACAGACTTATTACAATAAAATTTTATTTAAAATTTAACGTTAACACATTCCTATGTCAGACTCTAAATGGTACAGGTGGAAGAAGAAATAGGTCAATAAAATATCTAAGTATATAATTTTATATTGTTAATTTTTTGCATTTGCATTTATTTTTCTTATATTTACTGAGAGATGAACTGTTTATCTATATTCTTTGATGTTAATTGTTCTGTATTTTTAACAATTGAAGTGATTAGCTTGCTTACAATAATAACATTGTTCTCTATTTTCTTACTTTTCAATACATCATTTCTAGTATGCTACTTAAATATTAAAGTGAAATTTAACACCAGACTACTTCTGTGAGTTTGTTACCTTTTAGGATTATTAAAGTAAAAGATGCCAAGTGGTTGTTGTCTAGTTTTGCTCTCCTTCTAAAAGATAAGTCCCATTATGTGAGATAGATGAAGAAGACACATTCTGCTACTGCAAAATCTATGTGTATTAAGCTCCAAGAAGTCTGAAAGAAAGCAAATATCCCTGTAAAGATTGAAGATAATTCAGAATTAGTAATCAGAAGTTGTACAAGGAATACATGAACCTGGTAAAGGATGAAATAAAAATAAAGAGTGATTATGAAGCAGCAAGTCTGGAAAGATGATCTCCAGTAACTGTTTGATATTACCTGGCAAGGTATAAAATGAACGACATCATAGAAGATAAGTCATTCCTCTCTCTACAAGAAGACAAAATGAGTTCACCAATGAGTAGTACTGACCAGGTTTATACTGTCATCTAGGAAACAAAGATATGAAATGATAGCAAGGTTTGAAGCTATCATGAGAAGAGCTGAAGAACACCGTAAAAGGACAAGGTCAGTTGTGTCAGATGACCTCTTCTTCAAATTCTCCTGAAAGTGTGGAAAAATAATTTGCTGTTTGAAGGCGCCACCAAAGAAAGTAGAAAATTAAATTGAGAAACTTCTTGATCCTATACTCTATATGGGATTGAGGACAACTCTCTAATCAACAGACAATTCATTCATTGCAGCTGCCAAGAACCTCGGCCATTATCTCAGACATTACCATATCTCCAGCTAGTGTTTGCCAAGTCTGGGTAAGAAATCCAAAACAAATGGCAAAAGAGATTAAAGAGTTTGCATTCAATGACACACCTGATTCTTGTCATCCACTGGGATAGAAAATTGTTGCTGAAAGCTGCCACTGGGTTTGTCGGAATTGAGTTGCTATTCTTGTAACAGGAGTAAATTTTGAACACCTGTTTGGAGTGACTTTTGCTCAGAATGAAACTGGTAAAGAAATAGCTTAAATTGTCATTCAGGAATTGAATCAATTTGGTTAACATGACTGTATCATTGGTGTCTACTTTGACATTACTGTCAAAAATAGAATGGAATCATATCCAATAATTGAGAAGCAAGTATTGAGGCTACCTGGAAGAGTCTTCAAAGAATGGTTCTGTTTAACCTCAAGTGATCATAATATCAAGATATTTGAAAATTCCCTAAAACACTAGAATTCACAAAAATCATATACAACCATGCTGAAAAAAGATCATATTCAAGGTTTAAAAAATATATCTAAAATGGTTGCATTTGACAGTAGATAAATAAACTATTAAAGTAAGATATATTTAAATATATGAATATATTCAAAATTAGTTTCATTTATTACTTTCATGGGAACAAGGCAGAGCATCAATTGCTGTCTTTGCTTAATTTTACTTTTAGTTCATTTTTTTTTTTAAATATTAAAATATTTAGTAAGTTTAGAACATAAACAAGAAAATTCAGAGCAACATCATTTTTACATAGTGCAATTGCGAAGTTTTAATATAACTTTCTTTATTATTGTGTAGTTGCTTAACATTTAAGCTATGTGTGTGTGTCAAAACTATCAAGATAATATTGATTGTCCCAATAAAATTTTTTATACATTATCCTTGGAAAAAAAACAATTTTTGAAAAAAATAAGCTTGGCTAGCACTTTTATAGACTTGGTAAGTACAAGTATTGAATGACTTCATACAGCAGCTACTTTGAACTTCTAAATGCATTTATATTCTTGGCAATCAATATATAAAATGTTAATTTTCTACTAATACATGATGAGTCATGAAGATACAAGTAGAGATATATGTGTGTATTCATATTACATAATCATATATTTTCTTTCAAATGAAGATTTATTTGCAAAAGTGACAACAATATTTTATACTATATTAATAATTATATATTATTGAAAATTAAAAAATAATGCACTAGAAGCAAAGACAAATGTTTTTTTTTTACGAAAAATGTTTTTATATTTTTCTATAAAATACTGACCAACATTAATATTAAGATTAATTCGATATTTCCATATGACATCACTTTAATATAAAAAGATGCTATTTTTTTTTTTACATACAGAATGAACGCAATCACATCCCTCCACAGTTTCCTCTTCTTTTAATATCTGTAAACTACAATGTATTGTTGTTTTTAGAAAAGATAGTGGGTTCTCCATCGCCTTCTCCATGGTTTTGAATTCAAAGTGCTCTCTTAAACTGGTTGTTCTACTCATGTTAAAGAGCCAAATTTGCGCTGCCACTGATCCCCTTACTGGGAAGATGGAAAGGGTATATATTCCAAGGGTAAAAGTGCATAATGAATGCAACAGGCTGCCAACAAATTCTATTTACCATGCCAATATCTATTACACAACCCATACATCTATCAAAGTTTATATATAGTCTAAATACAAATTTGAAAAAAAAACGAACAAACTTTGTTTCTGGTTTTATTTGGCCTAACACTTTCAGTTTATAGGATATATTTGTAAACCACCTAGACTTTAATTTTTACTATATTTTATAACCTTGAATCAGTGATTGTTTTTCTATATTGTTATTATTGCATTTGAATTTTTAAAAACAGATGAAAATTATCAAATTAATATTTACTTATTCAAAAAGATATTTGTCTTTATTGCATTTTTGAGCAACCATTACAGGATTTTGTACAAAGTCTATCTCTAAGTATCCACTTACATTCAAAGAATCTCCTTCATCATAACTTAAAACATCAAAATAAAAAAATCACCCTCTTGAGCCTAGAAAAAAGTATACTTGAAGCTAGAGGATTTTTCCCTTTTTTTTTTTGATTTTTTATTTCTTTATTTAATATGAATCTTGTCTGAAGATGTCATTGACAAAGCCTACAGTTGTCAGCTGGCCCTATGTCGAAAGAGAGACTGATGTTACAATGTGCATCTGTGACTACATCAGCTGTTCCTTTCAAGTATCAATTTTCTAAGTATCAACTGAAATATACAACACATCTACCATCAATCCTGCAGACCAGTACTCTTCTTTAATTCTCTTTTGATCAAAGATTAATGAAGGAAAAAATGTTTTTTTTTCTTATGATGATATACTTTTTAACAATCATACACATTTTCTTTTATCTAAATGTCAAACCTTAACATTACAGATAAAAAGCATTAATTTCAGCAAGAATATGTTATTTTAAAAGCAGTTTTAATGATACAAAATATTTCAAGGAATAATAATTGTAAATGTGTGATAAAATCCATGACTATATAATTTCAAAAATTGTTTTTTTATTTGTAAGATTTTGTTTATTCAGTGTTTTATAATTTTAATTTGTTTTTCTGCTCAATTGCTAATTATTTCAGTGAATTCTTAAGTTTTGCATATTAAACTTGTCATATATTTTATCAACCATAAGTTCTCATAATAATTATTTTAAGGAATAAAATCTATAGCATTTATGTTAGCTCCATTACCCATAAGGTCTTATTATAGTTATTGTGAAACTGGTAGACTGTATATTCCTGACCCAGTTGGTATACACAATCACTAAAACTGGTGGTGATAATGGAAGATTCTGCTTTTATATAGCTCCTTGGGTCAAGACCAGCAAATCAAACATTTTTTTTTTTTTGGTCAAGGGATACAACTCATCTTAACAACTCTTCCCTCTTTTTATTTCTTTGTTATTTGAAACTCAGTAAGGCAAAGCATTGTTATTTTGATTGCAGCAAAGATCTTTTGGGTTAACCAAGTATCTCAGAATCTTAAGAGATCTTCCTTTCTTAAACAATACTCAGTCTTTTTATTCATACTCATGATATATCCTTTATGTTTATTCCTATCTAGCATCTTTTTACAATGGAGTCTCTTGTCTAGAATTTGATTGGATGAACACGCTGCATCATAGAGAGGGAAAAAATAATGGTGTAACAGATTATGGATACATTTCTAGTTTTGTCATTCAAACTCAGGAGTTTTACAGATAATTTGCTGAAAACAATAGTTATCTTGTCTTTTTGACAACTCTGCTAATACATTTACCTTGACATGCATATACATGGCATATATTTGCCATTAATACCAACCAAAATATTATATCTTCCCTTTTTGATCCTCCATACAATAAGTTAGTAAAATGGCACATCACTGTAAGTAACAATCTTTACTTTTTCAAGATTTCCCAAAGCAGTAATAACTGAGATTTTTCTTAGTCTTTTAAACAACATTATTGACTTGTTTAATGCAGTCAGCTTTTTTCTGCTTTAATAAGGAACTTTGTTCATTTACAACAAACCACACATCTAATCTAGTTTGAGTTGTCAACCAATTGAGCTGACTAATTAGCTGCTTGGCATTTTAAACCTCATCTCGCAGTATTCACTTTTTTTAATCATTTCCCCCCAAACAAAGCAATAAAGCCACTAAGACACAATGGGTTACTGAGAGTTAAAGAATATGAGAAAATAAAACATTTATTAAAAAGAGAGAACAATAATACAACAGGAATTAAGAAGACAGACAATAACAATTGACATTACATTGAAATTTTTGAAGATCGAACTTGACTGGAAAGCAAGAACTCAGAAGAGAGTTCCACAAGTGATAAGTGCAAGAAACTGTTAGCATAGAACTTAGTTACAACTAACCATTTGAACTGTAAAATAATGAAACTTTACTACCAATCTAGTACTGTACTTAAATTCATAAAGTCTAGGTACCAAAGAACAATTACCATGAACTATCTTGAACATTTTAGTCAGTTCTCAGTGGAATATGTACCAGATTTTTAATTTATTTCATTTTACTCAAGTATTATATTCTCTATTACTTTCTTTATAACTGCAAGCAAATTGATGTTTCTTCCAATATCCAGTTTATTTATTTCAGCTATATCACTGTGATAACTATAACAGGCCTGGCAGTTATGCAACTGAGGTTCATAACTGGGAGCAGACATAAATTACTACTAAATAATAATTACAGAGAATATTTTTAGCAAGCAACTTGTTTATAATATCTAGTAATTAGTTCATTAGCAATTATGCATATTAGGAAGCACCTTATAAGTATAACAATTATTGACTCATTTCCATAAATACAAAGACACAAAGAACTAATAAAAGTAGCCTTTTTTACCAATTAAATGTACACAAAATCTCTTTATTTATAAATTAGGAACATTTTGTGAAGAGTCTTCTTCCTATGTCATTACCACTTTCTTAACTGTACTACATGCCACTAGCGTCATCTTCAGAGTTCCCTCTCTCTGCTAGCAAGCAATGTAGCCATTTATATAGTAAATGGCAAGTGTTAATACATTTGCATAGGTGTGATGACCATTTCATAAAATGACAGTCATTGTGCATGTGTGCTTTTAGGCCTCAAACTGGATTTCCTGCTACAGCTGCGGCAACTCAAACAAGCTTCATACTAGGTAACCCATGTTCTGTGTTACTGCACATTTTAAATGATATTTAAAAAATAATAAGTTTTTTGTTTATACTAATTGATTAAGAGTATAGAAAATATGATTGTATAATACAATGAAAAAGAAAATTCAACATTTTGCAAAATCATGTATCAAGAAATTCTGAAAATACTTAAAAAAAAAAAAAAAAAAAAAAAAAATTAATCTCAGACAAGCAATAATTTTTATAAATTTTATTGTGATTTTTGTCACCTCTACAGTCTGTCTATCTTTGTTTTACAGAAGATGAAAATGTTTATTTCACTATGATATAATAATAGATATTATCACTGTAAATAATTTTAATAATAATTCAAATCGGTTTATATTAACAGGAACACAAATTTAACAGGATTTAGTAAGCTAACCAATTCATTATATGTCAAAAGGTGAAAACTTTAAAATAAAATTTACCTGATAGATGGGTTTTTTTAATGGATGTTATTTTTTTTAAAATGTCGTTTCAAGAACATATATTTACAACTTGAAAAGGTGAATTTGTAATATTAAGTTTTAATGAGAATTGTACAAATTTTAAGATAATTTCAAAGTTTTTAGTGCTGATTCTTGAGTTGCCAAATAACCAATAATTTAAAAAAAATATATTTGACAATATAATCCCATGCTTTCTTATTGAAATGATGCATTTTTTAAACTAATATCAAGATTGTTGTCAAAATATTCCTGCAAATTTTCAATTTAGCAACACCAAATATTATAAAACAGAAAAACACTGAACTATAACATCCAATGAATTTTTTAAATTTCCATATTCTTGAAAATAAAATGTTGTATTAGTATTAAATATTTCTTCTGTAGGATAATCAATTCTTGTAACATAGATTGCTCTATATACAAGTAATATTTTAATATCATTAAAGATCCTAGTTTCAACATACTTTAAGAAGAAAAATGGTTCAAAAGAACAAAAATTATTCATAAAATACAAATTTTATAGCTCATTGTTGTAGAGAAAAGTATTTATTATGACATTAACCTTCTGTGATAAATTTTTTGATAAATAACTTTTTTTCATTAACAGTGCAAAAAGTTATATTTTGTCTTGTATTTGTGAAGGGTGGTAATATTAAAATATGTTTTAAAAATATGTTAGAAAGAAAAACAAATTATTCATAAAAATTAAATTTTATAATCAATATGTTCATTGCTATAAAGAACAATATCACAGAGAAATTAATTAAATTTACAATTAAATTCTTAATGGCAATTTTTTATCAATATTCTATCAAAAAAGTTTTTCTGTTATTTTAACCATAAAGTTAAAATACTGCAAGTTCAAATAAAATAAATAAACCTTATACTTATTTCAGTGTCTTAAATAATAAACTTAAGATAATCTAAGTAAAAAATTTATAATTTTGGTCTCTACACATCTGTTCCCAGTCATGGACCCCAGTTGCATGGCTACTAGATCATTTATAGGTGTAGCCTTAGGCTATATCTATTGACATTTTGAAGACTGTGCTTAGCAATCACAGCCCACACTCAAATCACATTGAAGTAACAAATGTCATTGTCTATGGTTTTCATTATTATTTCTCCAAGCTTTACATTGTGTCTTTAAATGAGCCCATTGTTCCATGGGCTTTGAGCTGATGTAGTACAAATAGATGTATTCAAATTTTGGACAATGTCATGAAAATATTGATTACTGGATTTGTGTCCATTGTCAACAAATCCAGATGAAGATACTCCAAAAGATGCCATAATTCCAGAACTTATATATTTGAGTTTCTTTTTATATCTACGTATGTATATGGTGTCATTTCTTCTTTTTTCTCTTGTCATAGAATCTTTGCAAAGCAAAGTGGCTAGAGAGATCCCTCTCAATCCCATTTCTAACAGTGTTCACTGTAATGCCTGCAAGAGTACACAGCAGTATACACTGACTTAGCAATGGTAAAACTTTTCTCGTTCCAAATTTATAACTACTTTTACCTTTTTGCACTTTGATGTTTGACCTAGTAGTATTATTATCTGGCAACATTTCTAGAAAACACTCAACACCATTCTTTTCCGCAAACAGCTCCTGATACTTCACTGTCTAAAACTACATATGCCAAAGTTTTAACTCGAAAGGAAAGTAGTATCTTCAACTGGCTTTTGAGTGATTAGCACATTATTCATTAAATATTCTGCTTGGCAATGTTGGGATTTTTCTGCATATGGACACATTCTAGTTCAATAAAAATTGCAACCACAGACATTAAAAGAGTTTGAATATCTTAAAATTTTTAAAATAAGTGAATTCAACACATACATGGAATCATTCTATGTATTTATATACAAAACTAGGCATTACATAGAAAGATTAGAAATACATATTTATATCATAGGTTATAATGGTCATAGGAAGTTTTTCTGAAAAGGAGAGAAGTGTAGTGTGTTGTATGCAATGCTCCATGTGGTTAGGTTGAAACTAAGAAGTCAATTTGCCTGAGAACTATTAACTCTCCCAAGAAGGGAAACAAGGTATGTCTTGTCACTGTGGCATCCTGTGGTCAAAAACTGAAAGAAAAGAAAGAGGGTCTATGTCCTTTCCTTTTATACAATGCCATCCAGCAGGTTTCAAGAGAAGTCCCCTGGCAGACAAGCAGACCTGAGAGGCCAACTATGAAGCCCTAGACGGTTAGTGTTCTTTTCAGAAGAATAACCAAAGCTGCTATTAATCATCACTTTCCTTGAATGCCTCCTTCTTCTATTGGAACATTGAAAAGGCCATCTGTTTGACCTTTGGCCAAAATACATTTCATTTGATATTTCCGGTTCTGCTTCAGTTTTCAAAGCTGGTCCTTTCTGGCTGAAAGTTATGTTTGCCTCTCTTTTAATCTGAATTTCTGAAACTTTACTTTCAGTGAAAGTGACACTGGAACAGCTACTCATCATCATGAAAAATACATTGTTCCAACTTGAAGATTTAACTCATTTGTATCAGCTCTAACTTGACTTTAATTTTCTTGTGATAAGTCAGGATTCTGTATGCTATCACAGGTTCTGGTTATTTAATATTGGAGTTTCTCAAGTTTGATACAAAACAGCCAGATTTGATTAATTAGGCATGAACTGATATTACCTGCAGGTCTTTGATAGTTCTTAAAAGAGTCAAAGCTATAAGTGCAGATTATTTCTTGTTTTCTTTAAACAAAGTTTCTAATAAATTAGTTTTTTATATGTCACTCTGAGCAGACATCCAACCATGTCTACTGGTCAAGGGTCGTCACTCATCTTAATTATTTTAAAGAATAAATTCTTTGTGCTAATCCTAATGTTTCATTATAATTCTTTTCAGGAAGAAAATCATTAACATTGTGTTAATTCTAATGTTTTGCTATAATTATTTTAAGGAAGAAAATTCATAAGACTTTGTGTTAGCTCAGCCAACCATAAGGTCTCATAATTAAGAAATATAGTCAAATACAATTAATAAAAATAGGAATTTTGTAAAATCCTTCAGATGATTGCATTAATATTTTTTGTAATGTATCTGAAATATTAAGTATAAGGTTTTTCTCTTAAAACTCCAAGTGTTGTAAGATTAAAAAATCAGGAAATAAAGGATTATAAATTATATTTATCCAATGTTTATAAAACATCCATCCATTGTGTATTAATATTTTAATGGACTTTCTTTGATTATATGGAAAAGATGTGCTTATAAAGAAAAATAAATATAGCAAAGAAATTGTTAAAAAAAATAATATTTTTTTAATCATTTTATGCCAAGCAAGGTGATAATGCCACTAGGATGCAAGGGGTTACAGGGAGATAAAGGAAATTAAAAAAACTTTAGTGAGGACAAAGGACAATAAGAGAAAAGAGTTCAGGAAGGCAGAAGATAGTGATTGATGTTGGATATAAATTTTTGAAGATTGGAGGTGGCAGAAAAACAAGAAACTAGAAGGGAATTCCACAGGTGAGAAGTGCAAGAAAAGAAACTATTAGAATAGAACATACAGTTACATCTAACTATTTCAACAGTAAAATATTAAAACCTAATTGCCAATCTAGTAGAACACATGAATTCATGCAGTCAAGACACCAAAGAGGAAAGCTCACCAGAACAATTGCACTGAAAATATTTGTAGAAAAAAAAAAGGGAAGCCATGTTATATCAGTAAGAAAATGACTGAAGCCGAGATACCAAGTCAGGATTGATTATATTACAGACCCTTCGTTGAATTTTGTCTAGAATCTAGTGATATATAATAAGAGCATCAGACTAGATATGGCAGCAATATTCAATTAACAAAGGAATGGTAGATTTATAAATGTGCAAGCTGGATTCTGATGAGAAAAATTGTTTAGCACAATACAGTGAACTAATTTTCCTAACAGTATACCTAACAAGTGACTCAAGATAATCACTCCACTTCATGCCAGTGGAAAATGTGAGTCCAAGTTGGTCTCCTGGAGGTTAGCTGATGTCAGACAGAAAAGGTCCTCTATAATGAATAAATGTAAGCAGTTTTGTTTTGGAGGTGTTAACATTTAAAAAGCCATTCCTTGCCCCAGTTAGCCACTGATTGGATATCCTTTTTGAGGTCATCTGCCAATTTTAATTTGCTAGACCTATCGAACTTGCTACTAAAACAGGAGTAAATAGATGTGTCATTAGCATAAATAACTAGTTGGAAACTGATGACATCAGGGAGGTTGTTGATGAAGATGAGAAACAATGTAGGTTCAAGGATATAGACCTGGGAAACCCTGCATTAATGTGAAATTAACTAGAAGCATGGCAGTTCAACACAACCTTCATTACATGATTGGATTAAGCCAAATATTTGACTAGAGACACTGTAGTCCTTGAGTTTGTGGAGAAAGCCAGTATGCCAAACCCTGTCGAACACTTTCAAGATAGCCAAAGCCACAGCCCAAGTAATAAAGCCTGATAGACAAATTCAGTAATAACTGTTAACACATTGGCAGTGGACCTGGAGAAATGGAAACCATATCATTTAACATGTTTACCTCATTTGATAAATTGTTTTTCTTTATATTTAAAATTATTCCCCATTACACTGCTTTGGCTCTCATTTAATCAAGTATCTCTATGTATTTTATTCAGCATCCTGTGTTTGGTAACTCATTATATGCCAATCATTATTTATATAAATCTCTAATAATGTGCAAAATTTCTTCTCTTTAAGTAGTTTGAAAAAGCATAACTGCTGCTGAAACAAGTTCTT
Organism: Acanthosepion esculentum; assembly: GCA_964036315.1. Lineage (NCBI taxonomy): Eukaryota > Metazoa > Mollusca > Cephalopoda > Sepiida > Sepiidae > Acanthosepion > Acanthosepion esculentum. The sequence goes on along the minus strand of OZ038492.1, from coordinate 98,514,548 downwards.
ATAATTGCTTTATTATTTAAGTGCTACTTTTGCTTAATATTTTTTATAATATAAAAGCTAATTACTAAAACACAACAGTTTTTAGAATTTAATGATTCCACAAAAGTATTCTTTTGGTAGTAAGAATAGACTATTCCATTTTTCTTTATTGCTTGGTCTTTGTGTTTAGTAATTACTTCAGTTCTCTTCTTTCAACTTAGTATCCAGTTTCTTAATATTTAAAGGCATTAGCATGTTTATTTTTCATGTGTATATATATATATATATATATTTTATGTATATATATGTATATATATATAATATATATTGAATGCTTTTGCAGTTGTCTTTCTCTTTTAACCTATCACAGTTTCATTATGTCCATGAGTGTGTTAAAAAAAAGAAAATTGGTAATTTACTTTCAACTCTAAAAAATAAATTTTCTATATTTTCTGTCAGAACTGCACAAATAATTAAAAAAAAACAATGAAAAAAAAAAGCATTATTTGTCTTTAAATTTTCACTTATATATAAAGAGTTATTATGAAGCATATTGTTCACAAATGAGTAAACCTGATAGTATCTTAGAAAATTGAATTAAAACTCCTGAAAGTTATATCTGGTAAAATAAATGATTTCTGCAATAATATTCTATACAAAAAAGGTGCGTATGATACTTGTCAGTACAGAAAGAAATACAATAAAAAAAATTTTATCATTTAGTCATTTTCTATTTCATATTTAAAGAGTTTATTTTATTATTCACACTTTTTAAACTGATTACCAATGAGTATTAAAAAAAAGTTTTAATATTGGTTTTCAAGGAATGCATTGCATTTAATGAAATGTACCATATTTGCTGGCATACAAGACACATTTAAATATTTTTAAAATACCACAAAATTATGCAAATATTGTACTTTGTTCAATGAACTGGTATTTTTACTAAAGTATTGTCTACCAAAGCTCCAAATAGATGATTTTAAAATGATCTGCACTGGAATAATTAGAATAATTTTAAAATGTTTTTTGCCATTTTCTCATTTTATTTTTTAATATTCTTAGTCAGTCTTTAATCTGGTTGGTTTTCAGCCATAATTTCACCCAAACTGATTCACCCTTGCATTGCTATTGGGCATCTGTTTTCTATTTTGTTTTTCAGATTTTGTCATTTAATCTTTGATAATTTTTTGTTTTTTAATAAATTTTAATTACAATTTATGGTTATTTAAATTTACATAATACTAGATGCTTAATTACATAATTAATATGTAATTAGCAATAATATTAATTAATATTATATAATATTAATATAATATATATTATAATTCTGCTTGTTCCTTAGTTAAGCCCTGCCAATATCTTATAAATAATGGGCTATTCCATGAAGAAAACACAGAAAGAACATATCGGAGACACTGTTTTTTTCATTGAGAAAAAGAAAGAAAGAAGATAGAATTGTTATTAACATCTGCTTCAGTGAAATAGAAAATCTTTCCCATTTTTAATCTTTCCATTTTGTACTCTTTTACTTCTTTACCTAAAGATCTGCATTCATATATATGATTGTTATTGTAATATTTTATTAAGGTTATTAACCTCAAATATTTAATGAAGCAATAGGGAAATTTCCACAAGTATTTTATAGTCATGGAGCTTGCAAGTAGCTTATCCAATCATTATTTAAGAATTAAGATTCATCAGAAAATTCAAATAAGAAAGCCATGAAGTTTTCATAGGTACTACTAGATGATGATGATGATTATTATTATTATTATTATTATTATTATTATTATTATAATACATTAATGATCATCAATAATAATAATTAATATATAATTTATAATACATAATTAATATGTACTTAATTATATATTACTATTTTCTTTATTTATTTGAATTTTCATATTAAAGTTTTTTTTCTTTAATTTCAGTAACATTATAACAGTTTTCTTTATTTACCAAAAATTTGATTTTTAACAGTAAATACTGTTTTTAAGTGCATTTATCTCAAATTTGTTTAAATTCTCTTTGCTTGTCTCATAGTTTCCCTGTTCGGCCATCATGAAATCAAATATTATCTCACTAATATTGAATGCTTGGAAGCAAAATTACTGGAAATTTTGAATAATTAAAGTTGGCATAAAGCATAAAAACTGTCAAAGAGGCAAATTAAAATTGTTCAAATATCAATAATAATCACTGCCAATCATAATTTAGTTTATTGTGGTAGAAAGTTTTAAAACTGTGACTGGTCAGGTAGAAATGTAACTTTTGTTATGCATAAAAAGCATGATATTTGTTTTTAAGGATTATTTTTATTTCTTTAAATATTTTAGCATATATTAATCTTTTTTTAAATATTTAAAATGTTTTAGTTAAATAGAATACAGATAAATAAATCTGTTATTAAAACAAACCTACCAGGGCCATTTTTTTTTTCACAAAACCCCTAATCAATAACAAAATTTAACCTGCATTTTTTTTTTAAAACTTATCATTTAAAATGTCTTCACTTATATATTCATGTCTTATCTCAGGGGAATTCTTTTAACTTTGTGTCAGCCAACATGAATGTATATATTGATTGAAAGGCATTGTTTTTTATGTTTCTTTTCTTTCTCATCTTAAAGTAATTTTGTGTTAGCAATAGGAAAAGTCCAATATGCAAATAACAAATTAGACATGCCAAAATGAAACAAGTACAAAAATTAAAATACCTGGGAAGCGTTTTAACAGGTGATGGAAATTGTGACACTGAAATCCAAAGATGCCTTCCAAAAGTAAAGTATTAAGAAACAGGAAAATTTTGATAGAAACCAGGAAAACAGTACTGAACTGTTACATAATATCAGTCCTCTTATATGGCAATGAATGCTAGATAATCTTCTCACCAATGAAGAAGAAACCTGAAGCAAAAGAAATGTGGTTCTATGGAAGTATGCTGAGAATACCATGGACTGAACATGTGAGCAATAATGAAGTTTTAGATAAAATAGAAACAAAATGGACACTTCTACTTAGCACCAGGAAGAGACAGTTGAAATTTCTTGGGCACATGATGAATGCTTGGAAAAATTTGATACTCACAGGACAGACTGAAGGTAAACAGAAAAGCATAACCTACCTAGCGGGCTTGAGTAAATGGATGGCAGAACAAGATTTAGGAGAGATTACAAAAAGAGAAAATTTATTAAGAGCTACAAGGAAGAGGAAAATGTAGAGAGCCATGATTGCCAATGTCCTGAAGGGAAACAGCACAGAGAATAATAATAATAATACTATAAAAAGTATCTATCATATAAAGTGCTATTCATTTTTTTAATTACTTGGGAGTGAAATCCCAGCAATATTATAAAAAAAGCAAGAAATTGTAACTGGTAATTTTTAATGAAATTTCTTCAACGTATTTGATAAATAAATGAACTCTTATTACAATATGTGGCACATATATAAAAGAGAGTGCTGAAAAATTCTTCATATAACCCATTTCTCTATATTTAATCAAATGACCAAATGTTTTTTTGTTTTTTTATTTTTAACAATTTCTTGGTCAGATTGAGAACTTTTCAGCAACCACTCTGTCAAGCACACACATATATCTGTGTATGAGTGTAATATATCTGTTTGCTATTGTTCCATTTCTGATTATCCACTTTAAATTTACCACTTACAAGAAATTAATAGCAGCTTTGAAAGCTTATTATTTAAAATATTCTGATTGCTCTTGGAAAAAATTGATAAAAGCTAAGAATTCTGACATTGATTCGATACACTTCTTGCCAAAAAGAAATCTGACACTTGAATAACTACTTTAAATTATTTTTATCCAAACTGAAATAGTAATGAATTGTGTCCATAATGATTTTTGTATTAAATCATGTTTTTTTGGGGGGTGGGGGCGTCCCCCGAAACAAAATGATTTAAAGTCTTCCTCCTCCTCAGCTGGTATATCCTGACAGGAGGTATACAATCATGACTTTCTAAAAAAAATTTTTTCTTTTAATATCTATAGACTGTGAATTACCATGATTGGTTAGGGTAAAGTTAGTGGAATGGTTTGTCATTGCCTTTTCCATGTTTTTGCATTCTAAGTTATCTTTGTCCTAAACTTGTTGCCAATCAAGGTAGATAGCCTAGACTTCTCTGCTATTTAACTCATTGCTTGCATCAATATAGTAAAAGAACTCTCCCTCTCCTGTTTGATAGTCAACATACATTCAGATGTTTATTTTCTAAATGTTTGCATCATGTTTCTCTTGGTAACTCGATCAGTTTCTCTGAGAGACTTTTGCAAATATCTTAAAGGACAATTACCAAAAAACATTGATATTGTTCCCATTTTTTTTGCCCTCTTTATGTTTTGCTGTTTTTCTTCCTGCTGAGCACAAAATGCCACAATGAAGCAATATAATGTGGGTCTAACCAGCCAAAACCTTGTACACCAACTGCCACACCTACACCCTAGAAAAAGTCTAAAAAATAATAAAAACATGAAATAAATGCAAGAAATATAGTATTAGACAGTTGGGTAACAATTTGACTTTTAACCGTTTTTCACATGGGAAGATCTTTAACTCTTTCACTGTCATCAAATCCTGCTGCAAATTTTTGCCTACTTACCTCTCTCTCTCTCTCTCACTTTTGTGAATCTACTAGCAAAAATTTCTGTTGCTGCCTGGGACAAAAGACTAAAGACAATAATCATATGCACACAAACTATCTTGATCTTTCCTCATAGTCCAAGCAAGAATGTGATAGTTTATGAAAATCTTTGAAGCAAAAAGGCTTTTCGGAATTCTTTGAATTTTATTTTGCAAGATAGAAGCTAATGACAGGCAAGAAGTTTTCAGATTGTAAATTTAACTCCAGATGAGAAACTTGTTTAAGATGACTGTCATTGACTTGAGGAGTATCATGGCAATTCTTGAAGTAAAACTCAATGTTAAAACATGTACAGATGCTTCTTTTTTTTCTTTTTTTTTTTTGGTTTATCAAACAGTTTTTTTTTCTGTATTAAAGTAATCACTAAACTATTTATTTTAACACTATTTTCATAAAAAGATTTATAAAGAGGAGAATGATAATATGAGTGAGTGTGTGTATGTGTTTTAAAAAGGAAATTTTTGTTTGGAATTTGTGATTAATGTTTTTTACTTGGTGATGTAAATGTTAGTTTTGGGTCATTCATTGAGAAAGTTTGAAATTATTTTTTTTTCACAATTGTTTTTCAGTTAGGTTAAACAATAATTAATTATGGGTTATCATTTTGAATATCATGTTATCTATCTATTTAATGACAATTCCAAAAAAATGGCTGTATTTATTTAGAGCCAAATACATGAATAAATGAACCACTTTTTAAATTCTTTCCATGAATTTATAATTGTATGCATTTTCAATGAAACAAAAACATTTATTTAATTTTCTTTACATTGCAAATACATTAAACCGTCAAAAAAGGCACAAGTGTAAATTAAGATTTTATCATTTTATCCTCCTCTATATTTTTTCCAATTATACTAATGCCTTGAGTTATGAGCAGACTGGCATACAAGATTTTTGAGATATGAGCTGAATTTTGAGATATGAGCAGGAGTTTGGATGATTTTTGCCTTTGAGATATGAGCAGGAGTTTGGATGATTTTTGCCTTTGAGATATGAGCTGAATTTTGAGATATGAGCAGGAGTTTGGATGATTTTTGCCTTTGAGATATGAGCTGAATTTTGAGATATGAGCAGGAGTTTGGATGATTTTTGCCTTTGAGATATGAGCTGAATTTTGAGATATGAGCAGGAGTTTGGATGATTTTTGCCTTATGAGATATGAGCAGAATTTTGAGATATGAGCAGGAGTTTGGATGATTTTTGCCTTTGAGATATGAGCTGAATTTTTAGATATGAGCAGGAGTTTGGATGATTTTTGCCTTTGAGATATGAGCTGAATTTTTAGATATGAGCAGGAGTTTGGATGATTTTTGCCTTTGAGATATGAGCTGAATTTTTAGATATGAGCAGGAGTTTGGATGATTTTTGCCTTTGAGATATGAGCAAGTTTCAGTTAAGCATCTGCTAGTTAATACATTAAAGGTAGTAAAGGGGAGTAAGTAATGTTTAAATGTTTTTATGAACATATTTTGAAAACTGAATAAACAAAAAGTTTCATTTGTGAAATGATGTTTTCTTAAAGTATTGTTCATTAAAAAAACTATCTAGTTTTTTCAATTTGTTTTAAAAAAGGATTTGTCTTTATTTATAGAGTTTATTTGAAGATATAAAACTTTTTATTATTTAAAACAAATGAGATACTTGATTGGATAAATGTAATTTTCTACACTATTTAATATATACATTTTAATCTTTTTTTCCAGATGTTAAACAAATTAAAATAAATAAAAACAAATCACAAATATAAATATTGTTTATAAGTTTTAAAATTTTTAGCTGTTGATATAATTTCTTTTAAGTATGGTTTAAGGTTTCAATCTTAATATGAATTATGAAATTTAAGTGAATAAAATAAACTTTGATGCAAAAATATTTTAAAAAATCGAATTTAAGGACTTTGTCTCTTAGCCTAAAATAGCTTAAAACTTCTGAAACATTTGATTTTCAATTTATAAGAAAATTTTTAAAAATATATATTTCAAATTTGTCAATTTTTAATACAGTCATGCCTTGGGATATGAATTTAATTTGTTCCAATACCAAGCTCATAACTCAAAAGACTCATAACTCAAATCAATTTTCCCCACTGAATTTCATATATTCACAATTCATTCCAGGCCCCTAAAAATTACCCTTATTTTTCTAAAATTCACCCCCATTTTTGTTTTTGTGGGTTACTTACAAGCAAAAATGTGTAAATAAACAAGAAATGTAGTTTACAAACAATAAAATAAGAGAAAAAACAAATTATAAAGAAATAAACTGTACTAAACCATGATTTTCATAAGCCAACTGGCAGAATAAAGAGAGAGAGAGAGAGGGACAAGAGCTGTCCTAGCAAAAGCTAACCTAGTCTATTATACTGAAGATTAACTTTATCACTTAATTTAAAAATGTTTTAAAACGTTTACATTTTATCCATTACTATAACTAATTTTTTTTAATTTTTAAAATTTCATAATTTTTTATTTATCGCCAATGTAGAATACTCATACTGTCTCTCCAAATCTATTGTACGTTTTCCTCATGTTTTTTTTTTTATAATTTCCCTCTTTACCTCAAGTAAAATCATATGTTTTGGCTTTTCACCACTACTCTTTACACTTACCTTCTTTGGATCCATAGTGTCACTGAAGGAATTTTGCAAAGTAACGGCAAAAAAGACACAACATAATAAAGATGAATTTTGAGATATGAGGTAGAAAGGTAGAAAATGGCTTTATTTGAATAATTAAGAAAAGTAATAATCAACAAAATAATTGCTTCTTTGTAAAGATCACAAAAATCTGGATTAGAAATGAATATCGAAATAGATATTTATCATAATTTGATTTTTTAAAATCTGAATATGCAAATTATCTCCTTTAAACAAAACAATAGACCAATGATAAATAATATCAAGAATTACAATACATCAATGTAAATGGGAGTTCTTTTGATGATAACCAAATTTATTTATAAAGAAATTACATTTTCTTATTTGTAATGATGATTATTATCATGTTAAAAATTTTCAGACAGAATAATTATTTACATGAAGACTATTATCCTAATCTTTATTGTTGTTATAACAATATTTTCGCCATTGTGCCCTCTGGCCTTAACTGCTAGTAGTTTGGAGTTTCAGTTTGAAATTTCCAGTTAAAACCTTGATTAAAGCATTGGTTCATGAATTTGGTGACATAGTAATTGTGAGTTCAATCGTTGGGCAGTGTGTACTTGGACTCAGTGGAAACAGAGCAAGCAATAACTGAGCAGTAAAACATAAAAACTAGAAATGATCAGCAGAACAAGAATAATCTAGTCCAATAAATAAAAAGGTTCATTTTGAATTTCCTTTTAGCTTACCCTAATTGACAAGCAACTGATGAAGGCTGGAGAGTACAATGGCCAAAACATTATAAGAGCAACAAATATGAGGACAATAGTCCACATGTAAATCATGATAATTCTTCATCCCAGAAATTCAAACAAAAAGACAGAATAATTACCATCATTTCTATTGTGTTCCAATTCCAAAGATTAAATATTTGCTAAAATAAAAACAAAATCTGTATTCTTAGAAAATCAAGAGGGATGTGTTTTAAAAACAGACATAACTTTTGAGGCATAAAGATATTTTTCTCTACTCTTTGTATCTCTTGTAATTAATATTCTAACTTTTTATTGTTTACAAATCTCTAAAGTTTTCATTGAATAAGATTCTATTATGAAAGAGGTAACTATTCAGGAAGCTGTATCCAGTCTATATACTCTCACTTTTTACTTGTTTTATTTTTATATCATTCAGTGATTCTTTCAATATTCTTTGTTTGAAAAGCTTAACCAAATAACACAATATGATGGGAAACAATATGCTACATTAAATTTTAATGCACAAGTCAATGTTATCTCAATAACATTGGTATTAACCAGCCAGTATTGGTAAGATGACCACTAAAATATATAAAGTCACCTTGTGTTTTATATTATAGAATAGATTTTTAATGCAACATTACATTGATACCAATCGAACACTTGTTCACTAATTTTGCTTATTTGAGGAATATTGTTTGTTTTTTTTTTCATTTTAATCAATTCACTCCAAGCAAGGCAATAAATCTACTAAGATGCAATGGTTTATTGAGTGAGAGAATATGAGAAAAAATAACATTAGAAGAACAGGAATTGAGAAGATAGAAGATAATCATTGACATTGCATTTAAATTTTTGAAAATCAGATTTAACTGGAAAGCAAGACACTAGAATAGAGCTTCACAAACAAGAAGAGCAAAGAAACTACTAGTTATATCTTATAGTTATATCTATCAATTTCAACTATAAAATGATGAGACCATGCCACCAATCTAGTACTACAATTCATAAAGTCTAAATAGAGAGGAATGTTCATCAGAACAATTACCATGAAAATATTTATAGAAAATGCACAAGGAAGCTATGCTACAGCAGTAGGAAAGTGACTGAAGTTGGGTCAGGATCAATAACATTGCAAATTCTTCTTTGGATTTTATCAGGAATCTTTAAATGCATAGCAGAAGTACTAGACCAGATGTGGCAGCAATATTCAATGCAGTGAGAATTGGTAGACTTATAAATTTGTCAAAAAATATTCAACTAGCATTATATTTTTCTTTATTAAAATTTGTAAAATCTATTTTTGACTGAGATGTACTTTTATGCTCTATTGTTTTTAAGAACATTATTCCTGAATTCTCTACTTTAAATAATCATTCAAATAATAATGATAATTTCAGCCAGTATTCATTACAGATCTCTCTTTCTTTCTCTCCCTTCTATGGAGGGAAAGGCAGAAAGGTATACATATACATTCATAAAATATTTTATTAGGAAATATTTAATTAATGGATAAGCACAATATAAGTAGTCATTGAATTATTCGAATTAGTCTAAATTAAGGAATGTTTTGCCTCACTTATTAAATGTGAAAGATTTACTGCTTATTGTGTCGGTATGGATTTTTCTCTTTAGTTTCAGAAGTAAGTTGGGGAAAATTAAAAATAATTTTCTTTTAATCTTATTTTGTGGAAAATTGTATTAATTGACACAAAAGAAAAATTGTGTATTTACATATTTGCGTATTTTCTGTGGATTTTATAAATAGATGCTACAAGATTTTCCTTTTCAACTTATCAAGTATTTGCTATCTGAAGTTCTTTTATGAATAGTTTTAGTGATAAATATATTTTAAACTAGAGATGCAAATATCATTCAAGCACACTACTTCAAATAAAGGGTTAGCAAGCAAAACCCCATCCATACTGAAAAGAGCAATATTGAGAAACCTATTTTCCTGAAAAATTGTTTTAAGAGCATGACTTTATAAATTTCAACTGACAGACGTACTGGCTACTTGGTCAATGGATGTTGAATGTTTCCTTATGAGGAAAGAGCTAATATTACTTTTATCATTACCACTATTTACAAGTGCAAGACTGAAATGGCTTAAAATATTTGTTAAGTATATAATTACAATGGATTTGATTCCAGTTCTCTCCTTTGTATCTGGTTAATGGTAGAACAAAAGTTTTATTCTGATGATCATAAAATCTTTTATTTTATTTTAAATAAAACCCGTTCGGCTCTAGCAACAAAGGCCGAGAATTAGTTTAAGTTAAGGAATGTTTTGCCTCACTTATTAAATGTGCAAGATTTACTACATATTGTGTAGGCATGGATTTTTCTCTTTAGTTTCAAAAGTAAGTTGGGGAAAATTAAAAATAAAATATGTGAATAACATGGAATTTTTAAGGAGAAGACAAACAACAAATCAGAAACAAACACATGAAATTTCTGGACACACAAAAAGAGGGCTTAAAAAATTTAACACTGGGGCAGGGGGCATTTTAAAGGCTAGAGAAGCAAAGGAAAACTGTGAGTAGCCTACTTAATGAGCTTGAGTAAATGGGGAACAAGACAAGGACAAAGAACAATGGAAAAGAGGGAAAAGTTACTTAGAGCAGCGAAAGAAAAGAAGTTGTGGAGGACTATGATCATCCATATCCTGAAAGGACATGGCATATAAAAGAAGAGATAAAACCAAATGTGTGGTTTATAATCTTTCTTTTTTGTTGTATAGCCTTTAAAATGTCAGTATTAACGCCATTACTATATTGTCAGCTTTATCTCAAATCCGAGAATTTAATTTCTTCTTTGCTGAGCACTTCCTTTATGATGATGGCATTGATGACTAAGTAGATCAATTCTTGTATGGAAGAGTCAATGGCATTGACTGCATGGTGGTAATGTTGGTGGAGGATGAGGTTGATCTTGTTGAATATTTCTCTCTTGTCGTTTGACTTCTTCCTTTTCACTTCTGGAGGCTTTGAAGTTTTTAGTTCTGATAGGGATAGAACATCACTAGTTTGTACAGTCTCACGCTTGTGTTTCAATATATGTAATTTGTTTTTATATCTTTCTCGCTCTCTCTCTCACTCTCTCTCTCTCATATATATATATATATATATATATATATATATATATATATATATATATATATATATATATAAATTGTGGCATTATATGATGAAAATTTATTTTTATGTACCATATTTTCCTTAAAATTCCTCAAGAGAATCACAAAAATATTCATAGCATGGAATAGGCATGGAGGTTAATTTTAAATTTAGCTAAATATTCCATGAATAACATTTTGGCTTCACCTGTTAAAATAATTTTTTTTCCAAATATAAAAAGTAAAAATCTATCTTGTTTTATAGAGCTTCTACTGGTTTCTGTCTTTAATAAGAAGACTTATTAATGCTTAGTAAGCCAGAGGACTTTTGAACATATTAACATTTCTGCATTCCTTTGATCAAATGCTTTCGATAACAGACAATTCAGAGAAATGGCAAAAATTAAAAGCAAACATTACTGACATATCAGTTATGTCAACGATTTAACCAATTTACACTTGGCAAAAAAATATTTTGAAACAGAAGAAACAGATGTATGACAAACATTTACTCAAGTACCAACTCTGACAGACAAAACCAAGCCTAGCTTAAGTGGAGCTGAGCACATCCATGGGTAGTTTTACTTGACAAAAATAGAGTACTGAAACTTTCATATATTATCAGTCCTCATATATGCCAGTGAATGCTGGACAATCTCCTCACAGATGAGAAAGAAACTTGAAGCAACAGAAACGGTCTACAGTAGGATGATGAGAATACCATGGACCAAACATGTGAGCAACAACAAGGTTTTAAAGAAAATGGAAACAAAAAGGACACTTATACGGGCGCATAATAAGGAAAAGGGCCTGGAAAATTTGAGACTCACAGGACATATTGAAAGAAAGAGGGATAGAAATAAACAACACATAACCTACCTAGCCAGCCTGAGTAAATGGATGACAGATGGAACAGGGTATAGGAGAGATAACAAAATGGCAAAATTTATTAAGAGCTACAAAGGAAAGAAAATTGTGGAGAGCTGTGATCACAAGCATCCTGAAGGGACACAACTGATAAAAAAAATAGTGTTGATCAAAATATAAAGATTTTGCTAATTAGGTAATTTTTTAAAAATTGAACAATAAACAGTACTTTTTCTTTATTTCCTACCAAATATTATTTTTTGTCTGAGTCTATGATAATCCTGATGTATTGTGATTATAATATTACTATAGGGTTCACTATTTCTCTGCATTTAGTATTAATTTATAAAGTTTTCTATTAAATTGAGGAATATTAAATGACATCAAAATGTTTCCCTTTATGTTTGACATGAAAGCAACCAAACCAGCACCTTTTTAAATAAATATCACAAAGATACAGAGTAAATGGTAAGTAGGGTGAAGTAGTACATGAAAAGTGGTTTCTCTATAGGAATTTTTATTGATCAGTGTAGAACTATATTGGATGAACCTGATGGCTTGGCTAGAAGTTGTGTCCTTCATAGAAGTAGTCAGCCAACACAAGTTGGAAAAAAACAGAGGAGGTGGAATAATTTTTTTGGTTGGTATTGTTGGTAGATAATTTTTAGGTCCCTTGCAAGTTGATGATGATATTAAGATAAATGCAGAGAATTATTGCATAACAGGTTACAACCATGAATTTTAAGCTAAAGTGTATATTCATTAAAGACAATGCTGTTTCGCATTCTGAAATTGTCCACCTTGCCAAAAAATGTTTCAATAACATTAATAAGATTCCCTGACCACAGCCTCTCAATAGAAAATGTGTGGTCCTTCATTAAAAATGTGAAAGAAAAGTAGTATTTAAGCAAAGATCATCTCTAAGAAGTTGCAAACACATCAAATAATATTAATGTAAATGTCAATAAAAAAAAAGTTTTTAAAAAAATCAGTGAATGAAAGACTGATGAAATTTATAGAATGTCAAGAAAGCCATATTAACATAATAAAAAATAATTTATTCAGTATATAATAGTATATCATGTTGCCCAAATATGTTTCCATGGTTGATATCTTTTGTAATTATTTATTAATAAAATGTTATATTTTATTTAATTTGTTTGCACCATAAAACTTGATAACTCTTAAACAAGTTATTACCAATGTTTAATAAGGCTAGATTTAAGCTGAAACACTTACAATATATTGTACCTATAAAATATATTATGAAAATTTTACTCATGCTTGTTGATTAATATCAATTTTATTGTAAGAACATTGACATACATAATAAAATCTGATATAAAATAGACCACTTAATCAATAAATTATACTTTCATTTGATACAAAAGTCTGAAGTAGAAATATTTAATTGTATATTTTGAAGATTCTTCTGTCACCAAAAATGAAAAAAACTATATAGTTTTTGCTTTATTTCTATGATAAAAACATTAAAATTTCAGAGAAAGCAAAAATAAAACTGTATATTTCATGTTTTTTTTTAATAGAACCGAGTCAAATGAATAAACTAATACAAGAAAATAATCACTTTGCAAAACAACCGAAATATGAAATTATAATGAAAAGTTCCTTTTTAGAGAAACACAAGTCTTGCAAAATTTGTGTTCCATTTTCCAGAATATAACAAAAAATTAAATAATATCTCAATTTTTAATCTTAAATAACAATAATATAACAGTAAATAATTACACCTCCAATCAAAAATCATTAAAATATTAATAATTTGATGTTATGAACATTTTTGATAGTGCACCTATTGCTTACTTTCAAAGAACAAAATCAGTAATTTAAAATGCAAACCTCACCTTTTTAAGAATTTCAAAATGAAAAAATTCATACAATACTTAAATAGTCGCTTTGAAAATCCATCTTCCAAACTGTTGCAGCTGGATTGGTTAAATTATTCTTGGATTACACACAAACCAATCCAGGAATTGCAATATACAGCTTAGTAATTACATTACTTTTGTTTTGATTCTATTGATTGTATTACAGACAATATTTTTATAGCTTAATTACATCTCATATTTTACTAGAATTCTAATGCTTTATATTTTGCAGATTAATAAGGAAATCATTTAGTACTAAAGATTATTAATTTATATGTAAATATATCAATTATATCTCGATTATACATTTATCTGTACTTTAGACAATTATAGTGAAAATATAAAGAAATAATAGAGCTAATTGTTTAAAATAGCAATGTTGATGAATTATATCATCAGAAATTATCATTATTTTTAAATATACCATTTTCCTGTTATGATGCAATGAGACTCATTATGTTATAGGAAAACTATTTCATCTGCTAATTTTTCTTTTTCAAATTATTCTATTTACATCTTATTTGCATATTACATATAATTCATTGTTATATTTTATAACATTTCCCAATATAAAAAAACATAAAATTTATCAATTGAACTTTATAACAATATATTCTTTGAAATGGGGAGAGATTGCTGCATCAGGCTGGTGTAATGGTTAGCAAGCTTGTCTCACTAGAACAATTATGATTGAGTAGTGAGTTCAATCCTCACTGGATGTCCCATACTTTCAGCCTTGTGACACATCTAAGCTACGCTTGGAAAATCACTATATCTTAGTGACACAGTTGATCAGCATTCAAAATCAAATAAAAAAAAACAGGATTTTCAAGGTATGCATGCCCTTCTATTTTTATACAGATGTTGACCCAATGCCAATACAAGGTCTAAGAGCCACACAAGGTAGAGTGTTACTGTGTAGTGTTGTATGAGTCTAAGAAAAAGCAAGAAGTGCAGTTCACAAAGGTGATGTAGGAAAGATAACAGTTAACCCTACACTTGAAGAGGTCAAAAGTGTAGTGATAGGGAAAACATTCTGCCAGGAGTCTGTTCCACAAAGTAGCAGCTCTTGGGAAGAAGCTGTCTGAGTAGAACTTACTTCTTACTATTGAAATACAAAGGGAATGAGGATTATTTATCCTTGTGTACATGGTATAGTGAGTCCCAGTTTCAAATGTCAGGGCTCGTAGAACCAAGGAATGTAGCTCATTAGAGCACATGCCATAGAAATATTGATAGAGTAGTGAGAGGCTTGAGATGTTTTGTCTATGGAGATGTAGGA
The DNA here is from genome assembly GCA_964036315.1 of Acanthosepion esculentum. Taxonomy (NCBI): domain Eukaryota; kingdom Metazoa; phylum Mollusca; class Cephalopoda; order Sepiida; family Sepiidae; genus Acanthosepion; species Acanthosepion esculentum. Next base: position 98,499,391 of record OZ038492.1, on the reverse strand, counting down.
TGGAAAATAATTAATCACTCATGAGGCTCTGTAGATGCTTTTGAGCTCTATCAAGATAGGCAAGTAAGGAGTGGGCAGCTCCAGCTTAAATATGACAGCAATACTACATTTTTGGTCTGATTTGTTTTTTGTAAAGATAGAGTGTAGCATTTGTGGGGGGTGGCTAGGATAGTCCAGATAATTACTGGAGCAGTACAATGTTGGGAGTAAGAAAAAATTTTTTTTCTCCATCTGACTTTGTGCAGGACCAGTGGTTCTCAGTATTTCAGGATATATTCCTTCCATTCTAATCTCAGATTTTCTCAGTTGTTCCTTCATTTTGATTCTTTATCTTATAGTTTTTTCACTATTATACTTTTGTAGTGGGCAATGAGTGAAACCATTTATCAAACTAAATAGCTTTATTAATTGCAATCAAATCCTTATTTTAATGGATAATAAAATTTCTATTTGATTCAATGTCCAATTTCTCTTATGGTTAAAATTCCTCCCCTGAGTTTTGAAATTCGTCCCTTGAGAATAAAATTACATTTGAGAATCATTGCTAGATTCAGCTGAACTTCGTAAATACTTATAGAATCTTTGAAATAATATTTACATTTAGTTGGCAGTTTTGAAATTAAAATAGTCATTTGTATTTTCAGAGTTGCCTCTGGAGACAATTTTTTTCTGTGAGACTTTCAAGTTGTTTTAATCTTTACACTTAAAATTTTAATATACAAAATTTCTGAATATATATGTAATCAAAGAAAATTTCCAAATTTTCTACTTTCATTCAAATTGAATATCATTCTGTTATGATTGCAAATTATTAGTATACTGTTTTTGTATATTAAGATAAACACAATTTTTTAATTTTCTCAAGCTTTAAATAAAGTTAAATATGAAATGATTTGATATAATTTAGACTAATAATAAACTTTCTTTTTTTTTCAACTAGATCGGTACAAAATGATGCATATGTATAAATTACATATATTCTAATATTTTACTATAGAACTTTCTCTCTTGGGAAACCATTATAGAGGTAGTTGTCCTCTTAAAAATCATTAACACTTTCACTGTTGCATTGTTACACCATTGTTGCCTGCCTGTGCTGACCCATTTTGGAAAAAATAGAAAATTGCCATTTACTAGAAATAAATGAGTACAAAGACACTGACAGCAATTTTTGCATGAGTGCCACCATTTTTTATCCTATTGGGAGGTGAAATGAAATGACACACCCAATACAATAAAGATATGTCACTAGACAAAATGTATGCTACTATATGTTTACAATAGAGTCTGTCTGAAGTTATTATGCAACTCACATAAACCTCAGTAACTCAAATTTGCTTTGAAAAATATATGTCAAATTTTAAATGATTAATTTAGATATCAAAACAAAGCCTGAGGTTAAATTTTTAGGTAGTTTCAAAATGTTTTATTAAAGTTATTGGATTTACTATAAAAACTGCAGTCTGAAGTTATTATGCAGTTTAAACTAACATTAGCTTAAGGTCTTTGAAATCTAATAAAAACTATTATTTTCTTCTTTTTTTTTTACATGATATATGTTGAAACATGGGGGAATGGAAAGGATCTAACAAATGTTGAAAAATCGAAGATAACAATATTATTTAGTGAGGGAATGTCCACATTGGAGAAATCAAAGGAGCTTTGCAGAGATCATAAAACATTAAAGGAGGCTGCTGAAAATATAACTCAGTTGAGAACTAGAAGCAAAGGAAAAGTCTTTAAGAACTTATCTGCTTGAGGGGAATGTAAATAAAGCAAATTACAGTGAAACAACCACTTTTGATCAGTGCTCAGATCTTTGAACAGGCTGGAATTGAGGGAGTCAAGAATAAAAGGTGTAGAATACTTTACAAATTGGGATCTCTCATAAAATCTTCTAAGCAAACTCCTCTCAGAAAAGCAAATATTTTAAAGCAGCCAAATTGAGCCAAGAAATAGATGAAAATTGACTTTTCTAAAGTAATTTTCATGGATGAATCTTGGGTGGCATTCAATGAACCAGATCAATGGATCAAGGGATGGATTGTATCCACTGTAGATGTACCCGTGGTTTAAAGAAGGCAGCAAGGATGTGACGGTGTGATGATATGTTCTGGCATTGTTGACTAAACCATTATTAAACCATTCAAATTTGATGAAGGAGTTAAACTATTGTGATTTCATGGACAAGACTTTCTTTGAATGGTACAAGTCACAGCTGGTCAATTGTGAAGATGAAATTATATGAAAGTGGTAAACAATATGGAAGCAAAGCAGGCCTGTGGGAAGCAATTATAAACTACAATGTCAGAAACTGAACCTGCTTAAAAAAACTTTAACAAAATCAATGAATAATTGATTGCTGGATGTTATTAAGAAGAAGGGTCACTATATAAAAATGTAAATGCTTCAAAGACTTAACATATATGTTTGCTATTTGTTCTATTATAGGTGTTAATCACTTGTTGATTTTATTACCTTGTCATTGAAGTAAAAACCTGATTTCTTGGTTTTGCATAATAACTTCTGACTTCAGTTATTATAATAAATCTAGTAACCTTAATAAAACATGTTGACGCTACCTAAAACTTTAACTCGAGCTTCATTTTAATGTCTAAATTAATAATTTAAGATTTGACAAAAACATTTTCAAAGCAAATTCAAGTTATTGACATTTCTTTGACTTGTATTATAACTTCAAATAGACTGGGAATAGCACTAACCATTTTTTAGTTTATAACACAAAAGCTATGAACCAATATTTCATGGTATCTTGAAAACATATTTACATCAACAACAGTCAACATAAGTCTTGTAAAGACATATAAGTACATTCACAATGCTGGAAGTGTTAATATCTGTTTTTCATTATTTGTAGAAAATACTTAAATTAATGTTTAAATGTAGCTAACAAATAACTAAAAGTGATAACATTATCATCTTCAGTGTTGTTCTTATTTTTATTTTATTTTTAAGATAAAGAATTGTTGGTATACATTGACATATTTATTCAAATTAGTTTTATCTTAGATACAGTGATGTTCATTAGATACAATTTTGAAATATTTCAAGAACGCTTCATTTTTGGTTTTCATCATTTCATCCCAAGCAAAGCAATAATGCCACTTAGACACAAGAGATTAGTGAGAGTAAAAGAAAATATGAAGATATTAGTAAGGAAAGAGGACAATAAAATAACAGGTTTCAGAAAGACAGAAGATGGCAATTGATGCTGCATTTAAATGTTTGAAGATCATAGGTGGCAGGCAAATGGAAGAGAGTTCCACAGGTGAGAAGTGTGAGAAAAGAAAATATTAGAATAGAACTTACAGTTACATTTAGCTATTTTAACAGTAAAATGATGAAACCTAGTTACCAATCTAATAGTATGCTTAAATTCATGGGCTTGAGGTACTAAGCATTTGTTCTAAGCTCATTAGAACAAATGCCATGCAAATATTTATAGAAAAGACACAGGGAAGCCATATCCTGATGATGGGAAAGTGATTGAAGTTAAGATATGAGGTCAGGAGTGATAACATTACAGATCCTTCTTTGAATGTCTTCAAGAATCTCAACACACACACACACACACACACACACACACACACATATATATATATAGCATGAGCACCAGACCAGATATGGTAGCAATACACAATGCCTGGACAGATGGTAGAACTATACATGTGCAAGATGGATTCTGGTGAGAAAAATTATCTGGCACATCACAGTAGATGAATTTTCCAAACAGCAGACTTGGTAATTAATTCAATATAATTATTCCACTTGATAACAGAGTTATTAAAATAGACAAGTCATTTCTTAAGTTAACAATTGATTGGAGGGCATTTTCAAGATCAGCTGCCAGTTTTACTTTATTTACAGGAGTAAATTGTTTTGTTCATCAGCATAAATACAGAACTGATGATATCAGGAAGCTTATTGATAAAAATAAGAAACAACATAAGTACAAAGATAGCACCCTAGGGGACCCCTTGCATTAATGTGAAAGCGTCCAGAAAACTGGCCATTCAACATGACTCTCATTATTTCCTCATTGGTTTTGGTGACTGTCCAAATTTACATATTATGTGTAATTATCAGGCTGAAAGCAAAAGTCAGATAGTCCATAACAATTTTGCAACTTTTTATACAATCTAATAAAAATATTTACTACTTTTTATACTAAAAGATGACAAACACATTATTTAAAACTTTAATAATTTTTAATTTTTAAATTTTTAAATGCTTTAGAGAATCAAATTTAATAAAGTATTTTTATACCTGAAAGTTTGTTTCATAAACTATGAACTAAATGTGCATTTTCTTTACATATGTCATGGTATTATATCCGCAAAAAACAACTATCATCATAATTTTTTCAGTCAGTATACAAACACAAATATGTTATGGTTCAAATGTTTCAAATGTTTTTCAAATGTGTGTATTTATTTTATGTTTGGATTTAACATAATTTATACTCTGACCTACATGTTAGTTTCACTGATATAATGAAAACTTTTTTCCCATCTATGGCATATATTTCTTTGCAACAGAATATAAATCTAAAATATAGAAATATATTCTTTGTTTTACCATTTACTTTTAAAACTCTTGGTCATAATTCTCAGTTTATATTACAAGTGGCATGTATATAAGTTCAATTTCATACAAAATGGTTCTTTTCTTTTATTAAATCGTTGTTGAAAGAATATAAGTCTATATTTCTGAGATGAGGTGTTGTAACTATTTACACTATTTATATTATCCGGACTGTTGTCCTGATCTTATCATATTGACAACATTTCAGTTGTTGTACACTCCAGCCTTCTTCAGGTGATGGGAATTTCAAACCAAATCCTTTATTTCATCCACCAAAGTAGATTGTTCTAATTCCACATGCCATGCCTCTTCCAAATATCTCAGTTTCAATTTACTTTTAGTAACTTAACTCTCCAAGTTTTTGTCCTCTTCTGCTGTGGCCAGGTATTGAACTCACAACTTACAACTCACTGGATTACTTCAACCAATGTGTTTATCCACTGAGCCATGTGTCCTTGGGGAAGTAATCCAAAGAGTTATGAATTCAATACCTGTCCACAGCAGAGGTGAACATAAACTTGCAGAGTTGAGTTACTAAAAGGAAATAACTTAAACTGAGATACCTGGTAGAGGCATAGCATGTGGAACTAGAACAAACTACCTTGGTGAATGAAATAACGGGTTCGGTTTGAAATTCCCATCAACTGAAGAAGGCTGGAGTGTACGACGACCAAGACGTTGTGAATAGAATAAAAAAGATGAGGACAACAGTCCAAACAATGTAAATGGTGTAAATGACCAAAGGATGAAGATAAATTTTGATTTACATTTAAATTGGTACTTCATATTGGTATTGGAAAAAATTAATTTAAAAAAAATAATGAATTGTGTTACTCTATTCACTGAGAATGTTAGACATTGTTTTCATTAATCTCACTGCTAAGCCATTTCTTGATTGTTATTGTTGGATAACAGAACAGTCTGAAACAATTCACATGTGGAAGCAATTACACCTTATTACTTAAGGAAAAGCAGAAAATGTTTATATATACAATGTACAATTCAATGTGTTATATTTTACAATATATTTCCCAGTAAGTAATAAGAAAAACATACAGATTATCTGTTGAAAGTAATAATCATATATATTCTTTGAAATGAGTTGAGATGGTTGAATATTTCTGACTGTTAATTATTTGTTAGAATAATTTTAGGTCATATTTGTTTTGCATTCATCCATGTCTGTCTTCTTTGTTTGTTTTTCCCTCCAGCCATTCACTCAACAATCATAACAAAATGTTCCTTCAATCTTTGCATTGTTGATTCAGCTTTGAACAAGAGATTTCTGTAATTTACTATTTACAAAGTACAGTTGATCATACAGAAGAAATGTACAAGAAAAGGCATATGGTAATCTGTGCAAATCTGGAAAATATGATGTCTTTCTTCCCATACTTGTATATACATATGTGCCATAGAAATCTTTGATAATTTATTGAACAAATTTAGTTTAAATAATCGGATACCTATATGAATATGTTTACCATGACTTCCTCACTATTATAACATCTTTTAATAACAATATCACTGGGTGTTATTGAAAAGTTCTCAGCCCAGTCTAGAAGAGATTTCAATATAAATTCAATTTTGTCATCCTTTTGAATAGAACAGGATGATATGGTGTTTTATAATTGCATTTTAATTAATATTCTGTCTGTTTTCAGATAAAATTATTATTATTATTATTATTATTATTATTATAAAGTTTCATTTATTACATTTGATACAAAAATATCACCTTGCAAAGTTCATAAAGGAATTAATTAAATAGGAAAGAATCTTAATGAGTTGATAGGAAATCCATGGCTCATTAACAAAAACTAAACTAAGCTATAGTCAATATTGGCTTTATTTAGAAACTTAATCATTTCACCCCAAGCAAAAAAATAAATCCACTGAGATGCAAAGGGTTACTGAGTGTTAGGGAATATGAGAAAAAGCAAAAAAAAAAAAACACTATTAAGTAAAAGAACAATAAAAGAACAGGAATTAAGAAGACAGAAGATAAAAGTTGACATTGCATTCAAATTTATTAATATCAAAGTTGAATGTGATGTAAGCTGGAAAAGAGTTCCACAAGTGTGAAGTATGAGAGAAGAAACTGTTAGCATAGTATATTGTTCCCGTCTTATTATTATCACAATGTTTTGGCCATTGTTTACTCTGGCTTTCATCAGGTGCTTGAAACCTTTGGGGAATTTTGAACTGAACTATTCCCCTTTTAATCTATGGTGGTAGATTGTTCTTATTCCACTGTCTATGCTTAGGAATATTTCATTTTGTTCTTTATTTAATACTGCCCAGTTATTGCTTGCCTTGAGCTTAAGTATCTGAGTGCTGCTTCTTAAATATTTCAGGTGTGACAAACAAGTCAGATGATAGAATTATGCACATAGATTTTGTCCAAAAACATGAGAACCTACACAAATTTCTTGAGAGTTGAGACAGTGCTGCTTTGACTGTGAACTGGGAGGAATGTCTTTCTTCAATCTTAGTTTGTATTTGATGGACACAAGTTGACAAGAAAGAAGTTGTACATAACAAACACAAAAGCTGTGATATTAATGCAAGAGAACATCAGTGATTTGTACAGTTTTATTGATTTTGTGAACTATAAGGTAAGCTATGTCCCAAATTTTGCAATCATCATAGAACTGTGATACAGAAAGAAAAATCATTTGTATTTGGCTGAGAGCAAAGGACAAAGCACTTTAATGATGCCAAGTGTTGTAGCCTAGGGAAGGTGACGGAATAGAATAATCAAACAAAGGTTGGTAATGAACGATAATACTTAGGACAGGAACAACACATATAAGATTCACCAGCAGCACATAGAAAAAGTAGTCAACTGCTAGAAGTGAGTCAAGTGAATTCCACAGTGAATCTCCAACTGCAGGCCAACATACAGTATTTACTACTGTATTTATGCAAATGGGGACATACCCATTATCGTCCATAGGTATGCTACAACACCATGAGACTTGGTTACTTTGACATTCATGCTAAAACCAGTAACCTATCTGATAGCTGTTTGTACAGATGAGGTGCCGTCCTTGTTCTAATACAAACAGAAGAACTGAGAGTTATTATATATGCAAGTTTCAGTAACTTGGAATGTCACTATCCTCAGAAAGAACAAGAATTGCTGGCACTTGTTTGGGCAAGTGATAAATTTCATTATGTATGTGGCATAAATTTTGGATTAATAACAGATCATAAACCACCATTCAACAACCCTAAAACTCTTTACCAAAATGCAAAGTCTTCTGTCATATCAGTTCCATGTTGTTTTCTTCTTCTTCTATATCTCTTCAGGATGTGGGCAATCATGGCTCTCCACAACTTCATGTACTTTGTAGCTTTTACTAAGTTCTGTCATTTTGCTATCTCTCCTAGTCCCTGTTCTGCCATCGATTTGCACAAACTCATTGGGTGGGTTATTCACTGATTTCCTCTATCCCCTTTGCCTTCAGTATGGCTTGTGAGTGTCAAATTTCCCAAACCCTTTTTCCTCATTATCTGCCAGAAAAAGTTGACATTTCTAGAAATGTCAACTCTTTCTGATTCAAAGTACATGTTACTGAAATAGATACAATTGCTGATCCACTTTCTTGTTTGCCAAAATCAGAAAATAGCAAAAAATGCAATAGAAAAAAAGGTTAAACAATATTTATGGTTTGTAGAAAATTAAGCCAAACCAAAGGAAAAGACATCAAGATAAGGCGGACTCCATCATGATACAGACATTTTTTTCTTAATCATTTTACCCCAAGCAAAGTGATAAAAGCCACTAAGATGCAAAGGGTTACTGAGAGTGAAAAAACAGAAGAGGAACAGGATTCAAGGATACAAAAAGAAAACAAATGACATTTAAATTGACAGGAAGCTGGAAGAGAGTTCCACAAGTGAGAAATGTGTGAAAAGAAACTATTAGCAGAGAACTTAGTTAAAACAAGCAGTTTCAACAGTGAAATTATGAGACCTAGCTGCCAATCTAGTACTGCATTTAAATTTGTGAAGTTGGTGGAGAGCAAAGAGGAAAGCTCATCAGAACAATTGCCATGAAAATATTTATAGAAAAAGTGCAGGGAAGCTATTAGGTTGGTGCAAAAATAATGTCGTTTTTTGACGTTCAAATTCATGTGAGAAAACGACATTATTTTTGCACCAACCTAATACATTACAGCGATGGGAAAGTGACTGAAACTGAGATGCCAAGTTAGGACTGATAACATTGCAGATTCTTCTTTGAATTTTATCAATAATCTCTAGATAGATAGCAGAAGAACCATACCAGTTATAGCAACAATATTCAAATATATGGATGAATGGTAGACTTATAAATGTACAAGATAAATTCTGATGAGAAAAGTTGTCTAGCATGAGATAGTGAACTGACTTTCCTAACAGCAGACTTATCAGTAGATTCAGTATAATTGTTCCACTTCATGTCAGTGAAAAACATGAGAGATGGCACAGTGAGTTCCACTTTTGGGGATTAACATTAGCCATGCTGATGGAAGGCAATAAAAGGTTCTTTTAGATGCAAAAATATATTGAAACTGGTGATTGGGAGAATCATTGATGTGCAGTGCACATGCTGTTTTGCAGTGGACTATGCATCATAGGCAAAATTGTTATGTATAGAACAAAATTACGCCAGCCTCTCTCTGAGATAAGGACATGATCATTGTAATACACAAAGGACATGTCACAATGATCAGGACAAAGCTCAATATAAGAATTTGGTGGCCAGGATTGGAAAAAGACATGGAGAAATTTGCACATACATACAAAGAATGTCAGTCACCCAGATAACACCATCAGAACCAGTGACACCCATAGAATTACTGGCAGGATGATGGCAAGATTTGGGTATAGATTTATTAGGACCTATGCCAACAGGTGAATATGTGTTTGCAACCATTGATTATTATATATAAAGCCAAAGTGACAACATCAGTTACAACTCAATGAATAATTGAGTTAATAGATCAGATGATTACACAACATGAGTTTCCAATGATTACCACAAGTGAGAATCGACCACAATTTTGATTGGATGAATTTGAAACCATTCTCACAGAGAATGATATCATACATTAAAAATGTATTCTGCTATGGGAGCAAGCCAATAAAGAGGTAGAGCAACAAATCTATTCTATGCTGAAGGCACAGAAAATTGCTTATGGCAAAAAGAATATAACTGCCTTAGAAGACTACATGTAAACCTCCATATTTTCTGGTCATTCAATCAACAAAACTCCTGGAAATCTGTGATAGATTTGGAAAAGCTACAGAGAGAGATGACAGACAGCAGATGAAGTTTAATAATCAGTGACATAAATCGTGGAGACATGGTGCTACTAAAACAGAAAATGGTCACTAAACTTATAACGGAGTATAACCATAAGCCTCATAGGGTGATAGAAAGGGTAACAACATTGAGATTAAAACACCAAAGAAGCAGTGCAAAGAAAACTTCAAAGAAATTTATAAGAGAAGAAATAAAGGAAAACCATGAAAAAAGAAGAGACTACTAAAAGCCAGCCACCAACAGAAGACGTTATATCAACGGAAGAGACAATAGTATTTACACCAAAGAGGATTGGTTTTCCGCTATCAAGACAAACTGAGAACAATCAGAGAATGATATGTTCTCAAATTGTTCGGCGATTGGATCTTAACTTAAAGTTTAAATTCTTATGTTAAAGAAAAAAATTTAATTGGCAGACATTTCTGTTGAATTTATAAGAGAAATACTTTATTGACTCTACATTTCATTATGAATTGGAATTGTTTTCATTTATTTGTTTGAACAGTAAGAGTTCTCATGACATTTCTTTGATTGACGCTATCTATATACAATATCTCTCTAAATATTATCTTAAATTGAATACTTTTAATTAACAGTATACAAAAGAAAATGTTTCATGTTAGTTTCTAGAAGGCAATTTCAGCAATTGTAGTCTAGACTTAATAATCTAATTATAAAAAATGTCATAGGACTATATTAGTGTATGTTTTTCATTGGTATAGAGGTAGAACTTGTTGCATTGTGAAGGAGAAGAAAAATATCTGCCATTATCAACAATACAATCAGGACATTACAATCATTATCAGCCCACTGCTGGATAAAGGTATTTCCCAACTCCTTCCATGACAACAGTGACTATTTTCTGTTATGTATTAATAGCCAACATCTATCTCTCCATCATTTTTATGATCTTTTTTTTATTGCATATGCAACTCATTGAGAGCCAATGAAGCAACCTTTTGCTCCAACTGTTATCCTTTCTTTTTGCTGTTTTATTTTTGTTGTTAAATCACTTCTATGTTATTTCTTATCATCGTCTAATCTTTGATTCATGTTGATCTCATCCTATCTCTTAGAGGCATGCCTAATGTTGCTTTTTCCCACAATCTTTATTTTTACATTTTCAAGTGATTGTGTTGATTTCCTGGCTTCTTACCTCTATGACATAGCTGGCATTATACATTCATTATGCACCTTATACTTTAAGCATACTGAAAAGTTATTTTCATTCTGTCTCTAATTTTAATAATTTTTTCCAACCAGTCTTTACGCATTTTATTTCACTTTCCTTCATGAAAGAATTGAATATTATCATCTGCTCTCAGTAGATCTATTTCATGACTTCTAGATCTTCATCCTCATCTCTTATGATCTTAAGAAATGTTACATTTGAATAAACATTACTTTTGTTTTTACTTCTATTTATTTTGAAACCTGCTTTCTGACTTATTCAGGTCGTTTAGCATCTCTTGTAATTCGTCCAACGATTTTTATGTTAATAAAATGTCATCCGCAAATCATAGATGGTATAAATATTCACCATTTATGATTACTTTCATTCTTTCCTAATTCTTTTCCTGAAGTTACTCTTAAGGCTTGCTATAAATGATGTAGGTAAAATGATATCTTCTTGTTACACTCCTTTTTCTATCTTTATTATATCTCTGTCTTTGTGTAGTTGAATTATTGCAGTTTTCTTTTAGAAAAACATTTTCTCTTAATTCTGAAATCAAATTTAACACTAACAACTACCATTTTATGATTACTTCTGATATCAACTTTGTTTATGATCGCTACATTTTTAACATTATTGGTTTTGTCAACAATTAGGAGATCAATTTATTATTACCCCACTTATGACCCCTTGACATATTAAAACTGCCCATCAAAATATTGCCATTTCTTTTCTGTTCCTAACCTTACTGAAGTTATTGTAAAACTTTTCATTTTCTTCATCTGAACTTTTTAAAGTTGGTGCATACACTTGGATTATCTTGAGTATCTTTTACATAAGCTAATTACTATCCAAGCTTATCTGGCTGATAGACTATCAAAATTTACTACTTTACCCACAACTGACTAAAAATCATATGGCAGTAAACTTATTTTCTTTTTGTTTATAATAAAATGGTTAATTACATTCATATGAAAAAGACTCTCTCTTTATTTATGAGTCTTTCTAATACCTATCCCAATGTATGCTGTACATGTTAATTGGCACTCATTAAATGCTACAATTTGATAATTTGATCTGTTTATATAACCTAAGGTTTTATTCTATTTCAGAATATGTTCTTGTACAATAACTAAATTGAAGTTGAAATTTATTACTGGTAGTTAAAAACAGATCTTTGGGTATACAAATCATATTAACTAAAGATAAACATTATAAGACCATATATTTGTCTTATCACCATCATCCTCTTGACTTTTGGAATCTAGGGGGGATCCAAATGCAGAAGCCATACTAAATCTCCATCACAATGGTCTATCAATGGCAGCCATCATCAATTCTTGTATTGTCATACCTTTCCATTGTTTGACATTGTCCAACCAGTTTTTATGTTGATATCCTCTCCCATGTACAGCTTCAATGGTGCCTTGCATGAAGGTCTTGCACAGGCTGTCATGCCTTGTAATGTGTCCAAACCACACCATTTTTCTCTGTTTGACAGTGGCAAGAAGAGGTTCCTGGTGTTCCACAAAACTTCCAACCCTTTTCTGCACAAACTCATTGTTTTTTTTTTGTTCCCAATAGAAAATGTCAAGGAGTTTTCTCATACATTTGTTCTCAAATGCTTGAATCCTTCTCTCTGTATCTCTACCAACAGTGTCCATGTTTCAAATTCATATGGAGACTACCAGTGATTTGTACAGTCTGTACTTTGTCTGAAAGCTGATTTTGCTCCTCCCTATTTTTGCCAATTTGGCCATTGCTGCAACAATCTGTGTGGATTTTCAAGTTGCAGGTACCATCTTTAGACAAGATTGCTTCTAAGTATTTAAAACTGGACCCTTCATCCAGTAAATTCCCATTCATGGTAATGTGGACACAGGTGTTACTCTTTGTGCTATTCACCATTACCTGGAGCTCATTGTTACTACCTGCTATGAGGTCAATGTCATATGCAAAACATAAGTTACAGATGGGTCTGCCATAGACAGAGATTGAAGGATCATGGTCGTTCAAGGTTTCATGCATGATTCTTTCTAGAAATGGGTTGAACAATGTGTGTGATAGTATGCATCCCTGTCTCACACCATGCAAAAACAAAAATGAAATATTTTAAATGACCTAACTAAAAAATATCTCTCCCATTAATAGTAATCTACAAAATTGGTAAAACCAAACCTTTAATTTTCTAATCTGTACATTTAGGCCATGGATTCCACAATAATGACTGAAATTATAAGCTTTGTATGTAATTTAAGAGTTCTTTTTCTTGTATTGAAAAAGTAATTTCCTATTTTTTTAATATCTTTAAGACTTTTCAAAGATGCTGTATCTAGTATCTTTGGAAAAAAAGAAAACTTAATTCACTGTAGAAATTTATACTGCATATTTTTCAAGGATATTTGATATATAAGCAGTTTAACAACTGATACAACATTAATGTTGGTTTTTAATTCACAGAAAACAAAGCTTTTAAAAGATATAAACTGATTGCTATTTACTAAGCTTAGCTAGCCACGGTTGTTGGGGACTCCCAGTGAAGGTTGAAATCCCCACACCTGCCAGCTAAGTAGTCTACAAAACAAACTTTTATAACTATTGCATGGCTAGAGCATACCAAGAATAAAAAAAAAATGAATTTAAACAAATGAATACAAAAATTATGAAAAATCACTTGTGATGTAATTTTGGTAAGTATATTCCTCATTTTATATATGGTCAATTTTTTTGGTCATTTAAAACATTTATTACTTGGAGTTCAAGATTTGCAGTTGAATATTTGTGTAGGAAATAACATAAAGAATTCTTTTTTATGCTTTCTTTTCTTTTTCTCCATGTCTTTATGACTGACAATGTCTTTCTCTCTAAAGAAAATACCTCAATGCAGCCAATTTAAAGAACAGCTTAGCCAAAATACCAATCATAATTACTTTCAAATGATCCACTGGGAAATTTTCTTAGACTTTTTGTGTTCATGGTCTTTTTTAATCAAGCTTTAGTTGTGAAAATGGTTTTAAGTTATTAGCGGTAATGCTATTTTTATCTTAATAAATAGGAAATGAAACAAGAAATCATGGAAGGATGATAAAAGTGGCAAGGTTAATCTGCTTAAACTCATAAAATTTTAAAATGTTAATATTTCAAAAATTTTATGGGACCATATTTTATCAAAGTAATTTTGTACTTTGATATTTTCTTAGAAGATTTACAACTATAGATAATTGTTAGTAAAAATAACATTTGATATGCCATAATTCTTAGCAGAAATCATTTTTCTTCATGTTAATGGTCATATATTAAGTGATATTTGTTTTTATCACAAAGATGTTTTAACAAATATTGTTAATTGATACATATTTTCCAGGTTCCATTATTTCTTTGTCGCTTCCTTCATGCATTCTCTCTATTTTCTTATAAGACTATCTCTTATGTTTTTATTTTTTTTGCTTGCATTAATCTTATGATTACACTTGACTTGCTTCATAGGTAAAAAAAATAAGAAGTAAGACTAAATGGTGCTTCTCTTTTTTTGTCATCTATCTCTTGCCGTATAGGAATATGAAATAAAGGAATGTAATGGACATTTTTCATCTCATATTTGTTTGTCACTTATTTTTACACTGTATAGTAAAAAAAAATTAATTGAATACTTTTAAGAAAGAATTTAGTCTAAGCTTAATTCATACCCCTTTGATATTCTTTCAAAGTCACACCCAACTAATACAGTGTAACCCGGATATAAGAGAGTTGTCGAGACCGGAGAAGAAGTATCTTATATCCGGGTTTGGTCTATTTTGTTTAGGTAAGTATGGCTCTAATTTGGGACCAGAGAAATATCTCTTATATCCGGGTTACACTGTATTTACATTTGGGTTGAAACAAGCAAATTCAGAAAAAAGGCAAGAAAGAAAAAAATACCAATTTATATTTTTTCAAATATTTCTTTCTTTATTATGTTTGGCAAATTGACTTATTTTCTATTATCCCCATATTTTACAAATGATTCACTTATACAGTCATAATTTTTGTCTGGAATGTTTTTTATTAAATAATTGCTATAAATATATATTTCTAATTTTCAACAAACTTTTGTTCATATCTGTGTAAGTCAAAATAATATTGCTTTTAATCCACTTTCTGCTGGTATGCTTTCCCACCTTCATAAGTTATACATTGTACTCAATAACTGTTAATGAACTTTTGAATGGGATTTAATCCCTAATTTTTCCTGTTCCACAATTATTCATACACTAATCAGAGCAACTTGTCACTCACTACATTTACCCTAATTTTAGCTTTGTTCCTAATAATTTTTGCAGCTAATATATTTTCCTTTCTCAGATAATTTGTTTTTTACCAAAAATCATTTTAAAGTAAACTGAATAGTTGAAATCTTTTATTACAACTTGCTTAAATGCGACTTTCAGCAACCTCTGTCCAATATCATATTGTTTTCTATTTATAAAGTTTATATGATAATTATTTGCTAATACTAATTATTACTAAGCTTGATTGTGATTATTATAATCATAGAAGTATTTTCACTGGTATGCCACTATGCCTGATGGAAAGGAGTGCAGACAGATCAAAGAACATGACTCTGTAACTAGCAATTAATCATCTTAGTTATCTCTCTTGGACATTTTTCTTCTTGGTTAATTTATTCTTAAATAAGAAATACTCAGAAACCAGTGGCCTGATTGGGCTAGAAATTGCTTTATCTTCCAGGTTATAGAATCCAAATGGTTTGAGCGACTAAAAAGTGTACCACAGTTTGCCATTTTTGCTCTGTTATGGTAAAAAATATATAGTGATCTGATTTCTTTTATGTGCATATTATATATTACTTGGAACATATATTAAATTGATATATATATTTGTTTTCATCTATTATCCCAGCCCTTTGCAATTCTGCTTGATGAGCAAACAAGTTTATTGTAATCTGTACATTTTAATTATAATTACTTCTGTCCTCTGAAAAAGAAAAAAAAAATGATATAATAGTTTTTATATTAATTTTAAGTTTTCTGCATTATTTTATATTTCTGAATATAATCAAAAGGAGAAAACTGCATATTTCAAAATATCAGATTACAAAACTTATACCTTAATTTTTATGAATTTGAAATTTCTGTTTTATTATTTTAATGATATGATTCAACTTTTTATGAAATGAGTTATTTTAATACTTTTATAACTTCATAACAAGCAAAGCAATAAAGCCACTAAGATGAAATGAGTTACTGAGTGTGAGAGAATATGAGAAAAATAAAAACATTAAGGAGAGAGAATTGCATTTAATTTTTTGAAGATCAAAGTTGACTAGAAATCAAGAATACGGAAGAGAGTTCCACAAGCAAGAAGTATGAGAGAAGAAGCTGTTAGCATAGAACTTCTGGTTATATCTAACCATTTCAACTATAAAACAATTTTATGTATAAAATTCAATATATTATGCAGATTTAAACCATTTTATTTAATATTTTAAAATTTGATTATGATTAAATCCTATCAGTAATTTTTGTTTAATATTAATCTAAGCATTCATGTTTTTTGCTTGAATATCTCCAGAAATTAAATGGAAGAAATCTTGTAACTCAGAGAATGTTTCTTGCATATTAATTTTAATACAGCTTCATTTCACTGACATCTGTCTCCATAAAACAAGGAAAATCAAAATATAATAATCTTGTGAGAATGCATAAAACAATTGTCTTATATTTTTAATATATATATTTCTAAAAAATTAATAGATTTGCTTTTAATAGATTTGCTTTTAATCCAACATGTTTTTTACTACTTCAAACGTTACTATAATGGTTACATTGTATTTGTAATACATGCCTCGTTTTTATCTATTAAAGATTGTGTATTACATCTATCAACCTGGCAAGAAATGGGGCATCTATTTCAAATATAATGCATCCACTATGATAAATTTTGAAGTAATTTATATATATATATATATATATATATATAATATAAATCCAGACAGAAAATCTGGAATGCAGGAGCCCCAAAGGTGTTTGACTGTCAACACTTTCCAGTAACTCTTGCAGCCAAACTCGCCCCAAATGTAATACCATGTATTCTTTTGGATCTTGTTAATATAAGCAAGAGTGGGGACATGTAGTCTGGGCAGTGCAGGCCTCCCATATAGTATCACCCAGGGCTGCACTCAGGTGAGGTCGCACCAGTCTCACTACCAAAGGAGTGAATTTTGACTAAACCAGGTATTGTCTTTATCACAGAAGATAAATGGATGCCTACTACTATATATATATATATATATATATATATACACACACACACACACTCACACACATATATACATACACACATATACAACACACACACACACACACACACATATATATATATATATATATATATATATATATATATATATATATATATACACACACTCACACACATATATATATATACACACATATATATAGGTATACCCAGTTTACATCATTTCGAGTTAAGTTGTTCTTGATTATATGTCATTTCTCAAAGAAAATATATGGAAAAATAAAGATCAAGTTTGTCATTTTATGCAACTTTATATCTGTCTGCCACAAATATTGAAGTCATAATATCACTAGAAAAGCGTTAAAACCACATAAAATCATGTTCCTGTACAATAAATAACAATAAAAGTATATAAAATCATGTTAAAATATATACATTTACAATAAATGTTAATATAATCATCATAAATCCTAGAGAACGAAATATGAAAACATATGTGAGTCTGTGTTGTTGTCTTATTTAGCTGTCTATAAGAGCTCAATATTGGCATTTACCATGGTAGTTCTAATATCTACCATTTGGAATCATTGTCAGTGCCACTTGTGATTCCCGCAAAATGGAAATCCAGTTTAGTTTAAGCATACACACGGTATACGTCTCTCATTCTCATTCATTTATGACTTTATATTTTTCCCCAATGGCTAGAAAATTTCTAGTGCAAGTGCTAAGCATCATGCTATAACACTGGACGATAAACTTACTATGATAAAACACTCTGAAAAGATTATATTGATTGCTCAATCTTTTGGAATGAGTTGGACAACTTTATCGATGATTGTTCACAGTAAGGATAAGATTTTGGCACATATCAAATCTGATGGCCCAGGGATGAAGAATACTGTTATCAATAAGAAAAGAGGAAAAATCTTTGAAAAGATGGAACAACTTCCTTCTCTTTGGATTGATAGGTTGAATCATCAGCATGCTGCTATTAGTCAAGAAATCATTCAAGCGAAAACGTTGTCTTTGTTTGAGGACCTGAACAAAATATACCCAGATAAGAAAGATGTAGAGTTTAAAGTGAGTCAAGGCTGGTTTATGAGATTTAAAGAACAGAGAAATTATCACTCTGTTAAGAAGCAAAGTGAAAGTGCATCAACTGACAAACAAGCAGCAGCTGATTTTCCTAAAGCATTGGCTAAGATCATCGAAGAAAACAGGTTTCTTCCTGAACTGATTTTTAATGTTGGCAAAACTGGATTATATTGGAAAAAATTGCCAGACTGTTCTTTCATTGCTAATGCTAAGCATAAGGCTATATCTCTAATAAATTATTTTATTCAGAATATTGTACATACATATAATAAATATTGTAATATGCAATGGGGAGTGCTTATTTGTGGTATATAGTGTGGTTATTTTGTCTTAAGTTGTGACCTCTGAAACAAATTAACAACATAGGGTGAGGTATACCTGTATTTGTGTGTGTGTGTGTGTATATATATATATATATATATATATATATATATCTTAAATAATTAAGAAAGAGACAACCTTAAGGTTCCATGACTATTACTGGTAATAGTAAGTAATCTGATTATTAAATATTTAAGATTTAATTAATATTAAATATATTTTTATTTACCATTTATAAATTTTAATTTTAATTTCTAATTTTTAAATTTTAAAGTTCAAATTTAAATTTTTTAACCTTTATTATAGTTGTTATTAATATTGTTAATTTTTATACTCTCCTTTTTAAAATTTAAAAAAAAAATTAATAATCTTTAATATATTGTCCTATATTAATTACAATTGTATTAATCAAGATTAATAATATTATTAATATATCTTATTTTATTCCTACTTTACTGGTAATCATTAATACTTTATGTATTAACTATAAATTATATTGATGTGTGTTTTTCAAGTGTCACCGTGATATGCCTACATATGAGAACTCACTCTTCCTTCTTCCTCCTCTGTTTAACTCTTTCTTTCTTCTTTCCCTTCTCCCCCCTCCCCTGCTTTATTCTTCTTTTCTCTTCCTGTCTAAAAAATTAAGAGGTCAAATTGTCTGGCCTCTTGACTGAGTGCACTTGAACCTATGTCGATTATTAAAGATGGCTTAAAAACAACCCTATCCCTACTTTCCATTTCCAATATGGATCATTCTATAGTCCTCCCCACTCCCACCTTATATCACTCTAAAACTTGTATTAAAAATAAAAGAAACCAAATTCCTTTGTAGCTAGAGATGTGACCTGATGAACCAGGAAAAATATATATTCTGGGGAAATAAATTATAGTCATGGAACCTTAAGGTTGTCTCTTTCTTAATTATTTAATTAATATTTGCTCTGTTCTTATATCCTCTCTGGAATTATTCACACAGATTGCCAAACCCTCCATTACCTTACTCTCTCTCTCTTATATTCATATATATATATATATATATATATACACACACATGTACACACACAAACACACACAGATACTTATATATAAGTATATATATATATATATGCACACACACAGATACTTATATATATGTATATATATATATATATATATATATATATATATATATATACACACACACACACACACACACACACACACATATATGTTTGTGTGTCTCTGTATATATAAAGACATCACATTTCTTTTAACTTTATACATTTTCTCATTCTGTATAAGCACATTTAATTCAATTAGCTTCTGCATCTTTCACATTAAGTCAAAAGAAATCTAAAGATTCATTTGTCAAAAGAAAATGTATTTCATCAGATATAAATCAGTAAAGTTATATTGCAACCAGACATGAAGTAAATAACATTCTTGGTTAAATTATCCAGTCAGCCATGAGCAGCACCAATCACATTTCTGCCATTGTTTAACATTTTTCACACAATCTTTGCAATTTATTTTTACTCTAAAAATGATTATCAGAATGAATCGAATGTAGTTTGTTTGTCCTTGAACTGTTTTAATTCATGTCAAAGATTAGAAAGTCTGATGGGAAAATTGCTTGATCAGGCATTTGGAAATGATGTACTAGAGAAAGCTTAATAATATGTAGGCAAGGAATTTAATAAAATGTTTTTAATGCAGAGTTTGTATTGTGGGGATGAGTTTCATTGTTTCTGATTTTTATAAATTATTATATCAGATGTTTGTTAGACTATGCTAAATTTGGCACAAGATCAAGTTCACTGAGCACCAAGTAGGGAACAATTTGACTCTTTTGTATGCTTTTGCATGTTGCATACTGTACAACTGCAGGTGTTTCAAACTTCATTTATTATACATGTAACCTTTAATCACCAAATGTTATGTGTTGTAGATTGTAATGAATTATTCTTAGCATGGATTGAACACCGTTTGTGAATCTATTTCTATTCAAACAATACTGTGACAAACTTCTGGTTACTTAAATTTTAATTGCTGTCTTTCACAATGTGTCATTCCCAATGACTTTAGCTTAACTCACCAATTGTGAGCACACTTGATGTCACTCAACTGCCAACCATTTATACACCTTGGCCTTCAGCCAAACACAAAGGGACATCACAGCAGCAATGAAAATAATCTTCGTATAACTTAGTTTTTCTTTTTAGAATGTTCTGATTTTTTTACATTTTTTTTTTATTCTTCTTGCCCACTGAGTTTTCTAATGGTTTTATTTTGCATTCTTTCTTTTTTGTAAATAAGTATCAAAATCTTAAAGACCCCATTGCATAAATTTGGGTATTATTCACACATAAACTGAAATGCCAAAAAATTAGAGATAGCTACCTAATAGCTCCTCCCTTTGCTTGAATAATCGTAACTATGTCATGGATTCAACAAGATGCGAGGGTTTTTGCATGGGTTTGTCTATTTAGGTACCTTCCACCCCACTTCATAACTGAGTTGTGTTTATTGTGTATGGCTACAGGGAATTCAGTGAGTTCTACATGTCCCATATATACTCATTGGGGTTTAAATCTAGTGAGTTGTGGAAAATAGAGACCCTGGGAATCACCATGGTATTCCCAGAACTAAGTTTTTTGCCACTCACACATGATAGAACAAACTATTAGTACCATGAAACATAGAAATACAAATGATCTAAAAACATGTCCGAATAGGCTCCAGTTTCACTAGTGATTCTTGTGAACTCTAATTGATCACATCTTATACTGTTACAGAGCCACCATCAGTTTTCACAACACACTGCTGACGGGCTGAATCCATAACCTCATGTTGTCTATTGCATTCCCACACTTGACTGTTTATCCAAAACAGCTTCACAATAAAACTCATCTAACCAGGAGATATGGTACCAGACTTTTGCAATTCAATAACAGAGACATATTAACTGATGCTATGGTGTCAGTAATGATACTCTTATTGATTAACATCTAAAAAACCCCAGCAGAATGCAGTGTATACTATATGTCTGCTGGTCAACTGAGTATCACTACCATTGAATTAGGATGTTATTTTAACACAGTGTTCTTGCTTGGGTGATTGCCATCTTTATCAGTTGTTGGTAGTCTCATTCTTACATATAACCCGTGGAGCTCCTGCAGTTTTCACATGCCTTTCATATATGTTTTGAATATAGGTTAATTGTATGACAAAGTGGAAAAAGTTTACTTGTGACGCGTTCCATCCATCAGGACTTCATCAAACTAAATTCGTTATGTTGATAGGACTGCACACGAGTGCTGGGAATTTTAGAATTTTTTTAATCTAGCCGAATTCATTTAGTGCTTTTCTTTTTCTTTCCATCACTTTTGTAAGTAGGTATTCCACACTGTGATAATAGAAGATCTGCCAGGAATGGTTAAATGTTGTAAGAATAAATTTACTGTAGATGACCTAGCAATCAAGGTACTTTCTAGACATTTACAGTGAATTATTTTCTCCTTTGATCAGAGTAGCATTTTTTATATCAAAAATTGTGGTCAGTCTTGTTACGGTGGAAAACCAATGCATTTAACATATTATTTTGTAAAATGTCCCTTTTGCCCACAATTTTGACTTAAAAATGCTACTCTGATCAAAGAAGAAAATAATAAAAGTTAGGAAGGAAACCCTCATCAACACTAGAAATAAGAGCTACTGGATTTGAGTAACCAATTTTTATAAAATTCAGCTGACTGGCCACTCAGTCAATGAATACCAAATGTTTTCTTGTAGGAAATGACTAACATTAACATTGCTATATACTTTTGACTTGGTTTTAAACAGTATCACCTGTGGATTTACAAAAGTATATTTGAAAATAAAATTGATGAGAAAGCTTTTATTTTCTCACCCCAGACCCCAAATGATGCAAGGGGATACAGAGAGTGAAAGAAAAATTTTATTGTGGAGAAAGTACAATAAAAGACTATTGAAATTGCATTTAAAATTTTGAAGATTACAGTTTACAGGAAATCAAGAAACGAGAAGAGAGTTCTACAAATGAGAAGTGCAAGAGAAGGAACTGTTAACATTGAATTTATGGTTACATCTAGTAAGTTAAACAGTAAAATGATGATGGTAAAATCTTCAAAATTTAGAAATTAGATCTTTAGGAAAGTAACCCTTTCCTTTCCAATTTTATTCTCCTCACCTTGTTAGTATTTCAATGTTTTTCTCTGCTTGAATATTTTTATAATTCTATTCCCCCTTATATTTGCATATGTAAACTTAGTATCCTTTCCTTTTTGAAGAATTACTGCACCTGCTACTTTCCTAGCCATTTCAGTTGAGATCAGTATACACTCCTTTCTACATACATGTTTGTAACTTCACAGTATTGATCACAGAATACATCAGAAGTGGATCATCTACTGACCAATTTTCTTATTAACACATTGATTGATGTAGCTAAATTGATTACATTGAGAAGCCTATTTTAAATAATTGATTTATTCCTTGATAGATCTAGTCTTCAACTCTAGTCACATAAAGAAGTAGGAAATAATGGTGTGTTTATTGCCCTAATCTATAGTCATGTTCATAAAATGTGATGCAAACTGTTGATTTCAGTCCAATCAGGAATGATTACAGAACACTTGTACCTCCCCTTTTATAGGCAGATGCACACAAATGCATGCTGGGATTTTTTTTCTTAGCCAATAAAATAGGCTGGTTTGCAGTTTGACATTACTCAATCCCGATCTGCCATATCTAGAAGACAGAATGCTACGTTCACTTGTCCAAACTTTCTTTTGTATGTCAACACCAATTCTTAGTTTATAAACTTTTTGTCTGCACACTGTTAATTTACTTGGCATATATTGTTTGCTTGATATTATTTTATTTTTACCCTGTTCCTTTTTCTTTTTATTGCAAACTTTAATTCTGTTTGTTGGACAGTTCTGCCCTTTATTTTGCATTTGACCATGGCTACTCACTCCAAATATAGGTTTTAGAATTGTTGCTCTTATATTTCAGCAGATGTAGAAAGCTGATCTCTACAAATTTTCTACAATTTATATTTCTAACAAAATATAAAAAGATCTGTGCATTGAATATTGCCGTTATATCTAGTCTGGTGCTCTGGCTATATATCTTAAGATTCTTGACAAAATTCAAAGGCAGTTCTATAATGTAATAAATCCTGACCTGGCTGACTCAGTTTCAGTCAATTTCTCACCAATGTGACGTGGCTTCCCTCTGTCTTTTCTATAAATATATTGTTCTGATGAGCTTTCCTTCTCTGCCTCACCTGCATGAATTTAAGCATGCTACTAGATTGGCAACTAAGTTTCACTGTTTTGCTGTTGAAATAGCTAGATACAACTGTCTGTTCTTTTCTAATAGTTTTTCTCGCACTTCTTGCCTATGGAACACCCTTCCAAGTTCTTGCTTCCTTGCCAGCTACAGTCTTCAAAAATTTAAATGCAATGCTAATGTCTTCCTGAATTCTGTTCTTTAAATGTCCTTTCTCCTCACTAAAGTCTTCTCACTCTTTCACTCTCAGTAATTCCTTGTATCCTAGTGGCTTTATCGCCTTGCTTGGGATGAAATGATTAAAATAAAAAATAAAGCATATGAGATCGGTTTATATTTCATGACTAGTATAGTCCTCATAAAAAAATGACAGAATTATTATGCATATAGATTGGCACTTCACTCTGGGGTCAAAGTATCTATCTGCTCTGCGTGACATCACTCACTACCTGGCCAATTGCTTAGGATCAAAGTACAGTATTTGTTCCATTTCCATTACTGTGTTTGCTTACTATCACATCAGGCACACAACTCTGTTCATTGTCTGGCCACAGAAGTTCCAATACTTTAACAGTTTAATGGGGTTTTTTTGTCTGCATTATTTTCTTGATGTTTTAAAGCCTTAATCTTTGCCAACAAATAAGGCAGTCACAGGGACAAGACAGATGACTAAAAAATGAAATAATCTTTTCCCCCTTTTTTTTTTTTTTTTTTTTTTTTTTTTGCTTAGCCTTTTAGCTCTGATTTGCCAACTTGAAAGGCTTACACATGCTAACAAACATCTGGTTTGATTAATATCTCTGCTCCAAAATATCTTGATTGTTCTGGAAGTTTCAAAATCAAGCAACTTGATTGATGGATTTTTATGAAACCTGGTATTTTACAAATTGGTTTCACATATGTTCATTATTTACAGCTTCATTTCTGTTGTTGTTGGGTTTGTTTTTTTTTTCGTTAGGAAGCTTAGTCCCATTACTTGGCTTGGAGCTAACCATTATTACAACCATCTTAGTTTACTTGCAGTTTGTGAATATAAGCACTTTGATTCTTATACTTTGGCACTGAATTACTTACAACAAATTATAATGGAAAAATTGTTTAGTTTTTACTTTTTTTTTAAATGTCTTTATAATGTTATGAAATAAAAAACATTAAAATTACAAGTCATAAATAGACAAAATGCCCAAAAGTTAAACTGAATACATGTAAAATTGATCAAAAAAGAATTTTGATTTAGTAAACACATTTTATTTTAACCTTTGATTTAGTATGGTTGCTTTTGATCTGGTTTTGTTTATTGACATCTTTATATGGATTCAAAATTCAACTCATATATATAGGAAATGTCATTAAACTATATGAAAACTGAATTTAAAAGTTTGGCAGCATTTTACTGTAGTAACTTAATTATATTCTATTGGTCACATCCAGAAGTTCTATGGCTTTGGAAAAATCTGATACAGAGAAATCATTATGGCATTCAATCAGAAAAAAATACAATAAAATATGAAAAAAAATGGATAAAACATTTTGGCAGAGAAGAATATCCATTGTTTTTATGATTAGTTTTTAGAAAGTTGCATTCATTATATTTTATATAGTAACCGTATTCATAACTGTTTATAGAGTCTAGTGTTGATGTATTTTCAAGTAATTCTTATAATTTTGTGCATATATGGTAGCTAAACTAGGTATATGTGTATACTTGTATGTTTGGGTTTAGGTATGTAGGTGAGAATAAAAATCAGGGTTACTTATAAGTAAATTAATAAGCACCAATCTTTTTTATGTTATACTTTTCTTTATTTGCAAAAATATTTTATGCTATTTTTACATTAGATGTTAAAATATCAATAATCAAAAATTACAATCAAACAATTTTCAATCAATATACTGACACTGAGAATTTTTTTTTGTGATGAATTTAATCTCTAAACTTTTGATTCAATTGAAATTCGTTTCCAAGCAATTTAATCCGTTTTACTTGAATGCTTTTCAGATATCTCTCCAAGACCAAATTAAAGAGTTACATTATTTGAATTGGCATGATTCCAATTAATTCATCAGGCATGAAAGATAAAATTAATTTTATTATGTCCTTCTATTAGTAATATAATAGATATTAATTATCAAACGTGAAACACACCTTCAATAAAATGAGTTAAAGTACTTTTAAGTATATTGTTTCAATGAGGTATTTAGTGAGATAGTTAAATCAAAATTATTAGGTACATGCAACATATCCTGGACATTTTAAAAAGTAGAGATCAAATACACAGCTCTTTATTAGAAACTTTTGCATATGCCTAATACAGTGTTTGGAATTTATATGGAGTCTTGTAAGCACTTAGCAGCTTTTTTCTGTTCTCTTTAAATTACATGTTTATGGGCTGTTAAAGTCTATCAACAGCAAAGAATGCAAATAAAAATTGAAAATAAGCACAGAATGAAAACTGTAGCTCCTGTTTTCTTTAATTCACTATATAGTAAATCTAATTGGCATTTTGGTTTGTTGTTATTATACGCATATTCCCAAAACAATGTCATTATATGCTAAAGTCCAGGAGAGGAACTCTTTCTGCCTTCTCAAGCTCATGTTTTTCACTGGTATGAAGTGGAATGGTTATCTTGAATCAATTGCTAGGTTTACTCCTAAGAAAGTTGGTTCACTGTGCCATGCCAGACAATTTTGATTACCAGAATCCATCTTGCACATTTATAAAAATCTACTATTCGTCCATGCATTGAATACTGCTACCATATCTGGTCTGATGCTACTGCTATATATCTTGAGATTCTTGACAAAATTCAAAGAAGGGTCTTTAAGTAATTGATCCTGACGTGGCATCTCAACTTCAGTCATTTTCAATATCTGCTGTAATGTGGTGTCCGTCTGTCTTTTCTATTAAATATTTCCATGGCATTCATTCTAATGAGCTCTCCTACTTGCCACCTTGACTGCATGAATTTATGTGTACTACTAGATTGGTAACTAGGTTTCATTGTTTTATTGTCGAACTATCTAGATATATCTGTTATTTCTATTCTAAGAGTTTGTTTTCACACTGCTTGCTTGTGGAAATCTCTTCTGGTTCCCTGTTTTATTCTGCAGATACATTATTACATTGCTTTCAGACATCTGGGAACTTTTCCCTTGGTGCCTCAACTACATGAATTTAAACTTGCTACGAGATTGGCAACTCGGTCTCACCTTTTTACTGTTGAACTAGCTAGATCCAACCATCTTTTCTATTCTAATAGTTTCTTTCTCGTATTTCTCATCTGTGGAACTCCCTTCTGATTACTTGGACACCTGTCAACCAAAATCTTTAAAAATTTAAATGCATCATCATTCACCATCTTGTCTTCCTGAATCCTATTCCTTTATCGTCTTTTTCCTCACTTCACCTCACTAAAGTCTTCTCCTCTTTCCCTCTTTGCAACCACCTGTGTCATAGTGGCATTATCACCTTGCTTGGGGTGAAATGTTTAAAACAAGCAAAAAAAACAAACTTATAATCTTTTGTTTTTATGTTATGGTCATAAGCTCAGAAAATAAAACAATAAACTTGGTTTATTCCTTTATTTCAAAAAACAAATGATAAATCAACCAATTAATTTGAAGATCTTTATCAACACTGACAAGGATACTTTAGGAAATGAAATCTTTATTACTTTAGCTAATGTTTTTTATGTACTCTGTTTTCATTACCCATAAAATGAGAGGTACGTGCAGTTTGTACTGCACTGACTGAATCTATGGCTTTTCTACTGAACTTCAGGTATTTTTATGTGCTATTATTTATTCTTTCACTGACAATGTCTGGCACGAGGTACAGTTTTAATTTACATTACTTACATTTTGACCAATGTTTATGCACTTAATGGCAATCACATAATTTAAAATGCTGAACAGCCACCTAAAAACATTTATCTGTTTAAGCATAGATAATATTGTCTTTTGTCTATGTACTATTTTTTATATTGGTGTACTAAGCTTTCAGATGAGTGTTTTGATTCTTGCTATCCTCTATAAACAGTTTAAAATCACTATAAAAATGAATACTCCAACAATCAGTTTACTTGTTTGCTTATGTAATAGAGGTGAAATATTTGCAAACATTTCTTTTCCAGTGTTGATGGATCTTTTGCTTATCAAGGAACTAGTAATCTGAGTATATTCTAACGTCCATCAGGGAAGTACCAAGCTATTTTGAATAACCATTATGCATCATTAATGTAACTAGACAAACAATCAGATAGACCATACTGCACGGTTGGGAACACTCTCCCATCGGGTTACTCAGTCACTTTTGAGAGATAGCATTGAATAATGTGTGTGATTGTCATCTTTTTTATGATCATATTTATCCATCCTCCACATCTGAAACAAGGTTTTTTGACAAAACATCCCATTGCCCATGTATATCAAACTCCCAAATACAGTTTAGATTTGGCTCTTTTGCAACTTATGGCTTTTCCCAAAGCTAAAATCAACATTAATAAAACAAATTTCAGTGGACAGATAAACAAAAGAGAAAAAAAAAGTAAAGAAGGTAAGTGAGAGTGTTCCCAAAAGAAGGATTTTGCAGATTGCTTTGAAAAGACAAGATACCATAATATAAATAAAAGAAAAAACAAAACGAAAACTTTTCTATGCTATTTCATTTCTTGAGAAACTTTAGTTACTTTTAGTTATCTTGATAAAGTTCCTCAAAGAATGAAACACATTAGAAAAGAAAAGTTTTCTTTATTGATATATGTGTGTGTAAAAATTCAGATATAAAAATATATCTGTAAAGACAATATAAATAAAAGAAAAAGACAAAAGGATGACTTTTTTTTCTAATCGTTATCACACCGCATGCAAGGCAGTAAATCCACTAAAACATAGACAGTTATATTGTGTGGAAGGAACAGAAACATTAATAATGAGCGGGGAGATAAAAGAGTAATCAAGAATACAGTAAATGTCAATTGACATTGCATTTAAATTATTGCAGATTAAAATTGGCTGGAAAGCATGGAGCCGGAAGGGAGTTCTACAAGCAAGAAGTGTGAGAAAAGAAACTGTTAGCATAGGACTTAGGGCTACATCTAGCCAGCTCAACTGAACAATTACCATGAAAGTATTTATAGAAAAGGCACAGAGAAGCAACCTTATGGTGGTGGGAAAATGACTGAAACCAAGCTGCCAGATCAGGATCAGTAATATTGCTCATTCTTCTTTGGATTTTATCAAGGAGCTCAAGGTAAATGACAGGGGCACCAGATCATATGTGGCAACAATATTCTAAGCATGAACAAATGGCAGACTTATAGATATGTAAGATAGATTCTGGAGAGAAAAATTGTCTCGAACTGACTTTCTTAGCAACTAACCTAGCAATGGATTCAATATAGACTTTCCACTTCAACTCAGCCCAAGAAAGTGCAACAGGTCACTTTCCTGGAGGTTGCTGAAGTAAGGCAGAGAGTGGCCATTCATTTGACTAATGGAGAGACGTTGAGTTTTGGAGGTGTTAAAATTAACAAGCTATTTTTTGCCCCAGTTAACAATGGACTAGATGTTGTTTTGGATATCAGCTGCTATTTTGACCTTGTGAGACTGATCAGCCTTACTATTAAGGCAGGAGTAAATGTTTTCATCTTCAGCGTAGATGCCACGTTGAAAGCTGATGTCATCAGGAAGGTTATTAATGAATATTAAAAACAAAGTAGGACCAAGGATGGGGCCCTGGGGGACACCCGCATTAGTACAAAAGGATGTAGATGAGTGGCCATTCAAGATAACTTTCATTTCACAATTGGATACAAAAGGCTGGGTCAGTTCAAAAATATCTGGAAATGCTGTAACTTTTCAGATGGTGGAGAAAACCTGTATGCCAAACCCTGTCAAAGGCTTTTGAGATGTCCAAAGCTACAGCCCAGCCTTCACCATTTTTATCTAGAGCATGATAGACTCTTTCCTCAATTATCATCAGTACAACAGTTGACCTGGTGAAACAAATGCCGTATTGCTTGTCTGAGAAAAGGCCCTGCAATGAGAGATGCTGAACCAATTCAACATTGATTAGGGCCTCTAGGAGTCTCCTGAAAAGAGGTAGAAGGCTAATAGGCTGATAGTTGGAAGGGTCAGATGGTTCACCTGAGTTCTTAAAACATGGAACAACAGACGATGACTTCCGGCAGGCAGCAAAGCAGGAGCCAGCAAGGCATTTATTATACAGTTTAGAGAGAACAAGGGCCAGTTCAGGAGCACACGTCTAAATAACTGTTACAGGGATACCATCGGCTCCATATGCTTTGAGGGGATCAAGGTTAGAGATGATAGAAAAAACTGGAGAAGGGGTTATGCATATCACTTAACAGAGATTCAGTTCTAGAAGGGAAGTTAGACAGGGATGCCCCAGATGAATCAAGGGTAGAGTTTGAAGAGAATTTACAAGCAAAGCATTTTGTTTTATCAGCAGATGATGATAACACCTCAAATTCATTGAAGAGGGGGAGAATAGAGACCTTGCATTTATTTAATACACTATTACAGAGCTGCCAGTAATCACAAGAGCCAAAGATATTAGGGGTTAAGTGGTGCCTCATTCTCTATGTAAATAGGGACTTAAGATCTTTATCAAGGTAAATGTGGAGATTTTATTTTGTAACTTGTATTTATACGCAGAAATAAAATAGAGGGAAAATATTGTAACTAAGTCTTCAAATTTTGAATTTGAGAATGCTCTAAAACATTCTTAAAGCTAACTGTGTAAGGAAAGGTAAGCTATGGAAGATACTAAGTAATAAAGGAAAGTCATTAAATATTTTTATTGATTTTTTTTAATGTAATTATTTATTTCTATGTATTTTGTTTTATTATTTATGAATTTATTTATTTTAAATATTTAAAGGTTTTCAGTTAAAAGTTTTAACAATTTCTAAAGCCGACATACATGACTATAAAGATTTAATAAAAAATTTGTGCTATTTTTCTAGGTAGGTTTTTATATTCAATTATATAAAATGGCTGAATATTTTCTTGACCTCGTAAATTAAGCATATTGCATACAATGAAAATATTGGATATGACACTAGTTACTTTTTATCTTGTTAAAAAGGAATGTATTTTTTGTTTGGTCATGTGTTTCAATTTCATAACTGCTATGTAGATCATTCTAAGTAATTTCTATGATGCAACTTTTTAAATTGGTTTTTAATTTTTTTTTTTTCATCTGGTCAAATTTACTGCTTGTCAGTAATTTAAACTGTTTGGCAAAAATTTCATGCCAGAATTTTAATAGGGATAATTAACAACAAATAGTAATTATCTCAAATAACAATTAGATACTTTGTTAAATAAAAACATTTTTTTCTCTACCATTATCTATAATTGCTCACATATTCAATACTTACTAATTAGTGAAATATTAGGTTGGGACTTAATTTGACTATTATTTACTAAAATAACAGCCAAGTGGCACTGACCTATTTTTATGAGAGATAATCAACTGTAGATTTCTCATCAAAAAAATCTCACTTCTTTCTTTACAGTTTCTTTTATTTTATTAATTTTTTGCTTCATGAAAATTGCTTTTTTTTCTTAACATAGAAGAAAAACATTAATACTGGCATTAATCACTTATTTTTTTTATTCTGGAACTATTTTTATTTTTTTAAATAGATTTTACAGAATAGCAATCTTGGAATAAACTTCTTGAAGTATAGAAAAAACAAAGAAAAAAAGTCTCAGGAATATTTATTAACTTTTTAGTGTACAGTATGCGATGGGTAAATTATTGCCATTTTATATTGTTAATTTCGTGCATGTGTGCTGTCTGTTTTTTATTTTGTCAACAGCACATTTTGTAGGGTCAGGTGGGCACCTCCTCTGAGAAAAAGAGCACAATGATACAATTCACTCAGCCAGAAATTTGGAAATGGCATGCTGTACTACTTGGCATTTGTGCCAGAAGCTCCAATACAAACATTTCAGAGTGTTTGTGTGTCAATGAGGACAGTACAAAGAAAAGAGTTGGATGAGTCTAATGGTGATTAAAAAGGTACAGCAACTCAGAAAACTCACTCTGATCATTCTGATAACATCTCAAATTTGTTAGTGAGGGTCTCAGATTCAACATGAAGGCCTACATCAAGAGGTAGTGCTGCCTGAGTCAAGAGAGTGGCTACTGGAAGAACCTATGTATGGCAACAGGACTCTGCACCATACCACACAAGCAGAAGAACCTAATCATGACTGTCAGACAATTTCTGCGACCATATCATTCCTTATATATGACCAACTAAATCCCCAGACAGCAACCCCCTTGATTATTATGTGTGCGAGTGCAGGTGAGTGAGAGACCAACAAAACTCCTGGTAACACCAAAGATGAACTGAAGGCAAGGATCATGGCAGCATTCACCAACTTAAAGAAGGAAACCATCCAGAAGAGTTGCAGGAGATTCTGAAGTCATCTGAGGGCTGCAGTTGAAGCCAATGGCGATTTTATTGAATAAATTTACACTTTAGTATTTCAAAATATTTTTGTGTAATTTTGGTAAATATATCTGTAAAAATTAGATGTCAGTGTTATTTTCATTTTAGTGTAATTTATATGACAATTTATCCATCACATTCTGTATTTATTTTTTTTTTCAATCATTTCTTTCTAAGTAAGACAATAATGCCACTAAGATTCAGGAGTTAGTGGAAGTGAAGGAGACAGTTGCATGCATAGGTCTAGTAGCACCCAGACAGGGCGAGGATTCTGACTGGCTCCCTCACCGTAAACAAAATCGCAACATATACTTAGTTTATTTTCTTATGGACATATCCATTGTTCACAAAGTTTTATCGTAATCAGTTAGAGAGAATGTTTAAATAAAAAACATGAACACATTATACAGATTTTATTTATTTATAGATTATAAATAAGGTTGACAAACGGATTTGCTTGTGAAATATTTCTTAGTATCTGTCTATATTTCTAAGATGAGGTATTATGTACACTATTTACATTATTTGGACTATTGTCCTCATCTTTGTTGCCATATTTATTACAACATTTCGTCCGTTGACATTCCAACCCCCATTCGAACTGAACCCTTTATTTTGCTCACTGGGGTAGACTGTTCTAGTTCCATGTGCCATGTTTAATGGATGTCATTTATCTCCTGTTAATTCCCCTCTCCAAGTTCTCAACTGCCTTAACCAGGTATTGAACTCACACTCTTTGGGTCCTGTAACTGGATCTAACGAACACCTTTATCCACTGTGCCATGTGTCCTTGAGTATCTGGGTATTATAAACCTAATGTCTTCAGCAATCATTTTTTACCAGAGCTCATATTGCAACTTTTGTAGAAAATATTTTATTTGTTGTAATAAATATGGTGACAAAGATGAGGACAATAGTCCGAATAATGTAAATAGTGTAAATATTTCTTAATTGTATTTTGTTGTTTTAACACTAAAACTACAGAAGTTGAACATACCAATTAAAAAAATCTAATACTTAACAGTTGATAAAAATAAATGAAAAACAATTTCAACTCAATAGTAGTTAGACAAAATTTTACATAAATATTTCTTGTATAATTTTTGTTTAGCAAAATCTTTTGAGAAAGCTTTTTGTGAAATATAGCAACAAAATGAGAAACTATATTATTGTGCTCTCAAAAAAAAATAAACTGAAAGATTCATTTTTGAAAGATATTTCATTTCAATTTTTAATTAAAATTACATTTGTTTTGAAATTCATAAATTTTTTACTCTGTCTCCTGTGACATTGTTGGTTATTAATAATTAACTAAAAATCAGGTTTGCTTACTATTAATAATAAATAGTAAAATAGAAAATGTGGATCTTGCATAGAATAGAATGTGCAGAAAATTAATGACCAAAAATCAAATATTTTCTATTGAAAGTTACATGCTTACATTATATCCAAATAAAGTTTACATATTGTAGTGGTGGATATTGCCCTTTCCTTTGTCTGAGTACACCTAACTTTGTGGTAAGTTAGAACAACAATGATTTAAAACAAGTCCCCATGAAATGACCACCACATTGACATCCCAAATTTACATGATGGTTGTATAACATAATTATGCATACTATCAAAGAAAGACAGAAGATGGCAATTGATGTTGCATTTTAATATTTTGAAGATCATAGGTGACATGGAAGCAAGAAATTGGGAGACAGTTTCACAGGTGAAAAGTGCAAGAAAAGAAAGTATTAAAATAGAACTTACGGTTGCATCTAGCTATTTCATTTCAACAGTGAAACGATTAGGCCATGTAGCCAATTTAGTAGTATGCTTAAATTCATGCAGTCAAGCTACGGAGGAGGACAGCTCATTAGAATAATAACCATGAAAATATTTATAGAAAAGATCGGAAAGTCACATTATAATGTAATAGACATCACACCAGCAGAGCTGCATCTCCTAAAACATCCAATTATGTAAATTTATATAAGTGGATAATTAGAAAATGTATCATATTATTCACGTAGCATGATTGGTACGAAAAGGGGAATCAGCAAGCAGAATTTCAATTCCGGCTTAGTCTGCTACATTTGCTTTTCTTTGGAAAAGGTATGAACCCATCTCTTTCTCCTTCAGTTACCAGCTAAACAGAATGATAGACTGGGTTCTTTAGCTTGGATAGGAGTCAGTCTAGAAGGAAGACTACTTTGAATTCAAAATCACTCCACTATCTTTCCCAGGTATTCATGGCAATTGACAGATAATAAAGAAAAAGAATTTCACCTAAAGCAAGATGATAATGCCACTATGACACAAAGGAGTGAAAGAGAAGATTTTAAAAAGGAGAAAGGACAATAAAAGAACAGGAAGACAGAAGATGGCGATTGACATTGCATTTAAATCTTTGAAGATTGTAGGTAGCAGGGAAGCAAGAAACCAGGAGAGAATTCCACAGGTGAGAAGTGCGAGAAAAGAAACTATTAAAATAGAACTTATGGTTACATCTAGTTATTTCAACAGTAAAACTAGTAGCCAAATTTAGTAGTATGCTTAAATTCATGTAGTCAAAGTACCAAAGAGGAAAGCTAATTAGAATATGATTTTATACAATATTCCTCGTGTCAGTCACTGGCAATCCCATTCTTGTACCACCTGAAGATGCCTGCAACTTTCACTCGTTATTTATGCTTATTCAGATTATATTTTCCTCTATACACGTTTTTTTTAAAAGTCACCAATGCAATGCAAGGCGATAAAGACACAAGTGGTTACAGAGAGTGAAAGGAAATGAGTAGGTGTTAGTAAGGAGAAAGGACAATAAAAGAACAGGATTCAGAAAGACAGAAGATGGCGACTGATGTTGCATTTTAATAGGTGGAAGATCATAGGTGACATGGAAGCAAGAAATTGGGAGACAGTTTCACAGGTGAAAAGTGCAAGAAAAGAAAGTAATAAAATAGAACTTACGGTTGCATCTAGCTATTTCATTTCAACAGTGAAACTGTGAAATCTATTTGCTAATCTAGTAAAAATCATATGAAAATTTAACAGAAAAAAAATTTCAAATAAGCTTTGTTTAGTAAAAATTAATAATAAACTCGTGTTTTTAATATCAATGAAAATAGAATCATAGGGGAAGTTTTATAATTGAATGTCATTGATAGTATGTGTAAATTATCTGTTAATCTGCAAAGAATCTACACACACCAGATCTTTTAACAAACATGAAAAATGTTAATAACTTTTATGGAAAAACCTCAAAAGCATCCCTTTTTTCTTTTTCTTAATTATAAAAAAACTAAATAATCCATTAAATATTCTTTTACCATTTTGTTAAATATTATGGAAATGACTACAAATAAAACTCACACCTTGAAAAAAAAGTGTTACAAAATTTCTATATTATAAAAAAAAAAAAAAAATTATGAAAAGAAACAGTTTCCATTAAGGTAACCATTCATAAAATGTTTCCTATGCTGTTAGAAAATAGTAACACAATGAAAATTTGAATGAGTCTTTTGCAGTTAATCATCCAAGCTTATAAATTTTTTTTTTTTTTATATTTTACATTATTTTGATACAGTTTCTTGTTATTTATTATTAACTATCAGCTAAAAAAATTCCCACTGCATGACATGCTCCAGGATGCAATACATGCCTATCATCTGGCAAATAATATTTATTTAGGAAAAATCTAAAACTGTAATTATACATTTATGTGTAATTGTTTTTGTTTTTTTTTATATTTTAATATTATTTTGCTTTGCAATCATAATTTAACCATTTATAATTATATGTATTTCATTTTGGGGTCATCAGGGGACAAGTATCCCAGGGCCCACACAAACCCAACTATCTGTGTATAAGACACAGGGTGATATTTTGAGTTTTATTTTTAAAGTGCACCTTAGCAAGAAATATGGTAATTTTGATTGCATGCTGACATGGATTGAATTGCTGATTAAGTGCTGATTGTCAAACTTCTTTATCCACAGAATATTGAATTTTGTTGCTTTCACTAAAAATATTTCAATCTTAAGTTATAGTTGCACTAGATGGGATTACTACAGCAATTTTTCAATTCATTTGTTGCTTGTATTATCCAATCAAACTAATATTGTCCAATTGTAAATATTCTCAAAGATAAAACTGAAATATTAAAAAAAGGTAAAAGTGATTCGATTTTCAAAACTTAGTGGAATATGGAACACTTTAGTTGAAGAATAAGGTTCTTTAATTACTTTTATTTATTATTTCAATAATTAGTATCATATTCAGATAATGTAGTCAAAAATATTTTTCTCTATCATTCTCTCTCTCTCTAAGTATGTATGTGTGTGTGTGTCTACAAACACTCTTATTTTATCTATTCCGTTCTCTTTCTCTCAGAATTCTTATATGGTTGGTTGAAATGATCTTTACTATTTCCATATATAAATGTGGCTCAATGCACACTATGTATATCTGTTATTATATACTTGTTACCATTCATGGTTCAAAGAAGAGAACATATACAAAAATGCTGCTGTTTTGGGAACCAGTTATGGTTGGCTGATTTGCCCTATGAAATGCTTTTTTGATATTTTCTAGATTGTTCTAACCCAATTTTTTTCTTCTACATTTTCACATAGGACACTATATACATTTTCTTGATGCCATTACTTATCAGGTTCCACTTGAGAAAAAGTCACACTACCATTTACAACATTCCAACATAGATTAGGAAAATATATACAAGTTATGGGCAGGAGGATATTTTCTTTACTTTCATCGTATTTTGATATTAATTTATAAATCATTGTTTCGAGGATGGGAACATAAGCAACAATATTTTCATCTATAAACAAGTTCATAAGATATTAAAAAAGGACTGTTTGACAGCATTTGTTAAAATGCTTTGACTAATGAAAATTGGCTAATTATCTTTGATTTCCTAATCTTCTTATTTTTCTAATATTATTAAAAAGACTTATAAGAAGATGAGACTAGATCTTTTATATTTAAAATTATTTCTTATTCACCTCCAAATTGCATCAATTTATATCAGCATAAGGGTCTGTAACTTTTTCCTCCAAATGCAGATCATTGTCTCATGACAATAAGATAGATTCTGCATTTTCTCTCCCAAGTTGGACACTTATGTATCTGCCTATCATCTGGTCATTCCATGTGTGCATATCCTAAGCACAGTTGGGTCAACCACCTGTTTACATGTAGATGCAGCTCCTGATATTCTTGGAGACACAAACCAGTGGCTCCTATGTCTGGTAAGAGTCCAGTACATAACAAGATCAACTCCTCTTAGCACAAAGAGAAACCTTATAGACATTAAATTTTATTCAGACCATCTGACCCTACTATACTGTGCAGTCGACAAAATCAAAAGCAAACAGTGCATATGTGTGAAATTAAAAATATAAAATGGTGACAATTTACTCAGCTCACCCTGTATGTATGTATGTATGTATATATATATATATATATATATATATATAAATTTCTATATATCAAGAATAGTTTTTGAAAAGATGTATAACAAATTAAAAAAGTTTTTTGTGATGCATTTCATCCATTAGGACTTCATTGGCCTGGGTTTGTTGTTGTAACTACACATGTGCATGAATGAGAGATGCTGGTAGTTTCAAAATTTTTGAAAGAATTTAATTTTTTTTTTATGCAATCTAGCCAAATTCATCTATATTCTTTTTCTTTTTCATCATCTTTTCATCATATATATATATATATATATATATAAGTGAACATAGAAGTCAACACTTAGAGGCGACAGTCTGTTTCATGCTAGATGCAATCTTCAGACCACCTTCATCAGGCCATATATATATATATATATATATATATATATATATGGTTTAAGCTGCATTTAATCTGACTCTAATGCTTTCCAAATGTATGATTTGGGAGAGAAAAGAACATGCATTTGCCTGTGAATATATCCATGTGACTCTTAACTATTGTAACAATTTATTTTCAGTCCCCTAATTGATTTTAGTTCTGTGATATACAGATGCCAGTTTACGCACTTACGCATTTTACAGTACAAGGCAAAGAAATGATTTTTTTCAACTATCAATATTTATATAACTAATGCTATCTCCTCTGGACTTCATATAATAAATTATCCCATATTACTTTCACTTAATTTATGATTTAGACAAGAAATATGGAAATTTGTTTTTGTTACAATATTATTAAAATATACTATTCCTCACTAAAATCTGATCAACAATGAGCTTTATAAAGTGCATAGTGTTAAAACTATTCCTTTTAGCATAAAACGTTATGTTGCTTTCATTGCTTGTTTTGCAATATAGAGTGGCTCTTAATTTCTGAGGGTTTTTTTTTTGTCAACGATATTTAGCAAAAAGAAAATACAACATTTAATCATTGTTTCCATACTTTGGTGGGAGAGGAACTTTTTTAAAAATTCCTCTCTAAGGAAAGCTTTTACATTCTACTTCTGCACTGACATTCACTTGTTAGTAAGTCATGAAAACCTCAGAAACTGCTTGTTTTGCATTAACTTAAAAGAACTGTTTGGCTTCTTAGCCTACACTTGATAGACAGCAAACATTCCTGTGGATTCTCAAGTACAATGAACATTTTTAGGAAATTGTCAAACAGTAAAAAGAATAAAAGATATTACTTAGGCACATGATGAAGAATAATACATTGCACAAGAATAGTGAGATTAATTTTCAAGATTTACTATTGAAAGAGTAAGAAACAACCGATATTCTTTCAGTATATATTTTGAAAAATATTTGTCTCAATAGAAAAAAATGACTCAAGATAATAGGTTTGATGAGGATTTAATTTCCAAGAGGAGTAATCAGGTTTTAAATTCAGAATGGCTATTTTGGCAGTCCTTATTGAAGTTCTTAATAAAAGAAGCAAGATGTAATAATCCGTCATATATTTTCATTGCATTCCCAATGAAAAAGAGACAAACCCTTTACGATATTGTGTAAAACAAAAACAAAACCGTCAACTATAGCTAATAAGCTTTAAAATATTCAGTTAAAACATAGATTTATATATTAAGTACATTATACTTGGTAGTACTTGTATTATATTTTATGATCTAATTCAAGTATCTCTCTTAATTAGCATCTACTAAATTGATGTTTGTTTGTTTTTTTTAACAATTTCTCTTTGTTTAGTAACCTTGTAATGCTAAGTTTCTGTTGAACTTCACAGTCGAATAAAGACTTATTTACAGTACTTATCTTTCTGGAAATTTCAGTAATTAGAAAAAGAGTTGGAGGAGAATGAGGAGTGACAGAAACCTTGGTTGATACTGACATAACGAATAAGCTTATTCTTTTTTTTTTCCCAATCTGCATTGTTTGCTTACATCCATAGAATGTTGGTCTGAGTAGTTAGTGACCAAAAGCAACTGAAATGAAGAGATGACAGAAATGCTAATTGACAATGCTATATCTAAAAATAAATTCAAGATATTGAGTATAGGAAAATGTTTTTTGCCATATTCAGTCTCTAGTCTTCAAGAAAAATGTTGCTGGAAACTTTTTACACATATCAATACTATTGAATATATAGGGGGGATGCAAAAGTAGATATACAGAAATGAAAAACAAAATGTATTGCTTATATAAACATATCAATTTCACAGCTATTGTTAAATTACCACTTTACCTGCAAAAAATGTATTATTATTTATTAAAAAAATAAAAATTATAATAAATGTATTATAATAAAAATTATGAAAATAAAAATATTAAAATGATTTTTAATGAATTAAATGAATTTTAGTATTAAATGTATCCTAGAATCGCTATTAGAATACTGGTATAATACTTACTGCATACCTACTTTTGCAGTCCCCCCCTCTCTTGTATCATAAGTCAGGGGGTCATCCTCCATTTTTTTTTAATACTATATGCACCTATTACAACCCTTACAACATACAGAGTTGTATACTTCATACCTACATCCTCAATTTAAAACAGAAAGCATGAGCAACTGATTTTGCTTCCTCCACTAACGAAGAATTTGTAAGAAATTTTAAAATCTAGACTTAGTTATTAACATTTCTCAACACCCCCCCCCCCCCAACAGACTTAGGCACAGAAAGCTATGCAAAGGATAAAAGATTGGGGTGATAAGCATGAATGAAGCTATAGTATGATTTGATATGCAGTTGTTAGCTTTTGTTAATCAAATAGTAAAATCGTTATCAAAAAATAGTCTTTCCAAGAAAAAAACAAAACATTCGACTTCACATCTCTCTGATAATTTATTATTTAAACTCCACATTGCTTACTTATAACAATACAATAACATTTTGAATAGTTTCAATAAAAAAACAAGTGAAAATAAAACAAAAGAAATAATTGCCAAAAATCAGTAATAGTAATTCAACAGGAATTGTTCAGTAAATGTTGGTGTGATAAGACCAGCATACAAAACAGAAAAGATAACAGATGTAGACTGGTATAGGATAAGTTGCAATTAAGTCATCATGAAATGTTGATCATCTGTTTTAGTAGACATAGTGTGTACATGCTTTAAAATGAAACATATATTATTTTCTGCTGGTCAGACAGTTAATTGGCATGAAGATAAGCCTATGTTTAGTCAATTGCCTATTATATATTGGCTAATAAAAGATGTAGATCTGTGTTGCATACATACATACATACATACATACATACACACACACACACACACACACACACACACACACATATATATATATATATATATTTTAATATTTCTTGTGCCAGCATGAAAATACTAAGTGAAACTGCAATCTTCTTTTTTCCCTGGTTAACTCCTGCCTGTTCAGCCACTATAGCCCACAGGAATTACCTCTTCAAGCTATTTGAATGTAACTGTCTGAACTGAAACAGATGATGCATTGTATCCCCTCATAATGAGTGGAAGTGTGTTCTCAATGAGAGAAAGTCACTATTCATTGACGGAATGAGATACCATATAGCTTTGGTTCTACACTACTGATGGCTGTGTAAGAGAGTGTTGAACAAGATTAAATCCTCAATCTCTCCAACCAGTTTGAAGTATTGTCATCTACTGCTGATAAAACAAAATGCTTTGCTCAGAAATTCTCTTCCAACTCCACCCTTGACTCTTCAGGAATATCTTTAACTGATTTTCCTCCTAGAATGGAATTTCTGAGTGATATGAACTCCATCCATGGCTTCTGCTATTATCTCCCAACTCTAGATACCTACAAGGTTTGTGGACTTGATGGTAATCCCTGCAATTGTCCTAAGAACATGTGCTCCTGAACTGGCTGCTGGTCTCTCTAAATGCTGCAAAAAATGCCTTGCTGCTTCTTGCATTCCATCTTGTTGGAAATCCTCTCCTGTAGCTCCTGTCTTTAAGAATTCTGGTGAACATTCTGATCCTTCGAATTATCCTCCTATTAGTCTTTTACTTCTTTTTGGCAATGTACTAGTGGCTCTAATCAACTAAAATTGGTTAACTATCTCATTTCACACAGCCTTCTTTCAGATAAAGAATATGGCTTTCATTTCTCTAGTTCAACCACTAGAGACTTGAGGCAACAGAAATGTGGTTCTACAGAAAGATGCTGAGAATACCATGGACTGAACATGTGAACAACAACAGTTTTAGAGAAAATGAAAACAAAAAGGACACTAATACTAATACATCAGAAAGAGTTGAATTTTTTAGGGTTCATAATGAGGAAAGAGGTCTTGGAAAATTTTATATTCACAGGACATATTGAAGGCAAGAGGAACAGAGGAAAATAGTGCATAAGCTACCTAACAAGCTTGTGTAAATGGTTGGAAGAAAAGGGATTAGGAGTGATAGCAAAAAGAGAAAATTTAATCGGATGGAGAGTCATGATTGTCAATATCCTGAAGGGACATGGTATATAAAAGAGGGTCAACCACAGATGTATTAACAGTTATAACTGAATTTATCTATCTGGCTTTAGATAAGAATGATGTGGCTGAGGCTTTAAATATCTCAAAGACATTTGACAGGGTTTGGCATGCTGGCCCTTTTTACAGGAAATAGGGAAATAACTGAAACTGAGATATCTGGACGAGGCATAGCAAGTAGATGAAATAAAGGGTTCAGTCCCAAATTCCAATCACCTGAAGTAGACCAAGTACAATGGCCGAAACATCATGGATATGACAACAAAGATGACGACAACAGTCTGAACAATGTAAATAGTTCAAATAGTTAACTCAATTTGTTAGAATTTAACTGTTCAACCTTCTCAATTGTTTAGTCATGAGACTTTCAGCTTGATCTCAAAATTATAAATAGATGAAACCTTGTCAATGGCTACAAGGTGAAGATAGTCAAATTTTTCAGATAAAGAAATGGTAATTCTAACAGTATAACTTATAGAAATGCTTAGAATTACTATTTTTTCATCAGAATAATTTGACTATCTTCACCTTGTGACCATTGACAAGTTTTCATCCATTTATAATTTTGAAGTTGAACAGTTAAATTCTAACAAATTAGGTTAACTATTTAAACTATTTACATTGTTCAGACTGTTATCCTCATCTTTGTTGTCATATTCATGGTGTTTCAGACATTGTACACCGACCTTCTTCAGGTGATTGGAATTTCAAACCAAACCCTTTATTTTGTTCATCGAGGTAGATTGTTCTAGTTCCATGTGCCATGCCTCTTCCTGATATCTCAGTTTCAGTTATTTCCTTTTAGTACCTCAACTCTGCTAGGTATTGAACTCAGAACTCTTTGTGTCAAGTCACTGGATTACTTCAACCAACACTTTTATCAACTGGGCCATGTGTTCTAATCCAGTTACTTGACCCAAAGAGTTGTAAGTTCAATACCTGACCACAGCAGAGGTAAACAAAAACTTGGATAATTCTGTTACTAAAGGGAAACTGAGATATCTGCACGAGCCATGACATGTGGAACTAGAACAATATAGATGAAATAAATTGTTTGGTTTAAAATTTCAATTACCTGAAGAAGTCCAGAATGTACAGCAGCTGAAAAGTCATGAATATGATAACAATGTAAATAGTGTAAAAACTTACAATACCTCATCTCAGAAATATAGACAGAAATTGGGTTAATTTTCTCACATCTGATAGTGAACCCCTGACATTTGGTTCAGATCAGTTGACAATATTTTAAATGTATGTAAGATTTTCCAATCTTATAGTTATTACATACACATTTAGTGATTGTAGCCTGTTTAGTGATTAAAGTCATTGTGCATTTTCTGTCAGTGCCAGTGGTCAATATTTGACCTATATTAAAAGCCAGGATTGAAATTGCTAATTTTAAAGGTAGGTAAGCAGACATTCCCTACTTGAGAAATTGGTATAATATAATCTAAGCTAAACTAAGTAAATATACTTTTAGTGACTTGCTGAAATTCCTTTTTTAAAAGACTTTAAATCATGGATATATGGGAAGCATATTTTTTATTGAC
The DNA here is from genome assembly GCA_964036315.1 of Acanthosepion esculentum. Classification (NCBI taxonomy): domain Eukaryota; kingdom Metazoa; phylum Mollusca; class Cephalopoda; order Sepiida; family Sepiidae; genus Acanthosepion; species Acanthosepion esculentum. The sequence goes on along the minus strand of OZ038492.1, from coordinate 98,455,372 downwards.
ATGGAAATCATGAGCTGAGTTCACATTCAAGCATAGTTTGCTATGTTCACTTTTGTCCAAATGCCCATGGAAAAGGCATGAACCCATTTCTTCTTACCCAATCCAGCTATAGATTAAATGGTAGAGTAGACTGGATTCTCTATTTTTGGTAGCAGCTAGTCTAAGAGAAGAACAACTCTGAAGTCAATGGGATACCATTCCATGAACTTTCCAAAGAAGTCATTGCAATGCAATTCACAAATATTAAGAAAAGGGAAGTTGTGGAGAGTCCTGGTCACTATGTCCAGAGAGAAAGACATTAAAAAAAGTGCTATAAATCATTAGGCTACTACTTTTTTGTTATATTTGGTTTAACTTCTGTTTTTGAGGGGTTTTTTTTTTTTTGTTTTTTTTTTTTGCCTTTTGTGAACATTACGGTATTTTTTAAACATTATGGATTTTTGCTTCTTTGACTGATGATGAAAAGTTCTTTTAGCCTTTTTTGGTTTGCTGATGTTCTTATTTTCTATTTTAGTTCATCAATTTAAGTCTTGAGATTCTAAATCTTTAAGTGATAGTAACTTTATTTTTGTTAAGCACTGATACTGAAAGTTTTTGAACATGTTTTGCAACTTCAGTTCTTTACTAACAGTAATTTAGATAGTAACATTATTTACAATTAGTGCTTTATAATATGAAACACCTTTATTATGAAATGCTTGCATTGTATTAGCATTTGTCTGTTTGAATATTCATATACATGGAGAAATCTTTTACTTCTTACATCTTTATCAATTTGATGCAAATTTTATTTCTTTATGGATGGCCTTCATCTCTATATGCACCAAACAAACACCTTTATTTACTATTCATATCAACATTTCATTATTCAAATTAGCAGTTGAGTTAGACAAAATATTGATGCTGTTTTTGAAACAAAATTGTATTTATATTGGAGTTGACAACTTCTGAACTGATTGTTTCTTGTGAGATTGTGGTAAGTGCTTGTATTTTCAAAGGTCATTTTGGTAATAAGGTGTAATCTTTAATATTGTTGCTTAAGCTTGTTTCACAGTAGTTGAACATTATCAAATTCATAGATGATACTTTATGCCTTATCCTAAATATAAGAAGGGGATTTTGATTAATTATCCAAAGTTTGAATTATTTACTTAATGTAATTTCTACAGATAATGTTTATTTTTGTAAATAACAATTCTGTACATTTTGTGATTGAAACAGAGTTAGGCTGTTTTCATGAAAAATAAAAAGCATTGCTTCTATTCTAATATTGATGACTTTTAGTTTCACCAAGTAAATTAAATGATGAATTTTAAAATGTAATTTCAATACTGTGATTAAAAATGGGAAAAGAAATTAATCAATTTTACAAATAGTATGTTTAACTTCTGATATTGTGTTCATTTCTCATTTTTGCATGCATAGACAAAAATATTGAGGTGAACAACTTATCTTTTATAGACTTTGTTTTCTCATAATAATTCTTTAGGATTCAAATTATCCAGCCTACATTTATCTAATAAAAATATTGTAAAAATCTTTATCTTCAATTCCAAGAGTCATTACTCTGGGCCTATTAGTAAATAGTATATATTCTTCTTTTTAACCCATTATTGCTCACTACTCTTTCTGAATCCTCTGCACTGTCCTCAGATTGACACCCAAACACTCTCCAATGTTTGTATTGGCGCTTCCGGCACGAATGCCAAGTATCACAGCATGCCGTTTCCAAATTTCTGGCTGAGTGAATTGTATCAGGGTAATCTTTTTCTCACAGATGTTGACAAACTAACCTTACTATACAGTGCTGTCAACAAAATCAAACAAACAATGCGCATGTGTGAAATTAAGAATATAAAATGGCAACAATTTACCCATCACACCATGTATATATGATATATATATATATATATATATATACATATATATATATATATATATATATATAATGAAGAACAAATAGGAAAAATTTATATATATTTTATTAAAAGTGAAACATGTTAGATTGATAGACATTTCTTATTTGTTCGTTATTTTATCATTGTTAGATTCTGACCTATATTTATTTGATCTTAATATATATATATATATATATAGAGAGAGAGAGAGAGGGGAGGATATGTAGGTAGTGTAGTGGTTAATGATTCAGAAAGAAATCTATGACTGAAGTTCAAATTACAGCCAAGTTTGTTATTTTCAGTTTTGTATAAATACCACTGGGCAAGGTATGAATGAATCTTTTCTAACACCTCTCATGCTAATCTGTGGGTTAAATACCAGGGCTAACTGAGTTCAATTGCCTGAAAGTGGTAACCAGTCTAGAAGGAAAAGTCAAAACCAGCTTGAAGAGGGATGGACCTTGTCAGACTAGCTTACACAAGACACACCACTGTTGCTATGACTGCAGTACACATGTTGCTCCCACAACCTTAATAGGTCACAGGACTTGTGACAATAAATGTGATGACATATAAATGGAATAATTCCTTTCATTTTTCTGAATTTAACCTCTCTTACATACATTTTGTCAAGAAAACTTCTTAACAAAATAAATATTTTGTGACAATCATATGCAAATTGTAAGAAAGCGAACATTGAAATTTATCAAATGACTGATTTAATTCATTATATTTATTCATTCAACCAACTTTATTAATGAACTGTAAAGCATAAAATAATGTACCATATTAAAGAGGAAGAAAAAATTCTCTCCACAAGTTTGTTATCTTGTTGACTAAATAGAGCTTAAAGATAGAGTACTGTCAATTATTACCATTATGGTTTTTGTTTGTCTGAGTAGTGTTTCTTCTTCCATTGTCTATTTCATCATCTAAACATTTTGAATGTACCGGTTGTTTTTATTATGAGAATAATTTGGAGAATAATTTTCACTTTGAGCTAAAGATCTTATTGTACATAACCTGTGAAAAATTATTTCTTTTCAAATCTGAAGATAAACATTTTTCTGAAATATTCGATAAGGCATGTTATTTTCAGATGCTCAATCAGAAGTGGTAGGGAATCAAAAAATTCTAACAATGGTTTTAATAATCCAATGCTATTTTTTGTTTTAATATTTTTTTCTATTTTGGAAATATCTTCATAATCAATGTTTTAATAACCCATTTGGTAGGCATGGTTTGTAACTCATATTATCTAGTTTTCTCTTTCACTGTACAATTTCATGGTATGGAGACCCATTAAAATTGACTCCACATCTAAAGCTGTCACCCTCCTGCTCATTTCCTGTCCCCTATTTGTTGTCTTGCTGATAAACACTACCATCCTTTTACGGGAATCAGGGTGGGGATCTCTTCATTCACAACTACCAACTCCAACATTCATGTCAGTATCTATTTCCCAGCTTTGCTTGCTACACATGAACTTTAATATTTTACTATTTTCTACAACTGAAAAGGGAAACGATAGCATTCATTAATAAATCAGATTCTAGTTAACTGGTGACACATACATAAGTCCAGTTTGTGAGGGAAGTAGAGCTTAGATAACGACATAGGCTGAAACAGCTGCTTTCTCATTGGCTCTCAATGTGGGTGTGACCATGTTCTGAAGAGTGAAATGTTTAGAGATTGAGGTAGTCACACAAAGATGCAAATGAATGCATTTGAAGATTCAAAGGAAATTGGACAAGAGAAGTGTCAGTATGTGCATGATATTATTATAGATACAACATTCTAACTTCATTAAATTTTGCACCCAAAAAAGGGCAATAAGCTCTTTTATCATATGAGTATAGTGATCAGTTTTTATCTTGATGCATCAATAATTGGAGATTTAAATCTTTTTCTAAATAAGTTTAATTTGCGATAGCAACACCTTTTTTGGTTTTTAAAATTTTCTATTAAACAAAAAAAATAAGTATGTGTCCTAACCTAGGAAGGGTTGCTGAATAAGGAATAACCAAAACGGAGATTGGAAATCGACAAAATATAATACTCACCAGTAGCATGAAGAAGGTAAACCACTGTTAGTGGTGGACTACTTAGACAACATATTACCCCCACTTACAATAGTGTCCAATACATTTATGAGGATTGGGACATACCCTTTAGTGTTTATAATTACGGTATATAACAGTATGAAATCAAGATAACTCTTGACTGTACACAATTGAGAAATTTCTACAAACAAGTAATGGATTGTACACAACTTGTCAATTCCTTAATAATTATGTGCAATATGCTTTAATGGGTTTTATATGCAGGCTGGTACTTAAGCACCATGTTCTTCCATAGAACATTTAGCTAAGTAGAAATAACCTTGTAAACAGTGAACTTACTTTTCTACTGTATTTATGAACAGTATTTATATCATGAACTCAGTTGCGTTCTGTTAATAGCAAAAAGAGAATTGTATTGAAGCATTAAAAGTGAAAAAAGGTTTTGAAAAACATCGAGATATTCAGCTGACAGGAAGAAAAAATATATAGCTATATAGAGTGAAGAGAAATGTTTAATTATATAGAAGATTTTGCAAAAAAATAAATAAATGCAATAATTTTTTTAAAAATGCATCAAAAGACAGGTTGTAATTTTTCTTTCATTCATGGAAAATTATCCTCTGAAAATTAAAAAAGAAATAAAAATATAAATAAGGAAAATTAAAAGGAAAATAAAATTGGATTCATTAAAAACCAATGGTATTAAGGACCAATGCAACTGCCACAAATAAACTTCACCACGAACTACAATATTAATAAAGAACTTTATCAAAATAAATTATAAAATTTGCTGTCATTTTTGTCAACAAATTTGTTATATTAAAAAAAAAACTAAGAATCGAAACTGACAACCCACTTAATAAAACAGAAATTGAGAACATACATAGAAAACATGTGGTAAAAAAGAGAAAAAAAAACAAACAAAATCATTAATGCTAATAATACCAAAATAGGATCTTTGAGACTTGAGAAAATCATTGCTCATTGTAAACCAGGATATATTTATGGAAAAATAAAAATTTACAAACACAAAGCCCTACTACGAACAATAATTGCACAAATTCCTTTATCAATCTGTAATATTTCTAAAACAACCAGATTATTAAACCATACTTATCTTCTAAAAACACCATAAATTTTATATACAACTTCACACAAGTTCTAAAGAGCAATAAAGTAAATAATGACATAGTGTCACTAGATATCAAAAGTTTAGTTACTAATGTACTTGTTAGTGAAACAATTGATATTATAATTAACAATGTTTATAAACACTTCCACATACAAAAATAAAACTAACAATTTGTAAGAAACTGTTATTAACTGGTACTAAAGAAACTCCTTTTTATGACTATTTAGGAACTAATACATAAACACACACACACACACATATATATATATAGAGAGAGAGAGAGAAATATAAGTGTGAAAATAAACTAAATAACAAGATATTAGCAGCTATATGTGTGTGTGATAATGTACATATACATATGAGCAAATAAATATTTATTTAAGGTGCAAACAAAACGATGCTCAATTTACTTAAACAAAGCTATAAAGCATCTATTAATAAATACACATGTACTTACATTTGTAGTGCAACTCAGGTTTCATAGTTACCCAATTCATCAGCCATAAATGCACTACAAATGTAGGTAGGTAGGTATGTATGTATGTATGTGTGTGTATATATATATATATATATATAATTTGGGAGGGTGCACAGTGGTGTAATGGATAGCAGCTTGAAATGAGAAATCAGAAATGAGTTCAAATTCCACTTGAGTTTGTTACATTCACTTACATGCAAATGCCCTTGGGAAAGGTATGAATTCTTCTCTTCTCCCTCCAGCTATGGATAAAAAGCAGGACAGTCTGGGTAACCTTGGGTGGCAACTTGCCTAAAAGAAGAAAAATTCTAAATTCAAAACCTGAGGAGGGTTATTTGCAGACTTTGTGGCACATTTGTGCCCCAATTCTCTGTATTCAGCTGTTCCAAAAAGACAAACTGGATCCTGTAGCATTTGTTGGTAACTAGTCTAGGAGAAGGAAAAGACTAAATTCAAGACAAGGGGAGGGTTGTTTGGAGACCTTGTATCAAACTGTGTGCTCCTGTTCTCCGTTTTTATTTCTTCCAAAAAGTGTAGTTGATTCTGCACAAAAGCTTCACCACTATAATCAAATTAGCAAAGTTTTTGCTTACTGATAGAAGGAAACAAAGTCTAGCATCTTGCAAGTTTGGTTCTAGAGATTATTGGCAACTCTGAAAGAGTATGCTAAGCCACAGCAAATCTTCAATCCTTCCTCTATTCAATCAGCTCAAAGTCCTGACATCTACAGCAGATAAGGTTGAATGCTTTGCTCAGAAATTCTCTTCCAACTCAACACTCAACTCATCTAGAGTATCCACACCTGATTTCCCACTAGAACTGAGTGATATGCACATAACCTTGTCACTGGTCTCAGACATCATTTCTAAATTAGATTCCCATAAGGCAAGTGGAGATGATGAGATACCAGCCATCATCCTAAAGAAATGTACTCCTGAGCTGGCTTCAGTTCTCTCTAAACTCTACACATATTGTCACTCTGATTCCTGCTTTCCAGCACATTGAAAGTCTTCCTCTGTAGTGCCTGTTTTAAAGAACTTTGGAAAATCTTCTGACTCCTCTATCTCCTTATTAGTCTTCTGCTGCTTTTTAGCAAAGTATTCGAGGCTGTAATCAATGCTGAAGTGGTTAGTTAATCATCCTACTTCTCATGATCTACTCTCTAATAAATAATATGGTTTCTGTTTTGTCCAGTCTACTGCTAACATACTTATGGCCATCACTGAATTTGCTCTTGGTGATAATAATGGTGATGCTTGAGCTGTGGCTCTAGATATCTCAAAGGTGTTTGGCATACTGGTCTTCTACTTAAGCTTCAGGGTTATAGTATTAAGGGTCATTTGATTTAATCCAATCATTCCTATCAAATCATGAAATAAACTTTGTTCAGAACAGGCTTGCTTCCAGATCCTTTCACACATGTGTGAGTGTCTCTGACGACTCTATCCTGGATCCTACATTGTTTCTGATCTTCATCAATGATCTTCCTGATGTCATAAGCATTTATGTAGATGACACTACCATTTACTCCTGTCTCAACAGCAAATCCATCTGAGCTGACTGTTGCCCTTGAAAATGACCTCCAATCAGTGGTTAACTGGAGCAGGAAATGGCTTGAAAATGTTAATGCCTTCAAAACTAAGCCACTCTCATTTAACCACCCTAGAGAAACTTCCCTGCCCAACATCAGCATGGCTCATGCCTGTCTCCAGGAGAGCATCCCACTGCACATTCTTGACCTCATGTTTTCAACTGACTTGAAGCAGAACAACTACATTGAATCAATAGCTGCATCTACTGCAAGGAAAGGTGGTTCATTGTGTTGTGCCAGAATGTTTTTCTTGTCAGAGTTCATCTTGTACATTTACAAATCTAAAATTCATCCATGCATTGAATACTATTGAAATATCTGATCTGGTGCCCCTGCTGTTCATCTTGAGGTTCTTGACAAAATCCAAAAAAGAATCTGCAATGTAATCGATCCTGACTTGGCATCTTGACTTCAGTCACTTTCTCACTAACATGACATTGTTTTTATTGATGGAATATGTAGGGTAAAGGAATGAAATATAAACATCAGTTAGAATTACACATTAAGCAAAATGCCAAAGAGGCAGAGAAGCTTAATTTTTAAATTTTCAGCATCCAATATATCCACATGCACAATCTAGCTGACTCCATTCAACTTTATAATGCTTTTCTATTTAATCACTGTTGGTTTTAAATATCCTTCTTTGTTATTAAGATGATATACTTTAATAAAGTCTAAATTTTAATTTTCCAAATTCAATTAGCTTTACAACAAGTATTATATCTAAATAAATGGACAGTGCTTGAACATCCAGAATTGAGATTTGTTTATGGATGAGGAGGGAACAGTTGAAAATTCAAATTTTAAAATAACTGAAAAAATTAATGATTTTAAAAGTTTTTAATTTTCATTGAGTTCAAAGTAACACAAAAAACTTTGTGAATTCAAAATTGTTTTCAATTCAGTTTAAAATATCTCCAAAACTTTGTGAATTAAGGAAATCAATTTTATTTTTTCAAAATGCTAGACTTAAATGGAGAGGTTTTGTGATATGCAGGTTTTCTGATTTGAAGTTCTATGGAGTTTGTGATTTGAAAAACTCAGTTTTCAGCCTGAATTTGAATTTCAGCACAAATTGGACCAAAATTAATATTGCTGTTTTTCTAAGCTGGACTAGAGACCCAATTAACCCTCCACAGGAGTTAGCTTAAAACTCTACATGGAGTGCAGCTTTTCAGTTAGTATAAAATAAATGTGAAGTTGGAGAAATTTAAAATGATTCTCAGTGTATTAATTTGATTATATTTAAATTCCTTCAATATCCTAATTATTTGACATATGCTGAAAGTGCTCAGCATAATTCATGTTCAACAGTGTAGAGCATAGAAAAATTTTGAGGGTTGAAGAAAAAGTCAATAAAATACTTTAAACAAGGAGCATTCCTTGGTCTTTAACCAAACTTGCATGAGTTAGAAAAGAAATATGTAGGAAAAAGGAAAATTTTGGTATTTTTTTATTTTTATGTTTACTTTTCATTGTTTAAGCAGTGTTCATCTGTATAATTCTTGTATGTTTGTGTATCACAATTCTAGTAGGTCTATATGGGATTTGGTTGATAATGTGTGCATTTATGTGTGCATGTAGTGGGTATTTTTATTTATGTCTGGTAGTGTCCATATATAATGATAATTTATTTTATTTTCTCTAATTAGGGTGGCATTTATTAAATTAAAGAATCTAATTTATTACGTAGAAAATACTTTGAAGGAATCCTGATAAATATTTTACTATAAATAAACATATGCCAAAGACATTTTATTATATCACCAACTTTTATAAAATCCATACTTAAAGAGTCATACTACAACCACAACACATGTAACCTAAATACTTTCTCACTCACACAAAACAACTCCCAGTCAACATACAATAATTATACACATGATCAATGCTTGAAAGGACAAATACATGTATTTGTCCTTTGAAAAACAAAGAATACATAAATAGAAAATACCAGGATTTTCTTTTCTCTTCTGTATTTCATTTTCTGATGAAGCTTAAATAAAAGCAAAACATGTTAAATTTATAAATATTTCCTATTTGTTCCTTATCCTGTCATGTGTGTGTGTGTGTGTATATATATATATATATATATATATATATATATATATACACACACACACATGCACAGGTTTAATTGAAAACAACTGACAAGGTATTGCAATTAAGCTTTATATTATAATTGTCTTGCATTCATACAAGAGATTTCTTTTTGAGACATAGTGTATGCAAGAACTGTCCAAATGAACTTTGGATCTGTGCACTTTCACCTAATCTATTAAACATTATCAAGAGTGTTTTTATTTTAATATGTATATTGTGATGTTAATTTATTTTCAAACTGAAAGATCATTTCGACAGTTCTACACACTCTATCCAAAAAAGAAATGATTTGTACAAATACAAGAAAAATATAAAGCTTTGTTAGTCATCTTTAATGAAACCTGTATAAAAGAATGGTTGCTGTACAAATACATGATTCTTTATATAGAGGGTGTGATGGGTAAATTGTCACCATTTTATATTTTTAATTTCATGCATGCACATTGTTTGTTTTTGATTTTGTCGACTGCACAATATAGCAGGGTCAATTGGGCACCATCTGTGAGAAAAAGAGCACAATGACACAATTCACTTGGCCAGAAATTTGGAAATGGCATGCTGTACTGCATGGCATTTGTGCCAGAAGCTCCAATACAAACATTCCAGAGTTCTTGGATGGCAGCCTGTGGAAAGTGAAGAGGATTCAGAAAGAGTTGGATGAGTTTAATGGTGATCACGAAGGTATGGCAGCTTGGAAAACTCACTGATCATTCTGATAAGAAAAGAACTCCCAAATTTGTTGGGGAGAGCCTTAGACACAGCACAGAGGCCTACATTAAGTGCCTTGAAGAGGTAGTGCAGCCCTGGGTTAAGATGGTGGCTGCTGGATGACCCTATGTCTGGCAAAATGACTCAGCACCATGCCAAACAAGTAGGAGAACCCCGTCATAGCTGCAACCACATCACCCCTTACATCAGGCCACCTAACTCCCCAGATTGCAACTCGCTTGATTATTATGTGTGGAGCACAGTTGAGTGAAAGACCAACAAAACTGCTGGTAACACCAAAAATGAACTGATGGCAAGGATTATGGCAGCATTCACCAACTTTATCAAGAACATCCAGAAGAGCTGCAGGAGATTCCAAAGTTGTTTGGAGGCCAGCCATGGTTGAAGCCAAAGTGATTTTATTGAATGAATTTACTCATTAGTATTTCAATATATTCTTGTGTAATTTTGGTAAATATAGCTGTTAAAATGAGATGTCAGTGTTATTTTCATTTTTACATAATTTACATGACAATTTATCCATCGCTCCCTGTATATATATATATATATATATATATATATATATATATATATATATATATATATATATATATATATATATATATATATATATATACACACACACACACACACACACACACACACACACACACACACACACTATACTCTTTATCTGTTAGATGTATGTGAATTTTTTCAGCATTTTTTCTCAATCTTTTTTTTATGCTGCATGTTCAGTCACTAGTTCTGAAAATATTGCGTTTTTGAGAACCTTTGCCCACACTTAGTATTATCAAAAAATAACATGTAGAAAGATAATAATATCTGGAAAATTCTCTGTACCAAAAATATATACTTATCTATTCTAACAACATTGAATTATTTACTTAAGTCTGTTGTCTTATTACTACTCACTTTCTATCCACATCTCTTTCAGATTTCTTACTTAAGTTTGTTTTTCTCCCTTTTTCTTTTCAGTATGAATTTCTTCATGATTTGTTAGCAGCTTTACTGCTAGTTGTATATTTTAATGTTTACTAATTGGCAACTGTGTTTTTATTAGTTACCATTAAAAATTGCTCTATAAGATGACATGTTTTATTTTAGAAAATATAGTTGTCGGTTGTTTTTCTTTAGCAGTATATCAATACCTCTATGGTTTATTTAATGCCGAAATCAAAATATTTTGAACAGAATTTTATGACTTCAACTAAATATCTACCATAAAATTGTAGTTTATTATAAATAAGTATCATTGGAAATTTTACTATAAATAGGTATTGTTGGTATTTTTTAAATATAAAAATGTATTCATAGTTTTTTGTTTTTGTTAGGGGGTTCACTATTTGCCCACAGCTGGGACCCTAACATATTCTATCACCCCCAGATCAGTAGACCTAGGAACAACAGCAATTAAGATGTAGTTCCATGCTCCCCAAAACCTCCAATCTCCCAATCAGAGGTCTTGGCGCAGGATGTAGTTTATTGTCATAACCAGAACTAAGCAAATATAGTAAAACTTATTAAACTATAAAGAATGATATTCATAGGCATCATAATTAATGTTTGTTTTCTTTTCTCTCTGTTATGCATTGTGGTCATTTTTAATAAAAAAAAAACATTTACAAATGAAAAATAACACTGAGTTTTTTTTTGTTGTTGTTGTTGTTATATAGAGAAATAACAAAAATAAAAGCAGAAAAAAAAAGAAAATGGAATGAATACACATGTATCACAGGCAACACATAGCATGCAAGAAAATGCATGTTTGTGTGCTGTGTGGTAGTAAAGGTGTTAACATCTCTTTTCAACTTTAGTAATTTCAATTTGTCTGAACTAATTTTTCCGACAAATTAAATATTCACCATTTTTCATTTTTTATGATATTTTCGTCATCAAGTAAAATATGTTATTTCTATATTGCCCCTTTTGATTTAGTTTAAGTTTTTTTTTTTTTCATATCTACTTTCTAAAACTTTTTTGAGTCACTGGTAAATGTATTTTTTTTTTCTGTATTTTTGTTTTATTTTCATATATTTAATTTTACTCTTTTTTCCCTTAAAACTTTTTTTCACCGATTTAAAAACAGAGACTCGGCATTTTTCCAAAGAGTATCTATCAGGGTTATGAAAACTTATTGCCATTACATTTACTTTGTTGCATCTTTGATTGCAGTCAGAATACATTCATCTCAATAAATCAATACATAACCCATCTTGGCATTGAAATGATTAGATTAGCTTCGGATAATATCAATACAACAATCTTGAGAGCCTAATACTGTTATTAGACAGGCTTCCTTCATTTCCAATCACAGTTCCTAATAAATGGTAATTTCTGTATAAACTCTCTTAATTTTCATTTCCTTTAAATTTAAAATACAAGTGGTTTTATTTTTCAACTATTGAATCTCTGAATATATTTACTGACAAGTTTCTGCATAAGTCAAATAATTCTTTATTTAAAAGACAGTTTCCTTATAGTCTTGTTTAATTGCAACAACCTTTCAAATTTTCAGCCCATAATAGAAGGAAAACTTTTAATTTTGTTTATCTGTAATAATCATTGTAAACCAAAAAATAGCCGTCCTGGATACGACGTTAAACTGCATCCAACATCAAGGCCTCTGATCAGGAGGTTTTGAGGAAGTGTGGAACCACCTCTTAATTGCTGGTGTTCCCGGGTCCACCCTGACCCGGGGTGGTAGCACCTGTTGGGGTCCCAGCTATGGGCAAATAGTGAACTTCCAGGTCTTTTCTACATCCTGGGTATGACGACAAACTACATCTGCGTTCTGGGTATGACGATAAACTACATCTGCATTCTGGGTGTGGTGGTAAACTGTATCCGCATATTTGAAGCAGTGGTGTTGCCAACTGTGCTTTTTTAATGTTGCCAGCTACACATTTCTGAAACAATGATGTTGCCAACTATACGTTTTTGAAACAATGATGTTGCCAGATATACGTTTTTGAATCAATGATGTTGCCAGCTATACGTTTTTTGAAACAATGATGTTGCCAACTATACGTTTTTGAAACAATGATGTTGCCAGCTATACGTTTTGTAAAAACAATTATGTTGCCAGCTACACGTTTTTGAAACAATGATGTTACCATCTATACGTTTTTGAAACAATGATGTTGCCAACTATACGTTTTTGAAACAATGATGTTGCCAGCTATGCGTTTTTGAAACAATGATGTTGCCAGCTATGCGTTTTTGAATCAATGATGTTGCCAGGTATACTTTTTTGAAACAATGATGTTGCCAGGTATACTTTTTTGAAACAGTGATGTTGCCAACGTTATCCTTAAATTACGTTTACAAAGTATATTTAATAAATATGTGGAAACTGGATTTGGCATTAAATAAGCCATCGTGGTTGATATGCCATAAAACCCCAACCAACCAACAGCCTTGTTTAAGATATTTACTAATCTTACCTTTGGTATATGATTGCAAGTGCTGTGCACCCATTAAGGATCAATCTCACTACAGTTCTAACCATTTACAAAACAAATTTACTAACTACTTCTTTGCATTAAAGAAAACCACAATTATTGGATTATTAATTGTTTCATGTTTCTCTTTCTTTTTTTCTTTTTTCCCCTTGCTGCCATGTGTCTTTAGGGTGTAGGTAATTGTCACTCCTCATAGATTTCTTTTCTTTATTATCAAATTTACATGACTTACTTGGAAATATAGTGTAGTGGTTTCTCATTAACTTCTCCACAATTCTGAATTTAGAGTTGTCCTTTTCCTAGACTGGCTACTACGCAAGATTACAAACCAGTCTACTCTGCTATTTCACACTTAGAAGGAGTGAGAGAAGAAAAGAATTCCTGCTTTTCCAGAGGCAATAGTGCACACTCTACTAGAATTTGAACTTGGTTTGTCAATTCCATTTTCAATGATGATAACATTATGAAATGTTCTAACGATGAAAACAAATCCAAACCTTTAGGTGCTAAATCTGGTGAATATGGAGGATATAGAAAAACCTTCCAACCTAACAAACTCATTTTTTCTTGAGTTTCATTTACAGAATTGTGTGCCCTTGCATTGTCATACTGGAAAATAATATCTTTTCTATTTAAAGCAGGACACATTCACTATAATACTTTGTATACTTGATCAAGCTGCTAACAATGAATATCTGCAATGATGGTCCTTCCATGTTCCAGTAGCTTTTGATGGATAATTTTCAATGTTTTAATGGGTACCTTGGATATTCCACTAGACACAAAGCAAAGATTTCTGTGGATGCAGTTCTGGTTTTATTATAGGCTTTGGTTTCTTATTACCTCTGTCTTTTTCAGTTTCTGTTGACATGCAAAACCCATTTTTCAATAGTTGTAACAATGCAATACCAAAAGGAAAGGTTGGCATTCTTGGTTAAAAGACTACTGCAGATAGGAGAATGCTGTTTGGTTCTCAAGTGGAAGCTCATGAGGAACCAAAATTCCCTCTTTGCAAGTTTTCCCAATTCATATTTGATGTTTGTGGACAGTTCAACATAACAGAGTAAGTTTTGTCCTAAATCTCTGGTGCTTTGACAGGGATCCAATTCAGTAGTCTTTTTCAAAAGTTCTTTATTTGGAATGGGCTGTCTTCCAGAGTGAAATTTGTCAAATATGTCACAATCACCATTTTTAACCCACAATTGATATGTACAAGCTTCACTGCATTCATATACATTGCACAAATATTTTTAAATGCTTCTGTAGCAATAATAGCCTTTCAGAAATAATACAGTAATCGGTGGCAAATATGTTTCTTTTTAAAGTTCCAATCCTCCATGGGGTTAAATTCTGAAATGCCCTATAAACAACACAGTGTCAGCTAGAAGAGATGATAAACTAACTCTCAACGGTTTCATACCACTCAACCTTGGTTCTGGCTTGGTTGGTTGACCAATGATTGATAGTGGTGAAATACATAATTACTTTCAAAGCACACTGGTGTAACATTCTTGTATAGTTTTAAAATGTAATCACCAGATCATTTGTTTGAGACTGAAGTGTTTGAATTTTCAGAGAAAATGTTATCATAGTCATGTTTCCATTCTCTTTGCTACTTTCTACATTAAGATTAGCAAAGTATTAAATCTCCTGTTATCTTCTGTATTTTCAGAGCATCAAGGTTTTGCTTTCATTGATGTCAGAAAGTAAACAGTTCAACTCAACTCATTAGATTGACTCTTGTTTTAAATCATGAATGATGACAAGCATGTGAAAACAGGTTTATAAGAGTGGAATTTAACAGCTGATGATGTTCAGTGTTTCTCCTATATCAAATCTACATTTCTATATTCTAAACTGTCAGTTAGAGAGAAACCACAAGGTTTCACTCAGTCTGGTATGGATTTGAAGAATAAAAGGATAGATAGAAGGATCCTTATCTGTGAATGGTTACAATAAATGTTAGACCCTAGATGTCTCGTGTTTCAAATAGATTTATGTAAACTTTATATTTAAAAAACAGTATTTGCTTTCCAACTTTGCAAATTTGTTTTTATCTTAGAATTACCATTGATGGTAACAGTTAAAATCAAAATTAATGTAAAAATATTGAAAAGTTAAAAAAAACTCTTCAATATTTTTAGATTAAAAAATTAATTCTGATTTGCATGTTCAAAAATTAAAAAAAAATTTTGAACATGCAAATCAAAATTTTTTTAAC
This sequence comes from Acanthosepion esculentum, assembly GCA_964036315.1. Lineage (NCBI taxonomy): Eukaryota > Metazoa > Mollusca > Cephalopoda > Sepiida > Sepiidae > Acanthosepion > Acanthosepion esculentum. The sequence goes on along the minus strand of OZ038492.1, from coordinate 98,439,693 downwards.
CATGAATAATTTAATTACTGGTCTTTTATAAAATTCAGACTTTAGACGAGTATATAAAATTACAGTCAAGTTTTTGGTAGTTCAATAAAAGAATATCTTTATTTGCTATTCTAAGTAAAATAGATAAAACAAAAGAAGAAATCAGAGTAGTGCAAATCATTAGCATTTTCTACAGAAGTGTGCTTTTCCTAACACTTAGAATCATATAACTAATTGCAGTTTATTCTCAGAAATAAATATTAAGTCTGTCATAATTCATAAGTGTGACATCGAAAAATTAACTTGTTGCTTATATCTTGAAAAAATTTTCAATGGAAAATTTGTTACTTTCTCTATATCTGATAGAAAATTGTTTTATTTTTAATTTCAGAATTAAAGCAATAAATATTACAACTTATATTTAGGTTATTGATATTTACCAAATTGTTCTTTTAATTAAATATGAATATTATTCAACTTGTTATTGTTAATACCTATAATTAGGTGGGTTGGTGGTGTAATGATTATTAGTATGAAAAGTGAAATTGGTGAACTGAATTCAAATTTCATTCTAGTCTGTTGCATTTACTTTCACACAAACGCCCTTGTGAAAGGCATGAATCCATCTCTTCTCCCCACCCATCTATGTGTTAATAACCGAGTTGTTAGTTTGAAGCCAATTAAGAATGACTTCTAACAACCCCCAAGCCACCACCAAAAAAAAAAAAATTATAGACAGATCATAGAAATGCATGCTGGGATTTCTTCCTAGCCAATATGATAGATCACTTCTCAGTCTCATCTGCCATATTCTTTTTTGTCTTGAAGTCACAATGCTACAATCACTTGTCTGTCTGTCTCTCTCTCTCTTGTGTCTTAACACCATTATTTGTTAACTTTTTGCCTCATTACCATTGTTTCTTTACCTACTTTTGTCTTGCATATATTGTTTGCTTAGTATTATTTTTACATTGTTCTTTTCTTTCTTTTGTTATTGTTTATTGGAAACTGTTAATTCTATTTGTTGGACATTTTTGCCAATTACATTTAATTATGGCCAATTACTGTACAAGGGTAGACTGGGTTCTTTAGTGCAGTGTAGCAACCAGTCTACTAGAAGTAAAACTATGAATTTCAAGCCACGGAGTATGGAATAGGAAACCACTCTACTATATTTCCAAAGAAAGCATTGCAATTTGCAGATAATAAGAAATAGAATTTATTAAGAGGCATGATTGCCTATGACCTGGTGCAACATAGCATTTATAAAAAAAGTAATAACTTGATTGACTTTCATTTTGTGTGTTTTTTTTCAGAAATCTCCATTTATTTAATCTATGTATGAAAAGATAAATCACAACCAGCCCTTCAGATTTTTAAACAAGAATATGTCCTTATGTCTGTGGTCTTATAAATTTCTCATGAAAACCAGAGCCAAGAAAATATATTTTGAATGATACCAACTTCAGCATAGAACCACATTCACAAAGGCACTCAGAAATTATTCACTAGTAATGGTTTGCAAGATAACCATATTTAAAGTTCTGATTTATTGCATCATAAATTAAGGGCATCTTTTATTGTATGGCTATTAGAAAGTTTGTTTCAAATCTGTCAGTGTCATGTCTCATCTTTATTGATTGCCTACTATTGTAGTTTTATTCTAGATTCAACTGATCTTAGTAGATACTTATTATATCATGAGGAATATTTATTCAATAACTAGTGTCAAACACATAATAATGATTTGTATTTCTCTGTTGAATATTTCAAAAGTCTAAATGATACCTATTTTTTTTTCATTTTATCTTTCTCTTGCACTTTGTATCTTTATCTCACCAACCATCATCTTCTTTCATTCAAATATTCCACGTTCATAAAACTCTGCAGTTTCAATGAGTTTTATTTTATTGTAACAATTTCTCATAGATTAATGGCAAAACAATGCCTGGATTGTAGGTGGTTTTCCAGGTTATTAAGGAAATAACGGTGTTTGAGTTCTGTTAGGAAACACTTTTTCTTTAACAAGACTTTTGACCTCTAGGCCAGTAGATAATAATTTCACTTCTTATAAAAGAGTGATGTCTAATCAAACACGTACTTAAATACAACATTTATCATAATAAGAAATATATTATTTGTATATTGCTTTTCTTGTTCATAATATTGCTCTTTCTTAAATACTTTTAAACGTGCTTTTTAATACACATAAAAAATATTTTTATTTAGTTACATTTTTTTTTAAACATTTCATCTCAAGCAAGGCAATAAAGCCACTAGGATGCAAGAAGTACTGAGTATTAGAGAATATGAGAAAAAATACTATTAAAGAGAGAGGACAATAAAAGAATAAAAATTAAGATGATCAAAAATAATGATTGACATTGCATTTAAATTTTTGAAGATTAAAGTTGACTAGGAAGCCAGAAGAGAATTCTGCAAGTGAGAATTTCAATAGAAGAAATTGTTAGCATAGAACTTATGGTTACATTTATCCATTTCAACTGTAAATTGATGAGACCTTGCCAACAATCTAATACTGCCCTTAAATTCATAAAGTCTAGGTACTATAGAGGAAAATTCATGAGAACAATTTCTATGAAAGAGAAAAGGCACAGGGAAGCTATGTTACAGCAGTGGGAAGGGGATGAATCCAAGATGCCAGGTCAGGACCAATAACAATGCAGTTTCTTCTTTGGAATTTATCAAGAATTTCTAAATATATAGCAAGAGCACCAGACCAGGTGGATCAGCAATATTCAAAGCAAGGACAAATCATAGACTTATAAACATGTAAGACAAATTCTGGAGAGAAAAACTCTCTAGCACAATAAAGTGAACCAAATTTCTTAGCTGCAGACATAGCAATTGATTCAATATACTCTTTCCATTTCATGTCAGCTGAAATCCTTAACCCAAAAAGATGCAATGAGTCACTCTCCTGGAGATTAGCATCAGCCATGCTGATGGAAGGTAAAAATATTTCTCGTAGATGATTAAAAGAGAGCAGTTAAAAGCCGCTCCATTTAACAATATATTGTAGGTCATTTTTAGATTAGCTGCTAATTTGACCGTATCAGACAGATCAGAGATACCAAGTTGAGAACTGATGACATCAGGAAAGTCATTTATGAAAATTTGAAACAATGTAGGTCCAAGGATAGAGCCCTGGAGAACACCTGCAATTATGTAAAAAGATCTGGAAGAGTGGCCATTCAAGACAACTCTCATTTTGCGATTTGATAAGAAAGACTGAATCATTTAAAAAAATAACCCAGAAATACCATAACCTTTCAATGTTAAGAAGACCGGTATGCCAAATCCTGTCAAATGCCTTTGAGATATCCAAGTCAACAGCCCAAGCTTCACCATTCTTATCTAAATCTTGATAGACTCTTTTAGCAATAATCATTCACATGAATATTTGAGTTAGAGAAGTGAAAGCTATATTGCTTATCTGAAAGAAGACCCTGCAATGTGAGATGCTTAACCATTTTAGAGTTAATTAGAGCCTTTAGTACATTGCCAAAAAGTGGTAGAAGGCTAATAGACTGACAGAAGGGTCAGATGATTTGCTTGACATCTTAAACACTGGAACTGCAGAAGAGGATTTCCAACAAACTGGAAAGCCAGAAGCAGCAAGGCATTTATTGTAGAGTTTAGAGAGATCAACAGACAGCTCAGGAGAACATTTCTTAAGGACTATTGCAGATATACCATCAAGTTCACATTCTTTGTGAAGATCCAGTTCAGAAATGATAGCAGAAACCATGGATGGAATTATATGCATACACTCAATAGAGACCCAGTTCTAAGTAGAAAATCAGGGAGAGGTAGTCCAGATGAGTTCATCCCAAGCAAGACAATAAACAGAATAAAGTAGAATTGGAAGAGAATTTACAATATCTGTCTATTTACAAGCAAAACATTCTGCTTTATCAGTAGAAGATGTGAACACCTCAAATTGAGCGAAGAGAAAAGGGATAGAAGACTTACTCTTATTTAATACACTACTACAGAGCTGCTAGTAATCATGAGAACCAAACTTGTTAGACGCTATATGGTACCTCATTCTAACAAAGACTTAGTCTCTTTGAGGATACGTTTACAATTATTTTGAGCAGTCCCAAATAGGCATCTGTTGTTATCAGAATTATTACACTGGTATGAAAAAGTGATTCCCATGGGCTATCATAGCTGAACAGGCTGATGTGAAGCAAGAAGATTTACAGCCTGTTTCATGCTTAGCAATTTTTCAAAATGAACACTTGTTTATTTTGAAAGCTACTGAGATCTATCATTCTTTTAAAGTTTTTCAATAGAAATGCAGCAGCAAGCTAACAGTTCAAAAGAATTTCATTCCTTCTGTTTATTAAACCATCCACATTCTTAAAATCTAAAATTTTCAGTTTCTCCTCCAAGCATATTTTAAAATTTAAATGTTATTTTAAATGAGTTTAACATATCAATATTATTTAAAAAAATTAAATACAAGTGATCCATCGAAATAATTTGTTTCAAGTCCTATAGCGTATTAGAGTTGTACAGGGACCACTTGTACTGCAGTCATAGCAGCAGTGCTGTGCCTTAGGCAAGATTGCCCGACGGAGCCCATTCCTCTCTAAGCTGATTTTGAATTTAGAATTTACTTTCCTCTAGATTGGTTGTTACTTCAAGGCAAGAGAGACCAATCAGCCCTGGGGTGATGGAGAAGAATTGGAAGGCTATTTATACAAAAGTGAATTCTGATGGGATTTGTACTTGGCTCATCAGTATCTCTTTTTGAGTTGCTGTTAATCTATCTGGATGTAAATAATTACAAATCTTAGAAAAATTTAAAAAACTTAAGTTAGTATTCCCAAATGAATTTTACCGGAATATTTCAGCAACAGTATGTTGCCAAATTGGTATGTTGCCTGCTTGTTTATTGCCATATTGGAAAATCAAATCCAAACAGGATTTGTCCTCATTCTTTTTGTTGTTATCACAATTTTTCAGCTATTGTTCCCTCTGACCTTCTCATTCCACTGACCATGTCTATGGATATCTCATTTATTTTCTTATTTAGTACTTCTCGGTTATTGCTCACTTTGTTTCCAACTACACACTGCCCAACCCAAGGATTGAACTCACAATTACTATGTCACCAAATTCATGAATCAATGCTTTAATCCACTTGGCTATTATTGTCCTGTGGGACAAGGTTATCCAAATTGACAAGCAGCTGATGAAGACCGAAGGGCACATTGTGATAACAACAAAGATGAGGACAATAGTCTGCATAAATAATGATTAACTTTTCATCCTAGAAATTCTGACACATGTGTTTATTTAGTGTGACAAAATAAATCAATATTGTATTTCTTCAAAACCTGAGTGGCTCTAAATTACACTTTTTCCTGTGTAAAGAAAATTAAAATTTCAATTACTATTTTAACTCACTACTAAAATTGAAATTAACAGAGTCTTATATATAATTTCAAACATTTTTGAAAATCTGCTTTGTAACTTTACTATACAAATTATATATTATGTCCATTAAATAAACACTCGGGTTCCTCCCATCTTTGAAACATTTATTGTTTGTGTAGGTTATAAGTAAGTAAAAAGAACTGTTATTGACTCTCTTTACACATTACAGCTTTTGTGTTAAAACATATACTTTCTGTATAAAAAATTAGTATTTCTTTATTTATCCAAGTTTGGAAAACATTTATTAGTAATCATTTTTTATTAATCTCACTGTGAAATAATTAAAATACAAAAATGTTGACTTTGAAAAATTAAATGCATTCTTTCATATTCATCAATTTTCTGATTGGTAAAATTCAATTTCTAAAATTTGAACATTTCCTATTCAAAGTATAATTCTAGTATAAAATCAATATAATTTTTCATCATTATGATGGGTAAAAAAAAAATGTAAAAATGCTCTTAATTAACCTATTGTGTTTTCATAAAATCAACAATTTCTTATTGGTAAAAACATTGCACCAAGAGGTTATTGCTATGTTATACAAGATCCATTAAACTATTAATAGTAAGAAAGAAACTGATATTAGAAATTTTTTGTAAAAATTAAGAGAAAGTAGATCGAAATCACAAGCCCCTAGATAAGAGTCCATTATTATTCCATTGTTGTGTTTTTTGATAATTTTCATTTAGGTCAACATTACAGACAAATTTAGAAAACGTAAACACAATATGATTGCAAATTCAAAGTTTGGGAGCATTTTGTCGTAAATATTTTGATGCATACCATCTGCTTTGTTTCATTTGTTTTAAATGTCAATGGAAATGAAAAAAATTCTGGGAAATTTTCATCTGAAATAATTTGTCATGTCTTTTGCTACTTGATGTTTTTTTGTCATGTCTTTTGCTACTTGATGTTTTTCTCTGATCTAAATTAGTTCATTGCTTTCTTTTTATTTTTTTATTTTCTTGCAAAAAGCAGTCTTTCTTTCTAAGCATAAGAATTCCTTGCTTTTTGTGGCTTGTTACAAAAATGAAATCAATAGTGTTTTGCATCCAGTAACATAATCTGGTCTCTCAGATCTTATTTTAAGTTGTGGGAATACTCAGTCTGATGCCAGATCATCCTCAAAAAACTTTAATAAGTATCTTGAACAGAAAACAATTGTACACACAACCTTTTATTGGGCATTCTTCTATTTTTGTCTTTATTTTAATGATGCTACCCTTAAGTTTGCAGCCATAAGCGACAAAGTCAATAGTGAAACAAGCAGAAGCCATATTTAAAAGAAGCAACAGAACAAGAAAAATATTACAGAAATTTTAAAATGTATGCATATGTGTGTTTTTGCTAGTATGTGTATACATATTCCTTCTCCATATATATATATATATATATATATATATATATATATATATATATATATATATATATATATATAGTTTTGTTATAAGGAATTAGTATATATATATATACACCTATATACACACACTTCCTGTTGTGTAGGGTTTGTGTGTGTATGCATGTGGTTCATCCAGTGTGTTTGTTTTTTACCAGTGTGTGTATGTGTGTGTGTGTATATATATATATATTCGTTCTCCATAGATATTTGTGTGTGCATGGTCCAACTAGTGTGTTTGGCCATTATGTGTGTATGCTGTGCATTTATATATGTGGGTTATGATGTGTTTAGTGCTAGTTTTAATTTATCTATGAAGCTTTTTTCTTGTATTTGTAGGCAAGAATAATTGTCTGTTTGTTATATTGGCATAATTTTAAATTTACCTTGATTACATTTGTAGATGTGTTGTGATACAAAGAGTTTTCTGTTGTCTGGTAATTTGATGTTGCTTTTGTGAAGGGGAACTGTTGTTTAGTGCTTGGCTGATACCTGTATAGGAATTGCTGCATTTTGTGCCCAAATGTGTGTGTATATATATATATATATATATGTAATGTGTGTGTGTTTTTATATATATGTAATGTGTGTGTGTTTTTATATATATGTAATGTGTGTGTGTTTTTATATATATGTAATGTGTGTGTGTTTTTATATATATGTGTGTGTGTGTGCATGTGTTTATATGTAATGTGTGTGTGTTTTTATATATATATGTGTGTGTGCATGTGTTTATATGTATATATATATGTGTGTGTGTGCATGTGTTTATATGTATATATATTTGTGTATGTTTTTATGTTTTTATATATATGTATATATATGTATGTATGAAAATTTTCTCAGAGTTAACCAGTAGAAAAAGACAATATGTGTAAATGTAAAAGACAAGAGGAAAACTGTATTATTAGCCGATGCTTTTCGTCCAATGTGGACTTTTTCAAGGCAATAACAAAATGAACTTATTGAAAACAAAGTAACTATTGACAACAAACAAAATGTCCTTAGCAACTAGAAGAATTTATAAAACGTCAACTGAAAATTGTCAAGTACTTTCACATGTATCAATATTGTTTTTCTTATTGTGTTGACAGATTCAAGAAATCAAAAGAAAATGGTTCAATTTAGACTTCTTTATTTTACATGGATTAAATTTCAAATAAGATTAGCACATTCAACATTTTCTAAACACATTTTTCCATTGATCAATGCTTGAATCACTTTGAGTTTTAAGGTTTGTTTACATTACACAACAACACTCAACTCTAATGGAAACATTTTAATTTTGGTTTAACTTGATTAAAAGCTTGAATTTTATGCAAACTTCCTTAAAGTATTATACATGGATAATATAGCAATTGAATGGACCAAAATGAAATGAACAATTATACATATATTCCTTCATTTTTGTTTACTTACTTTAAGTACGCAAATTGATTTAAGCAGACAAAGTAGCAAATAAGAATGCAAAATTCTTTGCAATTTTTTGCTTTTAACAAAATGATTTCTCATGACGGATTCTGAAGACAAAGTCTAAACAGCAAAGAAAACTCTTTTGTGTCATTGCACTATTATCTAAACCTAGATATAAAACCTGCAGGAAGAAAAATATGTATAATATTAGCGTGATACAGCCTCAGCTATAAAAGTCTAGGAAAAAATACAAAGATTTTTTTCTCATTTCCTCATTTTTTTGTAGGAAGCTGCAATTCACATTTCTTGCCATTTTTCTTATGTAAATTCTTGAAAGTCACACAAGTTATGGTTGACTGTATTTTCTCTTTTTTTTTTCTTATTCTTCCTCCTTTACCTTTTCTTCCTTACATCTCTCTTGTCTTACTTTTTATATTTACTCTCCCTTCCTTCATTTATCTTTTTGGTTTGCGCTTTCAATTTTCAGAGTTCTTCATGAGGAAATAAAGATAAATTTTCCTGTTAACTACATTTTTATACTCATGCCTATTTTAATTAAATTTGTAATTAAACTTACTACTGGCATTTCTTTCAATATTTACTTTCTGTGTTTCCTTTCACCTCACATTTCTCTTATATAAATTTATACAATATCTAATATTTCCTCTTGATATTTAGTCACAAACTGAACTGTCTCTTGTGTACTGTGCAAGAAGAATATTTGTCTTATACATTCATAAAAATAATACTTGAATGAGATACAAACAAAATGATCATATAGATAAAGCACACATGATTGTAATTTTGTTTGAGTGACAAATTCCTGAATGCATGCGATTATCTATAACTTCGAAAACAGTTCTTAACATACATATATTGTTAGACAGTTGGTATACCAACTGCTGTGGAAATAGATTGTATTCCAAAAGATTCCAGGGAAAACTCAGTTTTTGACTGTCTTTTTATTTCTTGTTTCTAAATGAAAAAGGGAACTTTTGCAAACAAATAAAAACATTTACATTGTCAATTTTTAAAGGAAAATATCTCTTTTCTTGAATATACTTGTTAAGCACTGAAGACTGGATCAGAGAAATGAGTTAACAAGATGTAGGCAAGGGAAGATTTCAATTGGCTGAGCAGTATTTAACATATTCTCAGTATATTTTAAAAAACTGTAATGTTCTCAAACATTCTCTTTTTCTATATCTTTCTCTTCATTATATCTTTTTCCATAATGCAAATACAGCCTTTGTTTTCCAACTAAACTGTCAGAGAGCACAGCATATTTCCTTATAAAACATGTAGATGTTTAATTTTACTTCATAAACCAGCTTTAATTTTAGATTTTCTGGCTGATATAATCTGTTAAAATGTTTTGCTTTTAAGTAATTTAATCATGTATTTATTTTTTTAAATCATTTCACCCCATGCAAGGTAATAAAAGCTGCTTGGATGCAAGGGGTTACTGAGAGTGAAAGAAAGAGAAGAGCACAATATAAGGACAGGATTCAAGAACGCAGAAGATGACTATTGACATTACATTAAATTTTGGAGATTGTATTTGACAAGAAAGCAGGAAGCCAGTAGAATATTTTTGGGTAGGAAAGCAGGAAGCCAGTAGAAAATTTATGAATTGGAAAGCAGGAAGCCAGTAGAAAATTTTGGGGTAGGAAAGCAGGAAGCTAGTAGAAAATTTTGGGGTAGGAAAGCAGGAAGCTAGTAGAAAATTTGGGGGTAGGAAAACAGGAAGCCAGTAGAACATTTTTGTGTAGGAAAGCAGGAATCCAGTAGAAAATTTTTGAATAGGAAAGCAGGAAGCTAGTAGAAAATTTTTGAATAGGAAAGCAGGAAGCTAGTAGAAAATTTTTGGGTAGGAAAGCAGGAAGCCAGTAGAAAATTTTTGGGTAGGAATGGCAGGAAGCCAGTAAAATATTCCATAAGTCAAATGGTCTGGAGAAAAACTGTTAGCAGAGAACTTGTGGTTACAACTAACAGTTTCAAGTGAAATTGTGAGACCTTGCTACTAATCTAGTACTGTGCTTAAATTCATAAAGTTTAGGTACCAAAGAGGAAAGCTCATCAGAACAATCACCATGAAGACATTTATAGAAAAGGCAAAGGTAAGCCACACTAGGCAGTAGTAAAATGACTGGTGCCAAGTTAAGACTGATAATGTTACAGATTCTTTTTTGGATTTTCTTAAGAATCTCTAGATATATAGCAGAATCTCCAGTCCAGATGTGGCAGCAATATTCGATTCCCAGATGAATGGTACACATATAAATGTACAAAATAGATTCTGCTGAGAAAAACTGTCTAGCACGAAATAGCAACCTGACTTTTCCTTGCAGTAGACTTAGCAATTGATTCAATATAATCATTCCACTTCATGGTTCTTTTTATATTTATTGAAAATGTTGGAAAAAAATTGTAAACAAAAAATATATTGAATTTTTAAAAATTTTATTGTGATATATTTATATTTAAATCTTAAAAATAAATCAAAGTTTTCACATAACCAAACAAAATAATTCATTACCTTCAACACTGTAAGCACATTATCCATTAAGATGAAAAGAACATTTTATCATGAACCAATTTCTCTTTAAAAAAAATAAGAAAATGAAAAAGGATAACTTAAAAGTCTTTGATGATTGATGCTGAAGCTTTCAAGTGGCTGCTTGCTGAGAAGTTTTTAAGAAGTGATATTCATGTCCTTGTTGATGCTCTTGAAGTACATAGAACAATCAAGGTTAAAAGAAAAATAATTAAAAGCTACTTTCAAAATGAAGCGATCAGGTTATGCAGTGCTTCTAATTCAAGAATATACAATTAACAATTATGTACATACAAACAATACATAACAATTACATCCATCCACTGTAGTTAGCACTGTTGAGTGTGAACTATTAGAAATGAAAATGGCAATATATGTTTTCTTACAGTTATTTAGCCACTGTCAAATTTGACTCTGAAGGTAATGGCTCTTTACTTTTTTTTCCTTAAAACCTCCTTGCTATTTTCCCTTCAGGGTTGCCTCAGATGCCAGCAGTTAAACTTAGACTTCCTCCTAGGAGAAGTGTTGCCTGGGAGGTTGACTCCCATCAAGCTGATAAATGCAGTATTATGTTTTACTGAGCATAGCTTAGATGTGGCACAGGGTCACAAACATAGAACACCCAGTCAGGATTGAACTACTCAGTTGTAAAGGATCTCATGAGACAAGCTTGCTAACCATGTGCCCTAAATGTAATTTTATCATTTATGTCTATTAACATGTCTTGTATTTCACTCAGCTTAGCAGTTCTTGCTTAATGAAGATGACTAATTTGCATATTCAGTTTTAAGCATGATATTTTTAAAAATCAATTCTTATTACTTTTCATTTTCTGATTTTTATAAATAAGAATGTGTTTTATCATTATTTGTTTTATTGACTTTTATAATTATTTAATTATTCAAATAAAGGCATAGATAATATTTAATTTGTAGGATGTTCTATTACCTGACAGAATATTCTAGGATTATTTTTTATTCATTTCACTTCAAGCAAGTTAATAAATCCTCTAAGACATGCTGAGAAAACATTAAGGAGAGAAAGGACATTAAAAGACCATGATTCAAGGATACAGAAGATGATGATTGATGTTACATTTAAAATTTTGAAAATCCTAGTTGACAAAAAAGCAAGAAACTTGAAGAGTCCACAAACAATAAGTACAAGAGAAGAAATCATTAGAACTTCTTCAATACTTAGCAATTTCAACACTGAGATGATGAGACCTAGCTGCCAATCTAGTACTGCGCTTAAATTCATGAAAATGGAGTAGCAAAGAGGAAAGCTCATTAAAACATTTACCATGAAAGTATTTAGAGAAAAGGCACAGGAAATCTTTATGTCAGTAGGAAAATGAAGCTGAAATGCCAGGTCAGGACAAATTTTTGATTCTTCCTTGGATTCTGTCAAGAATCATTAGATATATAGCAGATGTAGCAATATTCAATGGTAGTAGCTTGCATTAACATAAACATTACACATTAGTTATTAATAATTCAGATTTGTTCATATGCAAATGTGTCAAAAAGTTCAGAGGATGTCACACATTTATTAGCAGAAATTTGGTCTGAATTTTTCATTGTATAATACTGGATCTCTGTGATTGATGGAAGTGTTAAATAAATGCATTTTTCTCTATTAGGCCCCAAACTTATTGATTTATATTATATATATAATATATATATATATATATATATATATATATATATATATATATATATATATATATATATACACTTGTTCTTCATTATATGACCCACTTTGTTCTTTGTTTTTGTTGTTCACTGAAGACATTTGGGTTTAAAATCAAAAGATGAATATGAGACAAGAGTTCAGAATTTCAGTTTTTATTTTCTGATATATACATTTAGATGTGTTAAACATCTTAGGACACGCCACCTTTTGTTTGAACCCACCCATTTTTCAAGTGAGCAAAACTGCTGGAACACATGACTGAAATGTGTTTGTTGTTACCCAGGTGTTGCCTTTTAGATTGATTGAACATAAGATGACTGAATGACTACTCATGGTTTTAGCTTTGGGTTTTACCTGTAAAGATTGTATTTCTTGTTAAAAAAGATAAACCAACATGAAGATGAGAAAGCTGGCTATTGGAGAAAAACAAACCATTTTGAAGGTGAGAAAAGAAGGAAAATTGATCAGAACCATTGGACAAATATTGGTTTTAGCCAACACATCAATTTGGAATGTCCTGAAAAGAAAGAAACTATTGGTGTGCTGGTCGGCCAATGAAAACAACAACAGTTGATGACAGAAACATTGTGAGAGCTGTGATGAAACATTCAAAAACAACAGTCAGTGACATCACCAACAACCTCCACAGTGCAGAGGTGAAGGTTTCACAATCCACCCTTCAAAGAAGACTTTGAGAGCAGATATATAGTGTTTCTCTTGTTCACTGGCAAAGAAAGCACGACAAATTGGTGCCACCGATAGGATAAGAAAGACTATCCTAGCCGAGTGGACTGTTTACTTTGACAACAATGGTAGAACAAAGTTGCAAGCTGATTAAGTTATTCACACAACAACTTCAACTCCAGAGGAAACAAATGGAGCTCCAGGAGCAGCAGCACAGAGAAGACATGGAGACTTTGAGAAGGCTGAATCAATTTCAAAGTTCCAAAAGAGACTCCAGTCCAAGTTCCTTCAACTGCTATCCCATCATTTGCTACCTTTGATTTGGCATCAGGACTGGGGCCTGATTACTGGTCAAGATTCTGCACTTTTGTTGTGGCCAACGCTGTGCCTGATCAGAGCAAGGCTCAGGTTTTCTTGACAAATCAAACTGCTATGATCTAAAAACAACTGGCAAATTTGGCTACTCAACAGAATCTGCCCAAGGATATTAACAAGCTGACGGTGGAGGAAATCGTCAACTTTATGAAAGAACAATTTGCCCAAAATGTTTCATTGTGCAAGAACATTTCCAGTTCTGGAGTGACATGCAATGGAAGCCAGGCAAAAACTCTCCAGGAGCTGATAGTACGTATACATCAAGACACTGCTACTTGTGACTTTCGTTTGACCCCCAACCCACAAGATGAAGCTCTTAGAGATTCATATGTTATGTCAACAATGAAGCTATCATAAAGGCTCTTTTAAAAATCAAGGACACAGAACTGGATTTTGCCCATGCAGTCCAGGTCACTACTGAGACTGAAGATGTGGCAAATGTTGCTCAGGAAACTGTTTACAGATCCAAGACCAGGCCTGTCAACAAGGTCAAGCAGAGCCAGAACAAGGGTTAACAAAAAACTACAAGCAGCCTAATTCCACAGACCCTGTATATAAGTATTACAGATGTGGAAAGGCTCGTAAAGTGACAGACTGCCTCTACAAAGAAGTCAAATGCCACTTTTGTGACAAGAAAGGATATTCAGAAGCTGTATGTAGGAAGAAGCAACAACAGCAGCAGTTGGAACATCGTTCCCAACTTTCTGTGAAGAGAATCATGAAAAAAAGGCTTGTTAAACCAATCCTCAGTGATGATACTTTTAGGTTAGTTGTGCCAATCACAATCCAGGACTGATAGTTCACGAAGGAACTGGTCACTGCAACTATGGGAAATTTCATTTCTTTGTCAGTCTAGAAACAACTAAGAAAACTGAAACTGGATGATGCCAGATATCATTATCAGTCTTCCAGCAAGCATGACCTGCCTGTGCTGGGAACCATTGATCCAAGAACTGGTAAACAAAGCTCAATTCCCTGCATCACCAAGATCCCTGACCTGAACTTGCTGGGATGTAACCCTATCGAAACAGTGAGAATCTCTGTGGACAATGCTTTTGTACTGAGATACATAGAAAGTCAAAACACAAGTGAGGGTGCAAAAATATCACACCCCCAAGACCTCTAATGAGCCTTTTGCTTTCCTGCAACAACACTGGTTCCCAGATCTTTGTAAAGAAGAATTGGGATGTCTTAAGAATTTTGAACTAGAAGTGAAGTTCAAGTCTGATGCAAAGCTGGTTTTTCAAAAGCACAACCAGTTCCATTCACGCTTTGGGATGATCTGGTTAAAGTTTTCGAAGAAGGAATCTCCAAAGGAGTCTGGAAGCAAGTCCAATTCAGTGAATATGGAATGCATGTGGTACCAATTCACAAGGCCCATAGTCCAGGAAGTTGCAGATCTGTGGTAACTACTCAATAAGCATCAATGATCCACTAGATGAGCACTGTCATCCAATGCCACTCCTAGAAGAACTTATGCAGAAGTTAGGAGGTAGATGCAGTTACACAAAGATTGACCTTGCTGATGTCTACAACCAAATCAAGCTGGTGCCAGAGATTCAATAAAGGCTAGCCCTCAATACTCACCATGGAGTACCCCTGCAGCAACAACTCCCATTTGGAATCATGTCAGCTTACTTCCATGAGATCATGGAGAACCTAATAGGTGATTTGCCTGGAGTTGCCATCTTCCAAGATGATACGCTTGTCAGTGGGCAAGACACCAATGATCACTTGAGCAACCTGAGGTGTTTATTTTCTTGTTAAAATGAGAAAGGACTCAGATGTCATCATGAAAAGTGCCTGTTCGCACTACCCAGAGTGGAATATCTTAGCCACACATAACAAGCCAAAGGAATTGTGCTAGAGTCCAAGGTCAAAGCAGTCATAAAGATGCCACTTCCAACTGACATCTCAAGCTTAAAGACTTTCTTGGACTCAATTCAATTCTATGAGAAGTTCATCCCAAACCTGGCCACTATGGCCAGACCACTTTACCATTTAACCAAGAAAGTTAAGTGGGAGATGAAGAACAAGCCGTGTTTGAACAGTTGAAAAATATATTATCCTCAGATCAAGTCCTTGTACATTTTAACCCAAACAAGACTCTTGGACTGGCTTGTGCCACATCCAACGTTTGAATTGGAGCAGTTCAGTTTCATTACTATCTGGATGGAAGCAAGTGCCCAATTACCAGTGTGTCCAAGACTTTCACGTCTGCAGGAAGAAACTACAGCCAAATCCACAAGGAAGCCCTAGCCATTATCTTTGGCTTGTGGAAAATCTACCAGTATCTGTACAGATGTCTGTTCATACTGCTTGCTGATCATAAACCACTGATGGCACTGTTCAGCCCTAAAAGAGAGACACCACTACTTGCAGCAAACCATCTAGCTAAACCAATTTGAGTACACAATAAAGTACTGGAAAACAGAAGATCATAGCAATGCAGATGCCCTTAGTCACTTGCCATCTGGAGATGACAACAACTTTGACAGGGAGGAAAGTGGAGAAGACATGGACATAGTGTGTTCCATCAAAGTTCTCAGTCTTTAAGTGAAGCCTGTAGATGCCAACATCCTCAGTCAAGAGTCAGGGAAAGATATAGTGATATCTACAGTGATGCACTGTTCATGAAGGATGGCCCCCAAGGCACACTGAGACAAGTTATGAAATCAAAAAATCCCAGAAATTGTTGGATACACTCAGTATCTACCACAAATGCCTTATCCATGGATAAAGAGTTGATTCCACAGAGCCTACAGCCCAATATCTAGATCTGCTGCATACCAGACATTTTGGTATGGAACATATGAAGCAGTTGGCCAGAACCACTGTCTAGTGGCCCAATATTGAGATGGCTAGTCGATGATGTGATGAACATCAAAATAAGTCACCCAAGCCTGCAATTCACCCACGGATGTTGTCAGAGAAGCCATGGAACTGTTTACATGTGGATCATGCCATCAACTTCATGGGTACAAACTGATTGATGGTCACTGATGCTTTCTCACGGTACCCATGTATTCACCCAACATCATCGACATCCACTAGAGCCACTCTAGATCTGCTGGAGGAAGATTTTGCTTACTTCAGATCCCCTCACATGCTGGTTATGGATAATGCATTGACTTTACTTTCTGGAGAATTTCAGAGCTGGTGCAAAGAATATGGAAGCACGCACCTGACAAGAGCATTGTACCATGCAGCTGCCATCAGAGCAGCAGGACATTTGGTGCAGACTTTCATGCAAACACTAAGAAAATCTTCTCTGCCCGCAAAGCGAGCTCTTCAAGAATTCTTGATGCAGTACCAAAGGATACCAACATCCTGTGGATTCTCTCCAAGTGAGCTCTTTATGTCCCAGCAGATAAGGGCAAGCAATCTAAGGTGTCTTTGATGACTTGGAGTCATCTCAGCCTTAGATGGCTGAGATGACTCCAAATTTGGGAGGTGTTGCCAAGGTAATCAGGCTGTACAAGGCTGGTGATCCAGTATACACACTGTACTTTGGACCTCACCTAAACAAACATCCCTAGTGTGTACCAGCAGTCATCACAAAATCATTGGGTACTCATTGTTTCAACGTCAAGGTTTTTCCTCATGGTCCAGTATGGAGATGACACTGAAAACTGCTACATCCACACAATGCTTTTGCAAAGGACTACAAACTTAGCAATGAGATAATGTTTACCCCAGACCAAACCAGAATATGGACCAAACACCCAAGCCCAGAGAGAGACTTTGTTGTTGATGCTTTTAGTGTAGCACCAGTTTCAGTGGGGGAGGTATTATGGAGATTGTTAGCATCTAGATCTATCCAATGCAAATTGCTGACATGCAAATCTGTCTAATGCAAATTGCATGCATGTGAATCTGTCCAGTAGAATTGAATAGAAGGCTGTAGAAATCTCTAGAATGTTCTAATCACACTGCTATATAAGGAATGCAGGTGAAGCAATTTGGTTGTCTTTTTGCCTTTGTCCTTGCCAGTTATACACTCTTGGAGAGACAGTCAATTAACCTATTTGTGCTGTGCTTTCTCTGTAAGTGAACAAGAGAAACACAACAATGTCATAAGATGCAAACCACTCACCAGAAGTAACAATTGGAAGGCCAGATTGGAATTTGCAAGGGAGTAAAGAGATCAGCAACAAAAGTTCTGGAACAAAATTTTATGGACTGATGAGACCAAGATTAATCTCTACCAAAGTTATGGTAAAGCCAAAGTATGGAGAAAGAATCTGCTGATGATCCAAAGCATACAAGTTCATCTGTGAAGCATGGTGGAGGCAGTGTCTTGACTTAGGCTTGCATGGCTGCTTCTGAAACAGGCTCATCCATGTTTATTGATTATGTAACTCATGATGGTAGAAGCAGAATGAATTCAGAAATCAACAGAAACATTGTGTCTGCCAATTTACAGAGAAATGCATCCAAACTAATTGGAAGGAAGTTTATCATGCAGCAAGAAAATGATCCAAAACATACTGCCAACACAACAAAGGACTCCATTAGGAGAAAAAAATGGACAGTTTTAGACTGGTCAAGTCAATCACTAGACCATAACCCTATAGAGCATGCATTTCATCTTCTGAAGAGGAGACTGAAGGAAGAAACCTACCGAAACAAACAAGAAGGAAGTCTAGAAAAACATCACAAATGAAGAATGCGACAGTTTGGTTATGTCAATGCATTGCAGACTTGATGCAGTTATTGCAAGCAAGTGATATGCAACCAAATATTAAATGTTATATATGTTTGTTTACTTTTCTTCACCTAAAAATGGGGAAATCTGATACAAAAGGTGGTATGTCCTCAATTGTTTAACACATCTAAATGTAAATACCAGGAAATAAAAGCTTAAATTCTGAACTTTTGTCTCATATTCATCTTTTGATCTTGAACCCAAATGTCTTCAGTGAACAACAGAAACAAAAGAATTGGCCTTGGCATTCCAATACTTTTCAAGAGGAGTGTGTGTGTGTGTGTGTGTGTGTGTGTGTGTGTGTGTGTGTATATATATATATATATATATATATAATCTATAAATCTAAGGCAAACAAATAATTTTTTTTTTTTTACTGAATTTTGAATATTTCTAATGTATAAATGAATAAGTGTTTACTAAGATAATATTAGTTTGGTACAAGGTCACAAAAGTGAGGTAGACAGTAAATAGTGAATGTTACAAAGCAATAAAATGGAAATTTGTTGTTATCTGTTTTATCAACTAAATATAAACCTCTTGACATTTGAGGAATATATATAGCATGCATAAGGAAAATATTTTATATTACAAATATTTATTTTTCAACACAATTTCCTTCCTTGTCATTGCTCTTAGTCAAATGCTTCTCCATTAATTACATTGACTAAACATCATACAGAAAATTTTAGAACCAATTTCAACTATGATTTGTGTCAGACTTTAAACTTTTTGATCCAACATAGGTGACACAACCATGTTTTCTTGATTGTTTGGTTTATTTCTGGCAGCAGAAAGAAAACTTTATTTCTATTTTTCTGTAAATCTATTCAACATTTCATTGCATTCACAGTCCCCAAGGATAAAGCAACAACAATTTCCATTGATTTACATAACATTCAGGTGAAGTCAAGGATTAACATAATCTTTTGATAACAAGGGTCGTTTCATTGATTTAAATTCCAAAATTCAATTTCACATAAATTCAAAATATTATTCTTTTCAACCAAATGTGGTTGCAAAAGTACCTTCTAGCATAATCCGATATAACTAGTTGAATTTTGCCTCTTAAAAAACATCATTCCCCAAGTGGAGGATGTTGTTCCCTATTGGTACAGAGAAGGTTCAAAGAAAAGAGGATAGATGATAGGAAATGGGTCTGTTCTGAGAAGCAAGTAAAGAGAAATAGCTTGAGAAAGCTTGGGAACCACTGGTTTAGGAGGTCACTGTTCATATTTGTTGCCGTATAGTCTTTCTAATGTGTAATTCAAATCTAACATTTTTATTTGATATCTGTATGTGGCATTAAGTTTATCTTTGCTTGAGATTTTATACTTGGTCATGTTTAAAGTCTATACGAATGAAATATAGCATTTCAAGCTCAACATATTCGATATAAAATCCTTTTTTATGACATTTTTATGTCAAATAAATATCAAATCTTGCAGTAAATAATTTTCATTTAGCTGTGCCTTATTCCTTTATAATTTTGAACTTAAAATTGCTTATTGAAGCGACAATTATGAAATCATAATTGAATGTTAACAATACATCTACTTTCTCCTTAACTCTTTAGAAAAGTTGATTATGAAATTTGTGTAAATGCCACCAATGTGTGCAGTAGGCCATTTGACATGACTGTCTCTTGCTACATTAATTTGTCATTTTCTTTTAACTTGAGAGCCAAAGATAAAAAAGATCTGCTAATCTTCAAAAATACTGTAAAAAATTTCTTAAGTGACACACAGTTTCTTGCTTATTCTTTTTATTGGGCATATTAAATTTAAGAGGCTCTGTTTGCATCTGTGATTATCACGGTTCATGCTGGGAAAAATTAAATAAAATATGGCAGAGAGAAGCTGACAGTTTGACCAGTAAAGTGTACCCACAATTGCTCTAACATCATTTCACAGAGAATACCACTCCTACTTTGTCAATAGCATTAATACAATTTTGCTCCCCAATGTGTATCCAACTGCGTTCTCACAGCAAGAACAAAGATTATGCTATCTGCCTTATCTGTTTGTTTTTCTGTTTTACAATATATACATATATATATATATATGTGTGTGTGTATGTTGATGTTCATGTGTGTGCACATGCTCGCATATAAAGTGGGTGCTGAAAAATTCTTGGCTGGTCACATTTCCCAAAATCTAATTAAAGGACCAAATTTTGGAAAGATCCCTTCTTGGTTATAATTTCTCAGTGCACCATTTTATATATATATATATATATACACATATATATATAGACACTAATAATAAAATTGTTTATGTTACTATATACTACACCATAACTCTGAGTTTTATGCAAGAAGCAATATTCAGTTGGGAATATTGATAGGAACTATTATTTTATATATATATATAATTCGGAAGAATTCATTTAAACAAATATTGTTAAATTCAACTTATAAAGTGTTTTAATATTTTTATTTTATTTTTTAAATTTTAAAATAAGTTGTGAAACATCTAGATGAAAATTGTATCTAAACTGTCCAAAGTTTGTTTTATTCTAATCTTGTTCAAATACTTTCAACTGACTCATTGTGAAGATTGTTGTCAGTGCTGTAGAGAAGATTTTGTTTGCTACATTCTTTTGTATTCCTTTGGGAAAAGTACAATTCAAATTAATTCAAATATACACATTTAAAATAAGTAATGTCATATGTAATTATATATATATATATATATATATATATATATATATATATATAGTCTACAGGGTGAAATAGATAAATTGTCACCATTTTATATTTTTAATTTCATGCATGCATGTTGTTTGTTTTTGATTTTGTCGATTGCACAGTATAGTAAGGTTGGTTGGGTACCTTCTGTGAGAAAAAGAGCACTCTGATGTAATTCACTCAGCCAAAAATTTGGAAATGGTATGCAGTATTGCTTGGCTTTCACACTGGAACCTCCAATATGAACATTTCAGAGGATTTGGAAGAAGTTGGGTGAGACTAATGGTGATTACAAAGGTACAGCATTTTGGAAAACTCACTCTGATCATTCTGATAAGAAAAGACCTCCCAAATTTGTTGGTGAGGGCTTCAGACTCAACACAGAGGCCTATATCAAGTGCCTTGGCGAGGTAGTGCTGCCCTGGGTCAAGAAGGTGGCAGCTGGAAGACCCTATGTCTGGCAACAGACCATGTCACACAAGCAGGAGAACACAGTCATGGCTGTCAAACAATTTCTGCAACCAAATCTCCCCTCACATCTAGCCATCTAACTCTCCAGATTGC
The DNA here is from genome assembly GCA_964036315.1 of Acanthosepion esculentum. Taxonomy (NCBI): domain Eukaryota; kingdom Metazoa; phylum Mollusca; class Cephalopoda; order Sepiida; family Sepiidae; genus Acanthosepion; species Acanthosepion esculentum. The sequence continues at coordinate 98,418,157 of OZ038492.1, read as the reverse complement.
AACTCCCTTGATTATTATGTGTAGAGCTCAATTGAGCAAGAGACAAAACTCCTTGTAACACCAAAGATGAACTGAAGGCAATCAACACCATCACTTGATAAGACACCAGAAGTTTTGAAATTAAATGGCTATTTTTGTAGTAATGTTATAACATATTTCTGTTGTAATTTGTAATTTTTGAATAAATATTATTTGCTCTACTTTGTATTGAGGACTTTTTAAATATAGTGGTTTTGGTTATTGGAATTTTATTCCATCTATACCAACCCTATTTCATATATATATGTGTATGTATATATATATATATATATATATATATATATATATATATATATATATATATATATATAGGCACACAGCTGAGTGGTTAGAATGTTCGCTTTCTGACTATCAGAGCCAAGTTTGAATTTCACCATGGTTGATTCATCAGAAAGGAGACTTCTTGATATAATTGGTATAGAAGGGGCAATCCCTGCATATGGCACCTTTGGAAAGTGCCTGAAAACCATACCACAGGTTGACCAAGGCCTTGTGAGTGAAGTTTGATAGATGGAACCTTTAAGATGGTTGTGGTAGCACAAAGTCACGTCATCATGGTTGAGGGTTTGAGAGTGCTGGCCTGGTTCAGATTGTTGATCACACTACATAACACGTACTATTCCCATAACTGTAACTAAGGTCTGCTCAACATAGTTGCAGTATAAAACACAAATGGGCTCTGTGGGTGTTGAACAAATACAATTGCCCCTGAGCAGATGTCTGCAATAGGGGTTGGCTAGCTTCCCTAGTAGACAGGTATTCTTGAATACGAGTGGCCAGCTATTAGTGGAACATTAATTTAATGGACTAATAGGGGAATTGTCTGTAAAGCCGTTGATTTGAAGTACTTTTTTTCATGGGCTAAAAACACCTAGTAATGTACAAAATTATTGTTAATTAATGTAAACACAATATACATGTATGTGTATTTTATTTTTAAGTTACTATATCTTTACATAAAGTTTTAAAGTTAAATCCAGAGTCCCTTTGTTCTGGGGACTATTAATTTGAGGTTTTACTAATATATATATATATATATATATATATATATATATATATATATATATATACACACACACACACACACACAAGTGTGTGTGTATGTATGTATATATATATATATATATAATATATAATATATATACACATTTGTGTGTATATATATATATTTATATTATGTTTAACGTTCTTTTTATAGATACATGTATCTATAAAAACATAAGAACGTTAAACATAATATAAATGTCTTTAAATAAATTGTCGGGCTATGTCCAATTCTAAAATATATATATATATATATATATATATATATATATATATATATATATATATATATATAAATTAGTAATGTATTTTATTTTTTTAATCCAACATATTTTTATTCAAACATTATTTTTAGTGTATACTTGTATTTGAGTAGATGCTCCATTTTAAATGGTGTTATTTCATCTACCAGTTCGCTCACTTGACTCAAGGAAAAAATGTTCTGCCAGAGGGGGGCACATTTTCTTATATTTTTCTCAAGTGGAGTGTGCAGGCTCATAGTGCGATGCTGTTAACAGAGACATACTCTGGATCATGAGTATTTTTTTATTTATGATATTGATTATTTTTCATGAGCTTCATATTTTTTGTCTTACCTTTTTAAGATATGGCAGTAAGAAATTTTCCTTATCATACAGATAGACATAGTTGTCCAAGTTGTTCTAGTCACAATGTATCATTTGTTGTAGACACTTTTAGATTGAATAAAGGATTCAGGTTCAAATTCCTTGAATCCAGAAGTTTACTAGTATCAACTGACACCTAGCTGGAGGTTATAATGACTGAAATGTTATGACTATAACAACTAAGATGAAGATGTTAGTCTGAGTATTTCTGTATATAATACTTTTATGTCTATTGTCTGATTGACCATATCATATTCAAAATATATGTTTTGTATACACTCCACCTTTTATTTATATTATTTACATTCGAACTAATGTCCTCAACTTTGAAAATACAGACATTTATCCAAATGTAATTAAAGTAATCATCCCAGAATTACCCCCTCACCTATTTTTTTTTCTTGATACCTTAGAATTTCACTATAGCCTAATTGGTAATCTTCCTTGAAACAGAAAAATATTGTTAGTTGAAATGGAAATTTTCACATACCATTTTCCTGGGAGTTAAATCATTTTTTTTCTTCTTTTCCCTTATGTGATCAAAACATGTTTTCTAAAAAAGAAAAGAAAAATCCAATCAAGGCTGATAAATCTAAAGATGCTCATTAAAATCTGTTGTAACGAGTTAGAATTTTCTTAGGCTTTGAAATTTTTTCATAAAAATTGCCTTTCTGAACTAGAGAGGTGGAAAGCTCATTTCATCATGAAACTGCTACAACTTCTAATAAGCAACAGTTGCTATGGTTACTGAAATGGGTTGCAAGCCTTCACTCAAGTCACAAGCAGCAAAACCTATTCATACTCTTCAAATTATTGGGAATAAGATACAAATTTTAGAAAACTCTCTTCATATTGTATATACACCTTTGAAATATAATAGAATCAGATTTACTTATAAAAATATTATTTTTTATTAAAAATAAGAAACATAATAAAAACATCTTGGCCAGGAATTTGGAACAAATCTGTCAAAAATGAAAAAATATTCATTAATCATTAATAATTATATTTGTTCATTAACTGCTTTAATGAAAACCCAGAATCATTTACTATTTGGTATCCAGAAGCTGAAATTAACACTGATTATTTTTTTTTTCTTAAAAAAAAAAAAGAAAGAAAAGAAAAAAAAAAGAAAGATTTATTCTACTGACAACACTCTAGATACATTTCTATGAAATTCTCTTAAAGGCAATTTACATATTTGTGTCTCCAATCATTTAAATAATGTAAGAATCAAATTAATTCAGGACCTGTATTTTTAGAAGTTAACTTATTTTTCATGTCAGATAGTGAGATTTCTTTATCCAAGAAACAAAAGAAAAATATTAGAGGTTAAAATGTATAATAACAATAAGCACTTTGGCACAACAGTCAGTGACATTTCAATTTATTAAGCTGATAAAACAAAAAAATGATTTTGTTTTTTGATGCTCTTCCCACTCATGTTCATGAAATAACCTAATGTGTTAGCAAGTAATTTTACTGGAATCAGCTTTAAAAAATTGTACTGATTATAAAATCAATTTTTATCTGACACATTTAACCCCTTAACTGCAGCAGAAATTTGTCATTTTCAGCTAAGCCATAGAATTGCAATGATAGAGAAAAAAATACAACTGAGAGGATTGTGGCATGCTGATTCCAGATGAAAATGGTGTCAAATTGGGATGAGATTAACACTGATGGATTCAACAACTGACAGTACCTTTTTCTTTTTTCTTTTAATGTTTTCTGGACACTGAACCATTTAAGCCAGAATTAAATTTTAAAATTGCAGGCACTGATTTTCAAGATCATTAAAAGCTTAAAATTAGAATTTAAGGTTTTTTAGGGTTTCTTTTTAAATTTAATTTGTGATACTAATAAACTTTCCTATGTGGGAATTGACATGAATTTTTAGAAAAGATAATAGAGTAATTTTTCAGTGTGGCCAATTTGACTTTTGAGTGTGTGTATATGTGGATGTATATGAATAAAGACAAAAGGAAAACTTTTCTTTACTGAAGTGTTCCATCCTTTGATGGATTTTATCCTTTTGCCTTCATTCATATCATCTTTTCACAGATATATTTTATTTATATTTGAATTTTTACACACACAAATATATATATATATATATATTTCTAAAAATAGAAAATGTATTTCAAAAACCAGAAAATAAAAAAAAATATACTCCAGAGAAATGACTCATTGCACTATCTTGGGCACACATTCTCTGCTGATAGGAAGTGGAAAGGCTATATTAAATCCATTACTAGGTCAGCTGCTAAGAAAGTTGGTTCACTATGACAGGGAAGACTATTTTTCTCTCTAGAATCTATCTTACATATCTATAAGTCTACCATTTGTCCATGCTTAGAATATTGCTGCCACATATGGTCCAGTTCCCCTGCTATGTATCTTGAGCGCCTTTATAAGATCGAAAGAAGAATCAACAGTATTATTGGTCCTGATCTGATGGCTCAGCTCCAGTTACTTTCCGACCACCTTAAGGTTACTTCTCTATGTCTTTTCTATAAATACTTTCATGGTAATTGTTCGAATGAGCTCTTCACTATGGTACCTAGAGTTTTTGAATTTAAGCGCAACACTTCAATTTACTGGGGTTTTTTTATTTGCTGTCAACACAAGCAAGGTAGCGTAGCCACTAACATGCAACGGATTACAGGGTGGGGAAGAATTAGGAGCAGAAACACATTAGTAATGAGTAGAAAGAGAAAAGAACAATCAGGAGGACAATATAGTGATTGACATTGCATTTAAATTTTTGCAGATTAAAGTTGGTTGGAAAGCATAGAGCCAGAGGGAAGTTCCACAAGCAAGAAGTGCAAGAGAAGAAACTGTTAGCATAGAATTTATGGCTACATTTAGCTAGCATGAAATGAAAGTTATCCTAAATGGCCAATCATCTACATCCTTTCATACTAACATTGGTGTCCCCCAGGTTTCCATCCTTGGTCCTATGCTGTTTTTAATCTTCATTAACAACCTTCCCATTGCCATCAACTTTAACTTGGCATCTACACTGACAACGCTATCATTTACTTCTGACTCGATAATAAAACTGATCAGTCCAACCAGGCCAAAATAGCAGCTGATGTATGTCATCTTAGAGCAATTAGGTATACTGCTGCTTTTCAGAGCAGAGTCAGATGATTCACCTGCAGAACCAGAAGAAATAGTCAGAAGACAACAATGATGATGCCAAGAATGAGAGAGAGCCTGTGGACACAAATAAAGAAGAGATAGACTGACCCCCTCCAACTTTACAAAGAAGCAGTCATCAAAGGAGACCACTATCTCCCTGCCACTTATGTGGTCATGAGATCAGGGAGGTGTGTAGAAGGGAAAACAGATTACCTCCTGGAACAAAATGTACTCATACATGTCACATGTGCAAAATATATGGAAGAAAATATGGCCAATCCAAAAGCTACAACTTGAGCTCAAAAATTTTGTGAGACAAATTTGTGGCTTATGCAAATTTCCAAGCCTCAGCCATTCAATAAAATGAGAATGAGCAAGAGAACATCAAACAGGCAGCAGATGCTGATAAGTCGAGTGATCATGCTTTGTGTGTGGAGTTTTATTGTAGTCTCACCAATTGTGGTTGAAAAGAAGACAGGGTACAATTGGTACTCCAAAGAAAAACTAAAACAAAATCAGATTATGTTTTAAACAAATTAAAAAATGCTGGGATGACCATAAACAAGAATAAATGCGTGTTAAATTGCAACACAATAAAATGTCTGTGATACCTGATTTCCAAAGACAAAATTTCACCAGACACAAATTTGATAAAGAAAATAGCAGAGGTAATCTGCATCTACAAATAAAAAAAGAATTGGAATCTTTTTTAGGGTTAGCCAATTTTTACAGCAGATATTTGCCAAAGTATAGTGTATTGATAGAACCATTTGCAGAGTTCTGAAAAAAAGAACAATGGATTTAAATGGACTCAAATGGTAGAATACAGCATTTGAAAATTTAAAGAAAGAACTTGTAAAAAGACCTGTCGTAAAATTTTTTTACTCTAAAGAGAAAGTGGCTTTAACTACAGACATGAGCATATGCCATATCAACAGTTTTGTCTCATATACAGTGTGCGATGGGTAAATTGTCGCTATTTTATATTTTTAATTTTGCTCATGTGTGTTTGTATTTTATTTTGTTGACTGCACAGTATAGTAGAGTCAGTTGGGCACTATCTGTGAGAAAAAGAGCACCATGACACAATTCACTCCACTAGAAATTTGGATAAAACATGCTGTACTGCTTGGCAATTGTACCAGAAGCTCCAATACGAACATTCCAGAGTGTTTGGGTGTCAATCTGAGGTCAGTGCATAGTATTCAGAAAGAGTTGGATGAGTCTAATGATGATTATGAAGGTACAGCAGCTCAGAAAACTCTGATCATTCTGATAAGAAAAGAACTCCCGAATTTGTTGGGGAGGACCTCAGACTCAACAGAGAGGCCTCCATCAAGTGCCTTGAGGAGGTAGTGCTGCTCTGGGTCAAGAGGGTGACCGCTGAAAGATCCCATGTTTGGCAAAAGGACTCTGCACCATGCCACACAAGCAGGAAAACCCAGTCATGGCTGTCAGACAATTTCTGTTTCGACATCTCCCCTTATATCCGGCCACCTAACTCCCCAGACTTCAACCCCCTTAATTATTATGTGTGAGGTGCAGTTAAGTGAGAGAAAAACAACAAAATTCCTTGTAACATCAAAGATTAACTGAAGACAAGGATTATGGCGGCAGTATTCACCAATTTAAACAAGGAGACTGTTTAGAAGAGTTGATGGAAATTGAAGCCAATGGCAATTTTATTGAATAAATTTACTCTTTAATATTTCAAGATATTTTTGTGTAATTTTGGTAAATATATCTCTTAAAATTAGATGTCAGTGTTATTTTCATTTTGCATAATTTAGATGACAAGTTATCCATCGCACCAACAATGAACCATTAGAAAGATTAGACAATTCAGAAGATAAACTAGTGCACTGGATTGAAACAGATGTAATTACCCTCAGATCGTCTTGCAATTGAAACCTTACAGGATCTGGTATTGAGCAAGATTGGATGCAGAACAAAAAGAAACAAATGGAGTGATTGTTCTAGGGCAGAGACCAGATAAAGATAACAGGCACAAGTTAACTAAAGAGGAAAGTTTTATATGCAATGGAGATCTTTTAATACCACCAGAGAGATTAATAAAAGATGTAATAAAAAGTGTACACGATGATGTCCATTGTGAAATAACAGCAACACAGAGATGATTAAAATTGGAAGCATGATGGCCTGTGTATTCACATGATGTAGAAAAATATGTACAAAAATGCCCAAAATGTAGGGAAATAAAACAAAAAATATTTCCAAACCAAGATACATTCATGGCCTGAAGAAAAGAGTCATGGGCTAATGTTCATATAGATCATATGCATGTTAAAGGCATAGGACTATTTTTAATTTTGGCTTGACTCATTCTCTGGATGGCCTGAAGTAATTAGAGTTTTGGATAGGAAGGCTGCCACAGTAAAGGAAATATTACGAGTGATATTTTCTAGAAACGGGGTGCCAAAAATGTTAGTCTCTGCACTAAAACTTTGTGATAGAACTTTGGATGCCTCCCTTATAAAATACCACCTGCAACTGATTGTAATTGCAGAAAGATTGATGCAGACGGTGAAAATGTGGTTGAAGATATTTTCCCCATCCAGAGACACCATAGATATTTACTACTGAAACTATTACCAAGCTATAGAACTATTCCACATGCTGGTAGAATGCAAAGTCCTTCTGCATTGATAGGAAGACAAATCAAAATGCCTATTCAATAAATGAAAAAATGTGGTACAAAAAAGACAGCCAATCAAGTCCCGAAAAAGCTTACTTTATTGCACGAAAGGGACATAATACGGCTATAATAGCAACAAGTGGACAGAAGTTATTGGCTCATTCTGATCAAATAAGACCTAGAATTGATGATGAAGAAGTCAAGATGGAAGGGGAGGAGGAGGAACCTGAAAAGAAGGAAAGTTTGAGTGCTTATGATGGAGAAGGCAAACTTAGTAGAAAAGAAACTATGGAGGATAATTTGCACAAATTCAACTTCGAGTTGGATGATCAGAATGAAGAGAACAGACCTAGATCCCCAATAAAAAGAACCAAGTACACATCTTGAGAGAGAGAGATAAAATCTCATACTATTATTAGGAGAATTAACAGATCAATATAGGATATAAAATCTCTTTGTTTCCAGGAGGTGTAGTGACATAGACAAAATGGATTTACCCTATTTTGCATAGTCAAGTGACTAATAAGTCAGTTGTCACTAAGTAGAGAGGTAGAACTTCTATGTCACAGACTAGAAGACATCACAACAATTGCATTGACAAATATCTGAAGTCGTTTTTGTTATTAAAGACTTCTTTCCCAAACTTATTAACTAGCTTAAAAGCCACCCTATCGGGCAGCATTTATGCTAGCCCTTGCAGAGGGATCTTGATTAGGCCTTCATCACAATAGGTAGAGAGAAGTAGCTGTGATAGGCAACAATAAACTACAGGAACTAATTGCTGCATTTAAGTATTAATATTTAAGCTTACCTTTAAAAAGTTCAATGATAATTCTTCTGCCTCCACTTAATTTAAAGACAATTTGATATACATAGGTCCTTACTTTCCGTACAAACAATTATTTTTATTTCATGGGTGACTTTAACTGGATTACAGAATTAATTTCAGTTATTCCCAAATTTATTTCCATGTTATAAAAATTGTTCTTGTACAAAAAAATGTGTCCCCCCAAAATTGCTGAAAACAATCGCAGTAATGAAAACTTGAGAAACCAAAATTTCCCGATTATGGGTCCAGCGGGAAATGTTTTTAATTTGCTTACGGAGTTGGCCTCATTTCAAAATGGTTTGATATGTTGGGCTACGACCTCTAGGAGTAAAGTTGAAAAAGTGTGACACAGTGACATTTATTATATAGATGTTTGACTCTCATCATGATTTTTAGTAACTTTTTTTTATCACAACTTTATTCAGAGAGCCAATTTTATGGACATTTATAGACAGTGTGGATCAGAAATAAAGGATAAGCTCTTGCTTAGATCTGATCTTGTGTCCCTTTTACCTCAAAGAAACATGATAAATGACCAGCTACTCTAACCACCAAGTAACTGACAATCTTAGAAATACCAAATCTAACCATTTGAACCTCTCATTTCATTTCATATTTTTTATTATTAAAAAATGATCACTTCTTGCTTTATACATTTAAAAATTTGGGTTCCTTCTTCTGTCAAGTTGTATATTCTATAGAGTGTAAGAAATTATCCTAGTTTAGTAACATTTGCTTGCTTGAAGCACTTGAGCTCTGAATATTAGCTGAAAAATCCAATTATTCTTATAAGCTGATTGACCATATCTGCTGCTATTTTTATCTTTCTTTTATGTAGGTTGATTGTTTGGAATATAGTTGAGCACTTTGATTTTAATTCTGTACTATGAACTAATTTATCTAAATACCACAGAGCACTTGCCATCATGCTTTAAGATCAATAGACAATTTTATAGGAGAATATAAATTTCTATATATGAGAACAATGTTAGGCAAATGAATGACAAAGTGAAATACATAATAAAAAAAGTGATAAAAACAGAAGCATAATAAAAGGAATGAAATCGGCTCAACTACATCACAAGTTATGTCTAAAAAAAAAAAAGAATTTAAATTTAAAAATTCATAATTTCAGTGTTTCAACATTTTAAGCATTTCTTGATGGTGAATAATTGTAACCAATGCTTATGTATATATTTCTATCAACAAAATCATTACTTTAGATCTGATGAAGTCCTTCTTACACAAAATATTTTCCACTTTGTCATTCATTTACCTAGACAGTTTTATATAAGCATTTTATATAAGTCATTCTTGCTATTTGATTCTTGTATCAACTCCTAAACAGATATATATATATATATATATATATATATATATATATATATATATATATAGAGAGAGAGAGAGAGAGAGAGCGGTAGTAATCCAGTTGGTATAATCCAGGTGAGTCCTATTAACACAATATAGAATTTGAAATATGTTAAAACTGACTCACAAAGAGAAAATGTTCATTAGCTAAAGGTATCTTAATTCCAATGTAAAGTGTGTCTGTCTGTATATATATATATATATATATATATAAAAAATAGCTAGCTACTCATATTCAAGGATACCTGTCTACTAGGGCAGCGAGCCAATCCCTATTGCAGATTCTTGCTCAGGCACATTTGTGTTTGTTCAACACCCATGGAGCCAACATGTGGTTTATACTGCAACTATGCTGAGCAGACCTTAGTTACAGTTTCTGGGAAAGAGCGTGTTATCTAGAATGATCAACAATCTGAACAACACCAGCACACTCAAAGCCTCAGTCACAATGACTTGTGACTAGCACAGCTATCGACAGCCCCAAGTGTTCCATCAACCCAGTTTCACTCGCAAGGCTTGGGTTAACTTGTGGTATGGTTTGAAGGTACTTTCCAAAGGTGTCACATGCTGGGATCATCCCCCCCTCAAGCCCGATAACATCAAGAAGTCTCCTTCCTGACAAATCAACCATGGTGAGGTTCAAACTCGGGTCTCATGATCAGAAATCAAACGTTCTAACCACTCAACACACACACACGCACACACACATATATATATCAAAAGATGAAAAATATATGCATTTTAATTCAAGTTATGAAGATTCAGGAAATATATATCATTGCATGATACCTTTTGATGTTGTGTTTATAGATTGGAACCTCTCCTTAAAGTTAATGTCAAATGCAGTATTAGTGAGCAATGATTGTTGATTACATATCCCACAAGGCATTTGTCAGTGGAGCCATGTGTATATTTAGATATAATCATCTGTATGAATGTCCTGAGGAGCAAACAGACAGCCATATGATGATAGCAATTGATAACACTATTATTTTCTCTTTTCTTTGCTAGCTTTGAGATTACATTCTTTGCCTTCTTAACAATTACCAGCTTAGATTATACACTGAGCAAAACCAGTGGAAGAATCATCAATGTCCAATTCCCAAGAAAATTTAACGTTTTACAATTGTGTATAATTCTACTGCTAGTCATAATTCTTGTACAAATTTTGACTGTTTTGCATTTTGTTGAACTCTCTGAAGATTGGTCTTTGCAGTAGCACAAAATATAAATATAGTTTAAAATTAAACATGAGTTCTGGAACCTGTGCTATGTTGGTGAATTGAACACCAGCTGCTTTAAAAATGTGTTTTCCTCCTTTCTAGTTATTGTGTCATGTATTCATACATTCAAGAACGCTTGTTCCAAGTCTCAACAGGAGCATCAAGTTTTATTATCTTTAATCCCATCTTAAATTTTCTATGACAGCAATTTAACTAGTTTATCCTTTATACTCACTTGACTCCATTTCATATTCACTGGAATTTTCAGCCATGCACTGAACTACTTCTCATTTTACTGTTTTAACTGTCCTCGACATCTTTATAACATTTGGGATGTTGTCTGTACAAGCTGAGGGGTCTTTTATTTCACAAAATGTTGAATTTCTAAGCAAATCCATAAAAAGTTATCATGTTCTTAATGCCTTTATCTGGCGTATCAAATTTGTTGTTTTTATTTATGCTGAATTATCAAAATAAAAGATAAAAAAGTTTGCTGCATTTTTCATATTTTTACATTTACTTGATGCTATTTGGTAACATTTTTCTATGGAAATTAAAGGCATTGATTACTTGTCCAAATAGCTTTGTTCCTAAATCCAAGTTCAGAGCCTTCAAACTCCTGTTGGTGGAACCTCTCCCTGGTTGACATTTGTCCGCCCTTCTGTTCTTTTCTACTACCTTGGTGTCCACTCTCTTGATCTAATAGTCTACCTGTTGTCTCTGAGACAAGAGACATGGCCAGTCCAAATATGTTTACCCTTCTTGGTGGTCTCAATTATATCCTTCACTCCAATCTGCTGTTGTATGTGGATGTAGCTCTTCCTGTCACATAAGGTGATGCCGAGCATTATTTGCTCCATTTTTTATTGTACTACTGCAAGTGTCTCTGCAGTGGTGATGTTGAGCATAAGTCATCACCAGCAGAACATATTCATTAAACAACTTTCAGTTAGGAAATTGGAACTTCTCATTTTAAAAAAAAGTTTATAGTTTTGTTTAGTCATACAGAATAATCATTATAATAATCTTGAATATAAGTGACTGATTTGGTGGGTATATTCTGACATAAACATTCTCGTCTTTACATTTATGGCAAGATATTTGTACTATCCACTATGATGGTTTCTTTCTCTTTCATGTTGCTTCCAAATAAATTTTCCAAAGTATAATTTATAGTTTATTCTATTGACAGGTAACATTTCAAAAGTAAAAAGAAATTAAATATCTCTGTCCCTCAGTTCAGATCTGATATTTATTACTTTTACATTAATCAGAATTAACTTTTAAAATATGAATCTCGTATGTAAAATATTTACTACATGTGTACATGAAAATTGTAGAAATCAATATTTGACAGCTATTTATTTGGTTTGTTACTCTTATTTTTAGGTATAAAATTTATATTTCATTTAATTTGAAGGGAATGAACCATACATATCCACAGTTGGTATCTATGCCATGTTGCACGATCTGATAAAGATTTAAATGAAAAAGCGAGCTCATACTTCCCATTTTGGAAATCAGACATCAGAATGCATACAATGATACATTTTTGTTAAGGTTCTATAGATTAAATGTAAAAATGGATATATATTACTTTTTCTGTCACATGAAATTATATCAGTTTTAGCATGATTATCTCACTGAATTTTTCTTTATCTCACTTATTCAGTGAAAATTGCATTTAAATCACTTGCCATTTCTTACTCTCTCTCAATGTGCCTTGTCAAAGTTGAAACCTGCTGAGATGCATGCTTTTAGCAATGGTTACAGTCATGAAAAATAAATGCACACAATTTTTTCAGCTTACAATAGAACTTTATTTCTCTTATTTTCACTTTTATACATTAAACATATTCTAATTAATGATCTAGAAACTAATAGAAATTTTTGATTATACCACATGTAAAGATTTTAATATTATATAGACAACTGATGGCAAATGAAATGGTTTGGAAGATTAGCCCAATATCAAGATAATTGCTTTTAAATTAAAGACTGCATGATCAAAACCTATAAAAACTTTTTAAAGGATATTTTAAGATTTTTCAGATGTTGAGGCACTTAACAAATATATAGATCAAGTAATATGAAACCAGTACTTTGCATATCAGAGTCTATATTTGGGCCATGTGTCCTTGGGGATACAGTGGATAAAAGCATTGGCTTAATCCAGTGACTTGACCAAAAGAGTTGTGTGTTCAATACCTGGCTACAGCAGAAGTGAACAAATAAAAAACTTGGAGAATGGAGTTAAAAGGAGATAACTGATACTGAGACATCCAGAAGAGGCATAGCACATGGAACTAGAACAATTTACCCCAGTAGATAAAATAAAGGGTTCAGTTTGAAATTCCAATCACCTAAAAATGGGCAGAGCGTACAATGGCTGAAACATTGTGAATATGGCAACGAAGGTGAGGACAACAGTCTGAACAATGTAAATAGTATAAATACAGTACTTTTCATTTTAAAACATCATAATCGACAATTGATGATTGTTTATTCCTGGGTGTTTTTGCAAGAGACAAGTCAGCATCCTTAAAATTCTTAAACCAGATTTGGTCAGTATAGCTAGATATTATTCAACGTCTTTCAACTGAAGCAGCTTCAGTTTGAAATAATGCTTCAAAATTGACAAAATCTTAATATTAGCATCTGTCATTTTGAAACAAAAGGTACAAATGAATAGTACTCAAAATGACTTATTATTATTATTATAATAATAATGTCATGGATAGTCTTTAGATGTGACATGAAATAAACTTTGAAGTTAAAATGTGTAAAAAAAATACTTTTAATAAAATACAATAATATGACTGAAATGCTTTCTATGTATTTGTATTTTCTGGAGTCTGCCAAGACACCTGTTAGGTGGCCCAGTTTTGGGACTATAAAAGCTTGGACGTAACCTTTCTCTTTTCACTCTTGTCATTCTAGAATGTGGTAGGTAGAAGACTTGTCTAGTTTTCACTCCTAGGCTGACTTAGTCACCCAGCCACATGGTGCATCTACTGCATGTACACTCTCTCTTACTGTCACGCACACTACAGCTAACTCTATAAATGTTTTTCCTTTTCAACTGTATACACACTAGTATATTTTCCCTTTTGTTAAGGAATTAATAGTTCATATAAAAATACATGAAAACATCTCCATGTTGAAAGTTATTCCTTTTCTCCTTTTACCTCAACAAATGATGACAACCTATATACATGAGAACATTTAGGTTGCCACTGCTTTTAATTGAGCTAGAATTAGTGACTGTAACTTCTTTCCTGAACCATTAATAAATAGTAAAACTGACTTAGCATATTGAAAATTAAACTGTAAATAATTTTTTTCTTTTCACATTATGTAATTTTAATGATAAAAAATTTGAACTATAAGTATTAAAGATTCTTAGATATTATTTAAATAAGTTATTTAGGCAGTTTCTCTAAAATCCTCTTTTTTTAATATTTTCCTCATTACTTCTATAGAAGAGTCTAAGGCAAGCTAAAGCATTATTCCATAAGTTGTTTAAAGAGGTTTTGCATCTTTAATGAGAATAGCAGTCCAAATATTTCATGGAATAATAATGATACATTTCAGATAATTTGTTTTTCAAACTAAAGCATATGTCATAACAATTAATGGATCCGCACTGTATATCATTTGAGATATTTTTTTTAAGATTGTATGAAGTAATAGTTTTATTTTTTTTAAGAAGTATAATCTTTATAATTTTCTTTTTTCAATATTTCAGAATCAGCTCGATGAGATGCGGACAGAAATTACCAAAATTTCTGGTGCTAAAACTTCTCTGGAGAAAGAACTTGACAATCTTTTACTTCAACTGCATGCTTCTCAACTTGAACTTCAAGCTCACAAGGGTTTTGAGGTGGACTCAGATGCTATTAAGAAAAAACTGGTAAGTCATAGTGAACTTTTTAAATCTGTTAATCCTTTAATTCAAAGTAATTTCTTGATGACACCCATTGAAAAAAAAAAAGCCATAAATAAATAATTACAGAAACAAGATTTAAGAGTTAGTGTAGCAGTTTAGTAAAAAGTTTCAGAATATTTTCTCTTTATTTCTAATACATTTAGTTTGTCTCTTTGTTTCTTATCCTTATAAGATTTTTTTTAACTTAATCACACTTTAATTTAATCTTTATTTTAAAACACTTATCTACTTAGAATAAGAGTTTTTGTTCTGGGGCTGAGGTATTAAGTTTATTGGAATGTATCTGATATAAAACATATGATTATAAGAAAAAAAGATTTTTTGTTTTTGCATTTAAGAAACAGTATCTCCAAGTATGTATGTATGTATGTATGTACAAAAATATTGTATTACTATGAACTAATTTTTTTAATGTCACCAGTGTAATCAGTAGCAGAAGCATCTGATGTATTATTTAAAAATAAGATTATTTTATTTTATTGAAGAGGATACAAAGGAGTTGCTGAAAAGTTCTTGGTCCGACTAAAAAATAAAAATAAAAAATATCTGTTTGGTCAGCTGATCATATTTTGGTAAGTTAGGTCAAGATCTTCTGCTATCTTCCAGGCAAAACCATAATTTCATTGTTCCAGAATATTTTTTGCAATCTTCCAGGGAATTAATTTCTTTTAAGAGCAGAATGAGTGGTAATGCAAAAGTACAGTATCTTGTGAATATTGTAGATAAACCTTCCCAGACAAGTTGAAACAATTTCCCTGGGCATCAAAGGAGGATGCAGTATAGTATTATCCTGAATAGAATATTATACCTTTTCTCAACTAATTTCATACACTTGCCATCGATTACTGCAATCACTTGGTTTTATTGTGAACACTACTTGTTTAAATTAATTTTTGTTTCTCAGATAGAATCTCATAATAGAGAACTCCTTTCCAATCCAACCATATGTATCTCTATCATTTTTATGGATGAAAATCATTCTTTGGTATGGTCAGTGGGGCTTCGTTTCACTTGCCTCATGATCACATGCTTTCCATCATTGTAAAAACATTGACTTTTCACCGTGCATCAAAACGTATTACAAAAATGTAGAATTTTCATCACGTTTCAGTATCAAATTGCACAGGGCAAGTCAACGCAGTCGATTGTTTTTGCTTTCACTTATATTGCTGCTGATTATGGTGGCTCGTGCTCATGCATTATATAACATTGGTTAGTCTCAGGTTATATCTCTATTTGGTCACTATCAACTGTAAAACAACACAAAATTCCACAAACCACTTTTGACATGTTTGGCTATTTGGTCAGTTACAGAACCTTCTTTTCTTTTCATTTGAATCAAACATTTTATCTTTCTTAAATATAAAACAAATATAAACTACCAAAAATGTTGCTTATTTTCTTTTATCTTCTCTGTCGGAATCAATAAACAAAATATTCTAATTTTAATAATTTAAAAAAAAATAAAATCACAATTAAATAAAAGCAGTATATTTAATGAAGTTATTCAAAATTAAATAACAGTGATAATTGTTGAGTCTTGACTAATGCATGGAATAATAATGCAACACAAAATGTACTTAGAACAAGAATGTATTATAACAAGAAAATGTACACAATATTTACAGATAGTATTTCTGTATATTTCTGGGAAGACGTTCCTGGAGAATGTGTTGACTAAGTCGCAGTCGGGCAGAGTCTCTAGCTGGATCTCTGTATTCGCTCCCCTGTCTTCCGGTACCAACCATTATTTATATAGTCGGTAGTCACCTATGCAGATTAGGTGGATCCTACCACAACAATAATGAAAATAGGACAAAGTAATAGTTTCCTCAGTAGCTACTATTATTTATAGTTTAACAAATGAATCCCAAGGGAAACAAGCATTTTTACTCAGAAAGCTAGAATTTCTAATTGATTTTGTATGCAACTCTTTCATAAAGTACAGAAATACTATAAGCTATGCAGCTGTGACCTTGAATATTTAACATTAAAGCTGTTATCAAATAAAAAAATATGTTTTCTCTAAAATAATAATTCTGTAGATTAAAATGTTTTATACACCAGTCCAGAAATTTTTTAAAAAGCAATAATAATATTATAGAAGCTTTAATTCCTTTGTTATTTTTTAAATTTTATATGTTAATATTTTGAAAACTTAAACATTTCATCTGTTTTCTAAAATAGGTTGATTTTTTTTTTATTATTCTCAAAATCAGTCATAAGTAATACATTTTCTATGCAAATCTTTATTATATAATTATAAACTATCCTTGCATATTTCTCATGTAGATCCAAATCTTTTAATATTCTTTTTCTTAGTTTATATGCCATGTTCCTTTGGGGTGTGGGTGATTTTGATTGTATACACTGAACATCTTGTCTTCTGTTGTTCTCAGTAACTTTTGACCCTTTACCATCCTTCTGTTTTGCCATCCATTCACACAGACTTGTTAAGTAAGTTAATAACTGTTTCCTCTTGCTTTTCTTACCACACCCAGTATGTACTATGAGTGTTAAATTCTCTAGGCCTTCTTTCTTTATTGGCTTACAGCCATATCATGTTGAAACACTAAAGTCAAGCAATGTTGAGCCTGGTCAGTACCTAGATTGGTAATCATTTGGGAATACCAGTGAATGTGCAGTTGATTTAATGGATAATAGTTTGGAATTGTTAATTGTAGAGCCACGTTTCAATTCCAGTTGGGTTCGTTATATTCACTTACATGCAAATATCCATGGGAAAGGTGAGAATTCTCCTCTTCTTCTTCCAGCTATGGATTAATTAGTAAGTTATATGACTAAATTATTATTATCATCTCAAAAAAATTCATAAAATCTAAAAATATTTTCTGGCTTTTAATAATCTGCAAAAAGCTGTAGAAAATGTATGAATCAATCTTGCTTCATTATGTGTTTTAGAAATTTGAATTCCTTCTCATTGTAAGTGTAAGTTTCCTTGACATCTGTCTATATTTCTGAGATGGGGTATCTATTTACACCATTCAGACTGTTGTCCTCATCTTTATTGCCATATTCATGATGTTTTGGCTGTTGTATGCTCCAGCCTTCTTCAGGTGATATACATTGGAATTTCAAACCAAACCATTTATTTATCCTATGGGAGTATATTGTTCTAATTCCTTTTTTCTTTGGATATCTCAGTTTTATGGTATGAGGAATTAGAACAACCTTCCCCCAGTGGTTTAAATAATGCATTCTGTTCAAAATTCCTATGTATATCACCTGAACAATGCTGGAGTGTATAACAGCCAAAACATTATGAATATGGCAATAAAGATGAGGACAACAACCCAAATGATGTAAATAGTCTAAAAAGTAGCCTTGTAGTTCTTATTTTCCTTAAGTCTTCCTTATTGCTCACATGTTCTGTCTATGGTAGTCTTAACATTTGTCAATAGAACCACATCTCTGTCACTTCAAGTCTCCTCTTTATTTGTGAGAACACTGTCCAGGATTTGATTATATTGTTATAAAGAGTCTATTAAATATGTTATGTTGTTTGGTCTTAAATTTGTTTTCTTTTGCCTACAGCCTAATAAAGCATTAATTTTCAGATAATGTGAATTTGACAAGGGCATTTTCAAAGGCAAACTTGTAGTTCTGAATATCACTAACCTGATCTTGATAGAAACCAATAAGTTCATGCACCAGTCTCTGTGACTGCACGTCTTAGAGAATTCGTTTTCTTGAAAGATTTCATGTAAAAGTTTTTTGGGTTTTTTTTTTCTTTGTTTACTTCAGTTATCCTTTACAAAGTGATGCAGTTGTTTGAATGGAGCTAAAATCAATAGTAATCCTCTCAGTTACTTGTAAAGTGAACTTTTTCTTTTCTTTTTGGAGATGGTTTTTATTCTTGCTAGGCTTTAAGCAACTGTGTATTTTCTTAATTTTAGTTGACACAAAAATTCAAGCTTTTAAAAGTTATTAAAATTATTTTCAAATCCGGTCAAATAAAAATGCATAAAGCCATAATATAGAATTTAATTTCCTTGTATGAAACAGACTTGTCATCTTCACTTACTCTTGATTGATATTAACTTGCATTACACTTACAGACATTTGTTTTAACTTGATCTTTTCTTTGTGAAGAGAAGTCTGCAATTGAAATAGAATGTCTATCCTTGAAACATTAAAAAAATAAGATTTATATGACATTAAATCTTTTACTTTAGGAATTTTGTAAAACACATTCTAACATCATTTGTTTATCTGTTTTCTCAGTAAAGAATCTTATATGAAGTCTTCTTGGTCTTTACCAAAAACTAAATAGTTTGTTATTCAATTCTGAATACAAATCCAATCCAGATTGAATCTTGTATATAAAACTAGATTAAAGTAATGGAAAGAGAGATTTATGCCTAAGCATCTTTAATCTGTCTTTATTTAACCTAATAAACATTGCAAATAACATGACTTATCAAAATGACTGGTGAGGGGACATGCCACAGAAAAGTTTAAGTTCAAACAACATTGATTTGAAACTGAAAATTTTTTTTTTTTAGTTTTTCCATGTCCAAAATCAAAATCTTTATAAGAAAATTGGATTCAAGTCTTTTATAAAACAAAATGTAATACTTGAATAATTGAATCATGGGATCTTACATTATAGGGAGTCATATATTCTAAGTATATTATATTCACATCAGTCATTTTCAAAGAATAAAAATAATTTTGCAATATTTAAATTTTGTTCCCACAAAAACCGATTTATCAAAAGGACAGTTATTCTCTTGACACCGCTATTGATGTATACACTTTTGACTCCCTTGACAATGTTTATTTAAAAGATTATAAAAATATGTAAACCAACTACAATTCAATATTTATTATTTACTATTTTATAAATAACTATTGAAAAAAGTTTTTTACGCAGTCTAATAAATAGCATTTAATATCTTTGTTGACACTTCTCAAGAATAAAGAAAATGTATAAATCCACTTTCATATGTTTGGGTTTTATTAAAATTCTAATCATTACTTTTTAAAACAATAAACATTCCTGAGGGAGTCAAAAGTGTATACAGTAATAGCAGTATCAAGAGAATAACTGTCTTTTAATACACCATTTTTTTGTGGGCATGAAGGTTAGACATTGCCAATAATTTTTTTGAAGAGAAATTAACACCAATAAAGAAATTTGGCAAGAGATTAACTTGACTTGCTTACTTTAACTTTCATTGGTAGATACAATTTTTCAACATTGTTTATGCTAATTTAATTTGAATTTGAAAAGCAGACATTTATATTTAGAACATGTTAATTTCTTGTTTGTGAAATACCAAGTTTCAGATTATTGCTGGCATTACAAATATCGTGGTGTTTCCCCATATGATTTCTTGAATCAACTAAGTTACATTTCGTTCAGATCATATTCAACCGATACAATTTTTTTTTCTTAATTGGTAATGAGAATGAAATTCAGTAAGTTTGTGTTCTTTACCAACTTCAGATTTTAACGGAATTCTGAAATTTGTTCTAATCACTATTCCCTAAGTATTTTATAGTGAAAATTAAACTTAATATGTCAATATTTATGACAATCAGGGCAGAGGTTAAATACAAATTCATATATAACTAATTCTCCTAAAATGTGTTGAATTGCTTTAGGATGAAATCTAAAAAAAATCAACTTCATTTGGGGAAATTTTTAACTTGTGCATAATGAAATATAATCAGTTATTTATATTGAACATGATTAAAAATGTGAAATTTATGCATTAAATTTATGTTTTCTGTTTCGGTAGCAAATCTTATACTTTCCAAAAGTTCCAGAAATTTTATATCAAGTACAATAAAAATATGGAATTAAAGCTTTTAAAGTATCTCATCTTAAGCGCTATTTATTTCATAAACTATAATGAATTTCTGTATTATTCCTTGAAACCCTTCTTTATGCAAACATATTTTCCATCCTATTATAACACATTAAATATCTCAGAGGTAACATTCTAATTTCTCTTCAGTAGAAGTCGGGGTGTATTATATAAATATATCTATCCAAGCCTTTTCCAGAGCTCTCTATAAGTCAGTTGTGGGGCTACAGATAATTCAGTAAGGTCTGTAACATGCGCCATACATTCTCATTGGGGTTTAAATCTGGAAAGTGCAATGAATACCAGGTAGTTAGCCATGTGTTCCTAGAACCAAGTTCATGTCACCTTCACACAATAAGAGATTGAACGACTGGAACAAACATCATCATGATCCAAAAATATAGCATGCTTAAAGAGATGCAAGTGATTTGAAAAAACTATGTTACACCTGAGATAGACTCCAGATTCCTTAGTGGTTTTTTCAAACTCCAAGAGAACACACTTCATACAATTTCAGAATCAGCAATAGCTTGCACAATACCCTATTAACTGGCTGGAGTCATCACTAAATGTGTTCAACCATCTGTCCCAAGGAACTGGAAATATAACTCATGTGACTAAGTAACACATCTCTTGTCTTTCACAGTACAATCAGTAAGATATAATAACCAATGCCCTGGTGCATTAATAAATGTACCTTTTTGGTTGTTAATGATGAAACTTAAGGAAATGCAGTGAACAGAAATTAATGAGATGAGCAGCACTAGTGTTGAATTGTGATAGGATCTGATGCAATATTCATTATTATTGGGTGGTTACCATCCTTGTGTCATCACAGTTTTCATGTACTGTTGATGTCTATCTACAAGATGAAAAGGACATGTTCCACAACTTCAAGATGATTTCAAGAAAGCATTTGATTGTGTATGGCATGACGCCTTTGGCAAATCCTTAGAGAATTCAATGTAGATAACAGAATTATCCAAGTCATCCAGGCCCTATATAAAGATGCCACCAGCAGAGTTCTTCTGGGAAAACAAATGGGAGGATTCTTCCGGACAACTGTCGATGTGAGACACGGATGCTTGCTTTCACCCACATTGTTCAACCTATTTCTTGAGAGAATCATGCAAGAAACCTTGAATGACCATGATTCTTCAATCTCTTTTGGTGGCAGACCCGTCTGTAATCTACATTTTGCAGATGACATTGACCTCATAACATGTAGTAACAGTGAGCTCCAGGATTTGACCAACAAACTTTTTGAAAGAGCAGGAGCATATGGAATGGAAGTCAGCTCCGAGAAATCCATAGTAATGGTGAATAGCACAAAGAGTAACACCTGTGTCAACATTACCATGAATGGGAATTTACTGGAGGAAGTGTCCAGTTTTAAATACTTTGGAGTAATCTTGTTTAAAGATGGTACCTGCAACTTGGAAATCTGCATATGGATTGCCACAACCATGGAAGTGATGGCTAAATTGGCAAAAATACGGAGGTGAAAAATCAGCTTTCAAACAAAGTACAGACTGTACAAGTCGCTGGTAGTCTCCTTTCTATATGATTGTGAAATGTGGGCACTGTTGGCAGAAACAGAGAGAAGGATCCAAGCATTTGAGAACAAATGCATGAGAAAACTCCTTGGTATCTTCTATTGAGAACAGAAAACCAAGGAGTGTATGCAGAAAAGGGTTGAAAGTTTTGTGGGCCACCAGAAACCTCTTCTTGCTATTGTCAAATGGAGAAAAATGGTGTGGTTTGGACACATTACAAGGCATGATAGCCTGTACAAGACCATCATGCAAGGCACCATTGAAGGTGGACATAGGAGAGGACGCCAATGTAAAAATTGCTTGGACTATGTCAAACAATGGAAAGGTATGACAATACCAGAATTGCTGATGGCTGCCATTGATAGACCATTGTGAAGGAGATTTAGTGTGGCTTCTGTATTCGAATCCCCCCTACGATTACAAAAGTCAAGGGGATGATGATTTTTAAATTCCCATATTCCTAATATAGTTTTACTACTTTTTTTTTTTTTAAATCATTTCATCCCAAGCAAGTCAATAAAACTACTATGATGCAAGGTGTCGCTAGGTGTGTAGAGTGAGTGGCCATGGTTAAATGTAAAATAAATGACAGAACTGGCAAAATTAGCAATAAGCAAGAAAGAGAAAAGAATAGGATGTAAATAATATAAAAGCAAGCAAACGATATATGCAAGGTAAATTAACAAGTAATAAGGCAAAAAGTTCACAAACTAAGAATTGAAGTTGATACACAAGAGCAAATTCAGATAAGCGAATGTAGTGTTCTGATTTCAAGACAAGACAAACTGGTACTGAATCAGCTGAAACTGAGAACTGACCAATTTTATTGGCTAGGAAAAAATCCCAGCATGCATTTATGTGCTTCTGCCTATAAATTAGGGAGAGGAAAGTGTTTTGCAGTCATTCCTCATGCGGATTGGAACCAACAGAGTGTAAGAGAATACAAAAAGAAAACCAGTATTAAAGAGAGAGAATCATAAAAGAACAAAAATTAAGTAAACAGAAGATAACAATTGAAATTGCATTTAAATTTTTGAAGCTCAAAGTTGACTGGGAATCAAGAAGAGAGTTCTACAAGCAAGAAGTGCAAGTGAAGAAACAGTTAGCATAAGATTTACAGTTACATTTTGCTATTTCAACTGCAAATGCCACCAATCTAGTACTATGCTTAAATTCATAAAATCTAGGTACCATAGAGGAAAGTAATATTTATTTTGAAAAATACAAAGCTGTGGCACAAAGCCAAAAGGGAAGATAAGGGAAGGTAGTCTTCAGTCTGTCTTGTCTTAAACTTAGCAAGCTGCAATTACGGACCCAAACATACCACAGTATTCCTTACTCCAAAACAGCACATTCTTACTTACCATTCTTACTATAGCCACCATAATACCTCAAAGTGTCTATATAGTTCTAACTAGTTCCCATATTTACAATTTGTCTGTGGGTGGTGGAGATTAACATAGAGGAAAGTCCATCAGAACAATTATCATAAAAATATTTATAGAAAAGTCACAGGGAAACTACATTACAGTGGTGATAAAGTGACTGAAACCAATATGCCACATCAAGACCATTGACATTGTAAATTCTTTTTTGGATTTTATCAAGAATGGATATTATTTTTTTTATGAAAAACATTGGTTAATTACTTCAGCTGATTTCTCCTAGTAAACTAATGTTTTGCTTTTTACCAATTTGAGCTACTTTTCTATGTTTAGTTACATCTTTAGTTGCATCTTAATTGTCTTCATTACCTTTTTACTTTACATCATGCAACATTCACCCTTTTTATATAATAAAAACCTGAAGAATTAAAATATTGAATCTACTTCAGACAGTTTTTAATTTGCTTTGTATATGCATGTTGGTTACAGTTTGAGTGTGAACCTTAGAAAAAAAGCAGTAGTTAGACTTTAAGTTTTTTGTACTACTTTTATCAGTACATTTAGATACCTGTAAAATTTATGATGATATTGTGATATAAAAAATATTAAGGTGAAAGATAAATTAGTTTTTCATATACTCTGAATTTCTTTATACCATGAATTTAAGAATATCCAAGTATTTAGCTAATTAAAATACAGACTTTACCAACTTTTCAAAATATTTTTGATCTTTTATCAAAATGACTCTCACAAGAGTTTTTGATGAAATGGGTGAATTAATGAAAGGATTTTATTCTTCAAATACATGTTTGCTAATGCAGAATTGGTTTATTGTTATTATATAGCTCAATGCAGAGCCCTACAAATAAAATCATTGTTACCATTCAACCCAGTTTTTGAGTACAAAATCCATTAAGATTGATTTAAATTTCATTATTCAACTATCAAAAAGCAAAAATGACTTGTGATAACAAAATTGATGAAGGGTTGAAGTGATTTCCAATTATAAAAAGAGGATTTAATTTAAAAATAAAACAAGCTTGACATTTTGACTTTTTCTCTGGAGCTTGTAGATATGCATTTAATGTGCCTTACAGCTTTTAATGTCAGAGCAAATATCCCATTGCTGAGATTTGAAACTCTGGGAATCAGGCCAGAATAGGAAAAAAAATTATCCTAATTCTTATTCAGTGGAATACAAAAAATCAATTTTTGACTGTTTTTTTTTTTTTCTGAATTAACCTTTTAAGGGCAAAAACAATTGAAAATTATTGCATCAAAATAGATTGTCTTTAATCAGATGAAAACATCTGATACAATGACGAATTTGCATCAAAATAAATACCATGTATCAATATTTTTAACATTTTTTGTTATTATTTTTAATTTTTTTTCAAAATTGTCCCAAAAATTGAAAGCAAAGGGTATATATTGATGAAGAAAAGCAACCATATTTGGGAGCATATCAATCCACTTTTTTTTTCTAAACTGGCTAAAAAATATCTCCTAGGTTTTGCATACAAAGTTGAGGTATTTGATAGGCTAATGTCTACCCAATGTAGATTAGCAGAACTTATATCTAGCCTAATTCAATAATTGTGTAATATTAAATGTAAATGACTGAATGGTGGATTTTACAAAGGGGTGCTGAAAAGTTCTTAGCCTGACCTTCCAAAGATTTCTGACACTTGATCAAATTTTAAGAGGTTGGTTGGACCAAGGATTTTACAGCACTTTCTTGTATATGCAAACAAATATAATTATGAAATTAATGAATTATTTTTTAATCTGCAGTTAATCTTTTTCTCTAAAGGTGTTTTATAATCAGGATTGAATTTTTCCATACTGAGACCAGTTGGAACTCATAAATTCTATAAAATTACTTAATCTCCAATTAGAAATGTTTTCAAACAATTTTTAAAAATGTGCATTGGTATAGTCTCTCATTAATTTATTAAACTGTGCTTTTGTTTTTTTACTTAAAGATTTTATACTGTTAGACAAATTCTCTTGAATAATAATTCCTTTAGTTTAATATTTCTTTTATATGTCATGTGACCTCAGAGTGTGGTTGATCCTGGCTTTCCACAACTTAACTATTGCAGCTCTTAGTAATAATTTTTCCTTTTATTCCTTGTTCTGCCATCAGTTTACACAAGCTTGTTAGATAGATTACCTGCTGTTTCTCTTTGTTCCTCTTGCTCTTAGTATGTCTTGTGAGTGTTAAATTCTCCAAGCCTTCTTTTTTCATTATGTATCTCCAAAATTTACTCACCTTCTATAAAAAAAAATGGGTAGAAGAGTTTCATTGTCTTTTGTTATTGCTGTGTTGTCTCGAGCAAAAACTGAAACGCTCCCTGCATTTAACAGCCGCCATGATTTTATTATTGATTATTGACTAGATTTTGTTTTCTGTTGCTTTTTATTGAAACTCTGGACAGAAAATAAAATGAAAGAAGCAATAATCAAGAATTAGTAACAATTGGCAATGTTTAATCTAAGAAATTAAAACAAATATTGCTTCTTCAAATTTTTTTGTAATGTGTTCATCCCAAGATAGGCAAAATTAATTCTCAGCTAATGAAAGTTTCTTGATTATAGAGAAATTAATTATGCCTGAAGAATTTTGAAACATCTTTGAAGATATGAAAGTTGCTAAATAAAAAGATATATGGCTTCATTGAAGAAATGCATTTTCATTGGATTCTATTTTGTTTTCTTTTTTTATATTGAATTCACCCCCCCCAAAATGCAGTAAAGCCACTAAAACATAAGGGGTTACTGGGTGTGGAAGAATTAAAAAAACAGAAATATTATTAAGGAGCGAGAACAATAGAAGCATGATCAAGAAGACAGTAGATAATGATTGGCATTGCATCTAAAATTTTGAAGATTAAAGTTGGCTGGAAAGCACAGAGCCAGAAGAAAGTTCCACAAGTGAGATGTGCAAAAAAATAAATTGTTAGCATAGAACTTAGTTACATCTCTCCAATTCAACTGTAAATTGACTATACCTTGCTGGCAATCTAGTACTGCACTTATATTCATAAAGTCTAGGTACCATAACGAAGTGCTCATCGAAACAATTACCATGAAAGTATTCATAGAAAAAGCAAAGGGAAGCAACTTTACAATGGTGATAAAGTGACTGAAGCCAAGATGCCAGGTCAGGACCAATAATATTTCTGATTCTTCTTTGGATTTCATCAAGAATCTCTAACTATATAGCTGGAGCACTAGACTATATGTGACAGCAATATTCTAAGCATGGGCGAATGGTAGACTTATAGATATGTAAGATAAATGATTCTGAAGTGAAAAGTTGTCTAGCATAACACAGTGAACCAACTTTCTTACCCTTGGACCTAGCAATGGATCCCGTATAGTCTTTTCACTTCATGTCAGCCAAGAATATTAGCTTGAGAAAATGCAGCGAGTAACTATCCTAGCAGTTAGCATTAGCCATGCTGATGGAAGACAGAAAGGGATGAATAATAGACACCAGTTTCATTTTTGAGGAGTTAAAATTAACAGGCCATTATTAACAATAGACTGGAGGTCATTTTTGAAGTCAGCCACAAATTTGATTTTATTGAATTGCTATCAGTTCAAAAATTTATCCAATGACACTATAACTTTTTACCTTCTGAAGAAGACCAGTATACTAGACTCTGACTGTATGCTTTTGAGATGTCCAAAGCAACAGCCTGAGCTTCACCATTCTTATTTACAGCTTAAAAACCTCATTCCACAATAATCTTTAATACATTAAAAAGCCATACTGCTTGTCTGAAAGAAGGACCTACGATGTGAGATGCTTAACTAATTCAGCATTGATTAGGGCTTCTAGTAGTTTCCCCAAAAAGAGGTAGAAGGCTAATAGGTCAATAATTGGAAGGATAAAATCCAAACAATAAAATAAAATACTAATAAGTTGTCATTAATATTTGTGTTTTATATATGTTTTCTGATTATGGGCACTGGTCATTTAAGCATTCCATACCACATGTCAAACAAATCTACTAATAGAAACAGTGATCCTGCTTTCCCTCCCGAGGCCAATGCACTGATGATGATGAGGTGGGTGATGCTGATGACGTAGGTATTCATAGTTGGGATAAGGATGATCTTGAACAAAAAGTCAATATCCTCTACCAAGTGTTCCAAGAAATACTACTCAAGATAAACCTTTCCAAAACAGAAACAATGATCTGGAATTGGAATGAAAGCAATGACTCCTCCTATGCTGAAAATCATAAAAATTCAGGATGTGGAATTAGTAAATTCTTCAAATACTCATCATATACATCAGTTATACCAAATTTACTATAGAAAATCATGCTAGAGGTAGTTTCACCCAACACATCAAATTGCTACAAAACCAAAACATTAACATGAAAACTTGATTTACATTCTTAAATAGTCTCCCAATATCGAGATTTTCATATGGATATCATGCATGACACTAAACCTGTTAAAAAATATCTAAACTGTATACAACTACTTTCTAAGATCAGTGGTTAAAAATTGCTTTGAGCAAGTGAATACTGTGGGTCTTAGTGAATCAGAAATAACTGTACCAGATAATAAAAACCATTCACTTGAAGACTTTCAACAGCAACAACAACTTAAATGGCTATTACATGTAAATCAAAGAGAAAATAATGACAAAATCAAGATGTTGACTTTCCACACTACTTCAAACAAAAGGTTAGGAAAGAAACTCCCATCAACATTGGAATGATTGATAATAGCTACTGGACTTGAGAAACTTATTCTTCTAAAAAACTTTTAAAAGAAATATTTTATAAATTTCAATTAAGAGTATTACTGGTTGCTTGTTCAATGAATGCCAAATGTTTCCTTATAAGGAAACAGCTAATATTACCATTATTTATAGAAGCTTGCCATATACAAAAATGTTATGACTTAGAGATAAATCATATATAATAATAAATTATAATAAATAAATTTTCTTCATTGTATTAATATTAGCATAAGCCTTCAATACTTGAATGTATCTTGATCTTCTAAAATTAAATGTGTATGAATATTTTCTATTGTTAGTATAATCAGTAAGATATGCAACTAAAAGATGTTGATGGTGCTATCCATTGGTGGAGGAAGAAGGTTAAAATTGGATAATTATAATGATGGAATTTTCTGATCGTATATTTAGTTTTAGGGTCTTTTTTTCTGGTTGACCACAGAATCTATCCCAAAAGAATGAGACAGAATCTTTTCAAAAATAAGTCACTAATACAATCTAATGAGAAAAAGTACATGGAAAGTTTTTAGGCAGGAGTTGTGAGAGATATTTACAAGATAAACAAGTGAAAGAAAACTTGAAAAAGTTTTTATGCACTAAAAGAATTTACTTACTCTGCTCTATAACAATTACTGCCCAAATATTCTTATATAAAAGGTTATAACAGTAATAAGAAAGCTTATATGAAGCATTACTGTCTTGATTGACAAATATAACCCCATTGCCACATGCTTTGCTGAATGCTGCTCTTACCCTGGTCCATATCCATTGGTCTGTCTCTGGCGAGCTTGCTCTGAACCAATACTGCACCCCTGCATTGTGTTTCAGTATACGCAGGAATATCAGTGAAGAACCATTGATGATCAGGCTTGATTCCTCTCTGTCCTGGTTATGCTTGAATCTTAATTAGCTTCAATAACACTCATTAACAAGTGTAAAAATAACAACTTTTATTTATGGTACTATGATTGATTAAGATCATGAATACATAAACAAAAGGGATTTGTAGAAGTTTCCCCATATAAGGAATTCTTAAGCTGGGAGAAAGAGGTTGACTGTCAGTTGCAGTTATGACTAAACAGCAGTTTGATCAAGGGAATGATCAAAGGAATTTTTAAAAAAACAGCACAGAAAACAGAACTTTAACTGATTGAAGTACCACAGTCATCCACCAGTTCGCTCTTACCTCTGCTCTTTCAGCAACTGCATTTATGAGGGTGCAAACTCCTATTACACTGTTCTGATTGGCCAGCCAATAACAATGCTTGACTAATGGTATTGACCAGCCAATAATAATGCTTGACCAATAGTCTTGTGTCATATGCATCGAAGGTGAGGAAGGAAAGCTCCCAAGAACCCAATATGATTACTGGTCCAATCAAAATAATAGCCCTATGTCATATATATTGGAAAGGAGAAGCTCCACCCCTGTCCTTTTCTCACTGGCAGGCCAATCAAAATGGTGGCCTTGCATTGCTCATATCCACTCTCATTGGAGCATTTTCCATGTTTCAAAATCTCACCCTCATTTGACCTGATAATCAAAGGTGTCATCGTCAATTCTGTCTGAAAATGTGTTATATCCCTGATCAACACAAACCTGACCTATTAAGATCTGCTTTGTGTCAGTCATATTTTTATCAAAATTGACACTTAAGTTAAACAGACCTAAGACTGTACCTCATGACCTGTCCCACCCAAGCTTACAATTTCACCTCTCACACATGTCATAAGTGACACAAACCAGATAATTCCTGGTATGGCATTGTTTTAACATAAAAATATTTTCTTTCTTTAGAAATATAAATTAGATTGCCAGTCACCCTTTGATACCAGTCATGGTGTCATACAAAAGCTTGGAGAGCAATCACCCTGATATCCCACTTGTGCAGAAGAAAAGCCATGAATCCTGATGGACGTTGCAGTACTTTGAGATAAAAACATACAGCGGTATGAAGACCTGGCAGGGCAAATCAGAGAAATACACTAGTTAGCAGCTGAAGTTGTCCTTTTTGTAGTTGCCAAACTCAGATGACACCGTGATGGTACCTGACATCATTGGGAGTGTGCAGGTGGCAGAACTGCTTGGAATAGCCCATGTGTTGAGGAAAGTATTGTGTCTCTAATCTGTGGGTAGGAGTTGAGTATAAGCATCGTCATCCATCTGGAACATCTAAGAATCAGAATATCAAATCAAATAATAATAGTAAGAAATGTTGATTATTAAGTAAAAGACTATTTATTCTCTCTATTTGAAATGTATTTATTAGTATGAAAATGGTAAAAAAAAAAAATAGTTTTGTTGTTAAGTTTTTGCTTTAAGGTTGTTGGCAAGTAAGAGCCCAAAAGAAATAACTTTTGGAAGAGGAAAAGCTCAAGTGCTCATAAAAATAAACATTGATGATATAATAAGCTAAATATCTTGGATAAGTTTTGACTTGGTTGGGCATTACACAAATTTGGCATCTTTTCATAGTTGTCTTATCATATACAAAGTGCTTGGCAACTTGTATCTCATACATCTGGCTTTTTTATTTACTTAAAGTGTACTTGTACCATAATTTGTTCCAATGGCAGGAACTTACGTGTGCCTGCAAGAGAGTTTAAGTACTTATAAAAGATAATGGTAAAACTATCAGAGAAACAGGTGGCTGTATAACATATTTAAAAAAAAAAAAATTAACATACAACTGTTCAATCTTTATGAAGGTTCCCTGGGTAAAATAGATTTTATATACTTTTTTTACTGATGTTATAAAAATTTAATGCCTGTGATAAAGGAAGTAGTTTGTACCAAATAATCAAACAGCCCAATCTGTAACTGAGCTAACAATTTTGGCAATTATCATATTCTTCCTGTTTATTTACAGATCTAATTCTAAGAGTTTCAAATTTGTCTATGTGGGTGTTCACCTCACTTCCACAATTTTGTAACAAATATCAAAAATCTCCTCCTCACTATCTGAGTTGATTACTCGTAACACATTTAAGCTTATCCTTCAATATTGAAGGGCGAGATTAAATTACTTTTTCCTTCATTCAAAAATTTAAAAAGTTAATAGGAACAAACGTGTGTGCATGTACACACGTACACATGCATATGAGGGAGTAGTTAAAAGTTCTCAGTATGCTCAAGAAAGAATTCCTTACTGAAATTCTAATGTTTAGTTGGCACAACTTAAATAGATTGGTCCACTCATAAAAAATGGGGTAAAAATTGGTGGGTGGAAATAATCTTTATAGATTAGCATTCATTAGACATTCCTGATGCCATGACATTAATCAGAATCAAAAATTTTTTTTTTTTAAATCATATTAGGAGGGTCCTCTTCATAATATAAATACAATGTCAAATCAACACCTGACTTCTTAAAGAGTTATCTATACTTTGTTTTTATTTACAAATGTCAAGTTTGAAACTGTTTACACCAATGCTAACTACTGATGTTCTTTTTCCCAATTCATAAAAGTATACAGTATCAAGGATGTAAGCACAGTCTCAAATTTGACATTTGTCAATAAATACACAGGACAAGTAATTCTTTAAGGAATCAGGGATTGATTTGATAATGTATTTATATTATGAACAAGGCCTCACTTTTAAAATTATGAAAAATCAATATTTTTTATTTTGAAGATCTAATGGATGTTAATCTACAAAAATTATTACCCCCCCCCCAAAAAAAATTTCCCCCTGATTTTTACAAGTGGACCAGTTAAGTAGTGGTTTTTATTTATTTAGTAAAAAAAAAATTTTAGTGTCCCCACCTTCGGATACATGCATATAACTAATAATGTAGATAATAAATTTATTGCATTATACATATGCACACTGGTTTGTACAGTTCAAATCTTCTAACTTTTTTAAATTTATTTATTTTTCATGTTTTATATCTTTGCAAAGCATAAGTTTTAGAAAAAAAATGAATTTGGAAATATGTGGTCTATTTCTAATGAGGTTTGCATACTTAGGATTCATTGTGCTCATCAACCTGACATTATATACAGATTTATTTCCTCTTTCTAAATTACCCAAATTTGCCTTCACAGAAAGAAAACAGTTTTATGAAATAAATACTACAATTTACTTTCTATTTCCAGCTCACAAAGTTACTGAGTGTGCTTTCAAAACATTTTTTCACACCGGTTTTGCCTGCTTTGCTTTCAAGCCAAAACAAGGATCTTTAT
This sequence comes from Acanthosepion esculentum, assembly GCA_964036315.1. Taxonomy (NCBI): domain Eukaryota; kingdom Metazoa; phylum Mollusca; class Cephalopoda; order Sepiida; family Sepiidae; genus Acanthosepion; species Acanthosepion esculentum. Next base: position 98,385,539 of record OZ038492.1, on the reverse strand, counting down.
AGATTTTATTATCTGATTAACTTTGAAGACTGCAATATTTCTTCCTATTAAATTTGCACAAAGTTTTCAAAAATGTAAACATTTAACCAGAAAATGATTTGGTTCATGTTAGTTTTTACTATTTGTTTTATTTTTTTGTAACTCTTTATTTACAAAAATAACGTAAGTTTTTGTAAAATATTTAGCATAAATAATATTTAATAATACCAGTGTTTATTACACTGTCCAGTCCCATAGATTTATGTAATAAAACACATCGTAGTCATAAGATGTTTTAAAGGAAAATATATATAAATGTATGTAATGTAATATTTAATCAAATATGTCATGAAGATTCCTGCAATTCAATCTATATGTATCAAATATTTGAAACTATTTATCTTTGTCAAAAATATATAACTCATCTTTAACAAGTCATATATACTAAAAGGGAATAATTTTTAAAAACATGAGAAATATGATGAAAAATAAATGTTCCAGTAACAGAAAAAATTGACTAAAGCAAAAATTTTAAAATAATGAAAAAAATTACCTACATTTGGTGTAAATCATCTGACTGTAAACAAGATTCAAACTCTTGACTGTACACAACAAGCCTCAGATCAGTCGGAATTTGAGAGTTAAGATTGTTACTATTTATTTGGATATAAATATCTACTCTTGAGTTTCATTTCACCACTTAAGGCACACACTGTTTAATAATGAAACAAATTAATGAATAAAACACTAGTCTCTCAAGCAAAGAAAACATTTGTAATGATCTCTTAGGCTGAATTTTTTTATATTGCTGAAGTTCACAAAAAAAGATATCTGCAGAACATCTTATGAGTCCTGGACAAGTCATGTTCTAGAAATATAAATAAACTGATGCCTTTTTTCTTTGTATCTTTCATCAGCTTAAATCTACTTTGTCCAAAATCTATAAGAACACACATGAAAATGACTAATCTCTTATTGAATTAGATGTTTTTAGTGCTCAGAAGATCATATGTAAGTAAACTGAAGATATACTTCTAAAGAGCTTTATTTCCTGATGAATGGTCAAAAGTCAGCATGTGGTTTATAGGTGAGAATCTTAGTATTCTGACTATGAGATATGGGGTTTGGATCTTACCATGGCTGATTTGTCTTCTTGATAATAACAGCCTGAGGAGACAATCGTTGTGTGAATACCATTGGGAAGTGCCTGAAAATTATATCACAAGTTGACCTAGTGGCTGAAATAGAGTATATGAAACTGTTCAGGAGCCTTCAATGGTTATGCTAGCACAAAGTCACAAGACATTGTAACCGAAGGTTTGAGCATAGTGGCCTTCTTCAAACTAGTGATCATACCAGATTATGCACTAAATTGTAACTAATTTCTCTCAGTATAGTTGCAGTATAAACCACAAGTTGGCTCTATGGGTTGAAGAAACACAAGAAACACAAATATGCCTGAGCTGGCATCTGCAACAAGGATTAGCTAGCCACCCTAGCAGGCAGATATATTTAAAAATGAGCAGCCACTATACTAATAGTCAAATTAGTTTCATTTTTGTTTTTAAAGCTAATTTCTCATGGTCCAACAACTATAAACAGTTCTAAATTTAATACTTTTCTCAAATTCTGAAATGCTTCCTAAAAGGTTCTGTAAAAATGCTGAAAGATTCCTTGCTTCTGTCTGAATTAAAAAGATATTCTCACTTTGAGCAAGACTGGAGGATAAAGCTACTCCAAGATCACTCCAGACGCTGCAAACACTTCTATAAAATTTAAGAAAATCTCAGTTGGTCATTGTTGTAGTGATATATAAATAAGGTACTGTATAAAAGACAGTATTGCTATAACTATGGCAGAGTTATCTTCTCTTGATGTGACTACATCTGTCAGAGAGAATACCTGTCATAACAATATGACATCACCAATTGGTTACTTAACCACAATGGAGGCTCCTGAATATATATGGTTTTAGCTGTTTTGCAGTGTCAGCAAGAGTGGAAAAGTTAAAGAACCCCAAAGCTAGTGGTGGAGAAAATTAAGTTACGGATTTGTTTTTGGTCTTAGTGGGATGTGAGGTCATAAAAAAGTCGCCATCATGGTCTATTCCAAAGTGTTGGAAGATTTAGCCAATGAAGAAATTGCTGCCATCATAAAAGCAAATGTACACCCCAAAAAGATTGGCCATATTGGAAGGAACTAAATTTCTCAAAAGTAGCCAGAGACCAGATGAAACTATTATGCAATATGTACAGTGATTGAAAGAAGCGTTGTGATATTGTGAGTTTAAAAGAATGGATTCAGAACAAATGTCTATCAAAGACGAGCTAATTTTGCTAAGACTGATTGAAGAAATGACATCTCCTACAAGTGTAAAATTCTAGAGCAGCTTCAAGCTCGTAATATAAATCTGGAAGCATTCTTACAACAACTGGAATTAATTCAAAAATTTAATGCCTCTGAAAGCAGTATAGAGAATTATAGTGCTACTAAAAGCTTACTTGTATGCAGATATTGCAATAAGGAACATGAAAAGAGCAAAAATAAGTGTCCAGCCTTTGGGAAATGGTGTTCTAAGTGTAAAAAACAGAATAATTTCCTGACGTTATGCAAATGGTAAAGTTGAACAAAGTAACGTTACTCATGCAGATGAATACTGGAAGTGATGTAACATTGATGCTGAGGAATTTTTTGGAAAGAATGAGTAGACCAAAGTTAAAGAAAAATAATGTCCAATTGAAACAGTACAATGGGTCAATCATCAAACTTTTAGGATGTTTTGAAGGCACGTTTGAGACAAAAAAGAGATTTGAGATAATACCCATCATAGTGGTTGAAAACATCAAAAGCCATGATCTTTTAGGAATTGACATGTTAAAAGTGGATATATCGAAGCTGATAAATTCCATGAAGTCTGTAGAACTGGATGTTGAATTATTGAGGGAATACAAGGCAAGTATTTGACTTAAAGAAAGCAGTCAACCCATGTATTTTCAAGCCCAAAAAGTTCCTGTTCACATGCTACCCTTAGTGGTTGCTAAGCTGAACAAAATGGTGGAATAAGGAATATGAGAAAACATCAGCCAGGGTGGTAGCAATTAGGCTTCACCCATTGTGGCAATATACAAGTCCAATGAAGATTTAAGCATTTGATGCAATTATAAGGTGGGCGTGAATCACCAGATCTGTTTGGATTCATTCCCATTGCCGAACACTGAAACAGTGTGCCATGAGTTTGCTGGTATGAAATACTTTGCTAAAATTACCTTAAGTCAGCATATAATCAGATAAAAATTGATTGCAAATTTCAAGAAGTCACCACAATGAACACCCCTATTGGATTAATAAGATGGACTTGTCTGCTGTTTGGAGTAAAAATGTCAAGTTACATTTGAATTTTGTGATCATCTACTGTTAAAAAATTTGTGAAAGATTTCAGGTTATAAATTTAATCCTGAATTTAATTTTGAAGGTAAACCTGTGTAACCAATAGAAGAAATGCTCTCTCTCTCTCTTTCTCTCTCTCTCTCTCTCTCTCTCTATATATATATATATATATACATATACATACATATAGAGAAAGAGAGAGGGGGGGAGAATTAAAAGAAAATAGACAAGTGCAATAGATACAAAATGTCTATACTCTTTAATAAGACATATTTGAAGAAACAATTCAAGAAGCTCACTTTGTGTATAGTGCAAACCCTGAATATTTTTGCATGAATTTTAACCCCTCCAGAAAAATTACCTGTATACAAGTCAACTGGTTACCAAAAATGCATGATTTTTAACTTCTTCAAAAAAAATTACCTGTATATTGTGTGACCCCACTATTTTTTGTGTAAAAAGCTGATCATAAAAACTCACATGATATTCATTGAAGTGTGTATATATATATAATTCTATACTTCTCTTCCCAAAATTAATTGCATAAAGATTTTTGGGATGTTGGCAAAATAAGAAGATTAAAGCATGTTCCTTGTAACTAGTCTCGTATATGACACTTAAGAATACACATAAAACAAACTATAAGAGATCATATTACAATTCATTTGAAAATTAATGATCTTACCTTCTCAGTACATAAAATTCTCTCATTAGTACAATTATTTGTTATTCTATTCTTTTTATATTGTGTATGAAATAAAGAAATAAAGAATCTCACATATGTAAACTATCATTAACTGTTTTTTCCATCTATTTCTTATCAATTTCTTTGCAGTCTTTTAGGAAACAATTTGATTTGATTTGTCTTCTACTAATCAAAAAATATCACTTTGCAATTTATGTTGTCAAATTGATATAATTGCATAATATTTGATGAGGCAGACATGAATAAGTGTTTAAAAAATAAGATCTGTATGTTCATGTAGCTCTGATAATATACAGGGAAGATACGTTGAACATAAATTCTGAAAATATAATTAAAAGTATCAGAGAAAAGTTGCTAATTCCTTGACACCCACCTTAATGCTGTCTACACTCAAAATATGCAGCAGTTTATGCAACTGGAAAACAGAACAATTAAAATATCATACCTTTGGCCCTACACTGTTTCTGATCTTCATCAACGACCTTCAATGATGTCATCAGTTCCCAAGTAGGTATTTATGCCATGATAGTTTCCACAGAATGAGCGATCTCCATTTTTTAAAATCATTGGGACCACATCACCAACGATGAGGTTCTCTCTTGGACATCTCTTCCCAGCATTGAGGCTGCCACCCTTCAACAGAATGCACCTCACTCGACTCTCCATGTAACATCCTGTTTGGAGAACTTGTCAGCAGTAAGAGGCAATGCGGCGACACAAAACAACGCTTCAAGTTGAAAACCTTTCTGACACAGGCCAACATCAACCCTGAAACCTTAGAAACCATTCCTAGGGACCGAGACTTTAGATTCCAACCATCAACAAGATGAGAATCTGCGACATGTTGTCCGGAGGGTCCGACTTGCCCAGTTGCATCCACCACTCACACTCCTCTGTGACTCTGCTCAACTCTTCAGGAGTAGGCTGAGCCTTCACAGTCATCTCCGTCACTGCCACCAGAGGAGAGAAAGGGAAAAAGGAGAGAGGATGACGGTGCTGATGTGAGGGGTACTGACAATGTCAACAAGTTATTTATGCAGATGACACTACATATATTCCTGTCTTAGTTGCATGTCCAACCGATCCAAAAAAGTAAACCTAGTAACTGCTTCTTGAAAAGGACCTCCAATCAGGGGCAAGAAATGGCTTGTAAATTTTAATGCCTCCCAAACAAAAGTGCTTTCATTTAATCACCACAGAGAATGTTTTCCACCTATCATCAGCATGGCTGATGCTAAACTCAAGAAGAACAACACTCTATGCCTTCTTGAGCTCCTGTTTTCCACTGACATGAAGTGGAATGACTATATTGTATCAGTTGCCATGTCTACTGCTGGGAAAGTTGGCTCAGTGTTGTGCTTGAAAGATTTTCTATTCAGAATTAATCTTGCACATTTATAAATTCACCATTCATCCATATATTGAATACTGTTGCCATAAATGGTCTGGTGCTCTATATCTCAAGATTAAGGGTTTGTAATGTAATCCTGACATGGCATCTCTACCTCAGGCATTTTCTCACCAATGTGACCTGATGAGTTTCCTCTGTCTGTTCTACAAATATTTTCATGGCAAATGTTCTGATAAGATTTTTTTCTTTAGTGCCTCAACTGCATGAATTTAAGCATTCTACTAGATTAGCAACTATCTCCAGCTGTTTTACTGTGGAACTAGCTAGATGAAACCATCACTTCTGTTCTAATAGTTTCTTTTCTCGCACTTCTCATTTGTGGAACTTCCTTCTGATTTCTTGCTTCCCTGCCACCTACAATCTTCAAAAAGTACAGCCTCAATCACCATCCTGTCTTCCTGTTCCTTTATTGACCTTTTCTCACTTCTCTTCACTAAAGTTTTCTCATTCACTTTCACTCCCTGTAACACCTTGCATCCTAGATTCAAGAGAGAAGAATTGTCTTGCCTGACACAGTGAACCAACTTTCTTAACAGCTACCCTAGCAATGGATTCAATTGTCTAGTTTAGATTTTTCTAATTTATATTTTACTCAGACATAATAAAGATAATTTTCATTATTATTACATTGTGGAACAAAACAAAAATTAGAAAGTATTTCATAAAATTTTCTAATCTTCCAACCAAAAACAAATCCAAAGTTAATCCTGTTCAAAAGAAAATGTCTGGAAAATGTGTAGGAATTGAGAACAAAACTTCATGAATAGACTGCATTTATTTGTTTTTAAAATATAATAATAAAGAAAAGAAATGATGATTGATTCAAGAAAAGATTTATATTATTTCCTGCGATCAGATCAGCAAACTTAGGAAATATAGAGGAAGCCATTTATTACTATTCATAATGTTTTCAAATAGTTATAAAAATCAGTCACTAACAAAGACTAAATGAATTAAAAAATAATCATTTTCAAATAGCTTACTATAATTTCTGAAATGACTTGAAACTGCTGTAACATAATCTGTGACTTGAACTTGATTGAATTATGTGATTGAAATAGATGGCATTCCAGGAAGTGATTTATTACAATCACAGATAAAGTTATCAGATAGTTATTGTTTTAAAAATCCCTACCAAAAACTTTATTTGAAATTTAAAAAAAAAATAATTTGACCACAATTTTGTAATAATTTCAACATTTCCATTCTAGAATCTACTTTCACTGGTTTCATCAACTTTTCACATTTTTACACACATTTATTTCATCCTCATTAAAAAAGTTTTATCAATTTTATTAAGACAATATAAAGGCAAGTTGTCAAACAAAGAGGATGTGTAAAAATAAATAATTTTTAATTTTGATCATATTTTTTATATAAAATGTTTCATTTTTAAGCAAATATTTTGTTTTTTAATAATTTCTTGGCATATAATATCTTACACATTTATAAGTCTACCATTCATCCTTGCTTTGAATATTGCTGCCACATCTGGTCTGGTGCTTCTGCTATATATTTAAAAATTTGTGATAAAATACAAAACAGAATCTGCAATATTATTGGTCCTGACCTGGCATCTTGGATTCAGTCATGTTCCTACTGATGTAACATAGCTCCCCTGTAACTTTTCTATAAATAATTTCCTGGTAATTGTTCTGATGGACTTTCTTCTATGGTGTCTAGACTTTATGAATTTAAGTTCAGTACTAGATTGGCAGTAAGGTCCCATTATTTTACAGTTGAAATGGCTAGATGTAACCATAAGTTTTATGCTAACAGTTTTTTCTCTCACACTTCTTGCTTGTGGAACTCTTGCTTCCCAGTCAATTTTGATCTTCAAAAATTAAAATGCAATGTCAATTGCTATCTTCTGTCTTCTTAATTTCTGTTCTTTTATTGTTCTCTCTCTTTTGTCTATATATTCATAAGCTGCATTTATAAAATTCTGATTATAGATTGAAATATCTATTTGCATAGATTTCATATTGTGTCTGGTTATTAACTGACAAGCACATTGGAATAGAGAACACACAAATCTAGATTTGTAAAAACCTTATATTTAGGCATATTATAATTTCCAAGTCTCACATTGGAGAGTTTTTAATTTTTATTATAAGTTTCATTTTCTTTTTTTAAACTTCGGGGCTCACACACACACACACACACACACACACTGATAGTTTAGCCTAGTAGGATAGACTTGGGCAAAGTGGGAAATATGTTAAGCCTACTTATACTAAAAAGAGAAAAATTTCATTTGTACCTTAAAGTTCTTTCATAAACCAAAGCTTAATAATGTGTTATATCAATAAATGTTTATGACCCTCAAATTCTTTCCTAAGTGCAAACATTTATTTGATATTTGTAAATTGAAGAATAATTAGCAAATAAAAAAATCTTTAGAAATTATATTAAATCCATATCAGATAAAAACAGTTTTAAAGGGAAGTCCTTCGAAGGTGCCAATGCCCTCTTTGTTTCTTTTTCTTTTTTAGCATTAATATTAAATGGCTGAATGTTCTGTGAACAGACCTCACATAGTCATATTTTCTCTTCTTTTAAATTAGCATTAATACTAGCATTCTACACCAAATTGAGGAAGTGTGAATGGTGTAATGGATAGCTGCTCGGAATGAAAAATCAGAGAGTAGAGTTTGAATTCTAGTCAGGTTTGTTACATTCACTTACATGCAAATGTCCTTGGGAAAAGTATGAATCCATATCCTTCCTCCAGGAATGGGTAAAATAGTAGGACTTGTATCTGGAAAAAAAATCATTGTTATTCTCAAAAAGTTTTATTGCAATATTCACTTGCAAAATAGAATTATTCTTACAATCCAAAATATTTCGACTTTAATCAAGCATCAAAAGATTGATAAACCATAAAAAAATCTACATGAAACTGAATATTTATTAATATAATTAATAGATAAATAAAAGTTCAATGACTCACCTTCTGACCTGAAGTTTTACAGAGATACCATTCCCCCTCATCAGTGTCAGATAAATCTACTAAGTATTAAGTCATTTGTAATTTTATTTATCTATGAACTATTATTTCTTTATTCTTTAATATTGAGTAAATTACTTACTAAAATCCAGTTACCTTAAATGCATTAGCCTCCAGTTATTTACCAATTGTTTTGTTAGATGTAAACTATGATCTTTGTTCGTATTATTTATTAATATATGTGTGTGTGTGTGTATATATATATATATATATATATATATATAGGAGGCACGATGTAGTAATGGATAATGGCTTGGATTGAGGAATCTGAGAGCCGAGTTCGAATTCCAGTCGAATCCATTACATTCACTTACGTGCTAATACTCTTGGGAAAGGTGTGAATCCTCTTCTTCTCCCTCCAACTATGGGTAAATAGCAAGACAGACTGGGTTCTATAGCCTTGGATGGCAACTGGTCTAGGAGAAGGACAACTCTGAATTCAAAACCTGCGGAGGGTCGTTTGGGGACCTTGTGGCATTCGTTGCACCAGGTCCCTGTATTCGTCCCTCCAAAAAGTGTGGATGGCCCTGCACAAGGCCTTCACCACTATAATCAAATCCTGTGTGGACGTCGGGCTTTTGGTTTCTGGGAACTGATCTGTCTGGCCCTCATACATCGAGTTCGACGGGAGAGTAAAAAAAAAAAAAAATATATATATATATATATATATATATATATAAAGTGGACAGCTAGAGGCATGAAACAGACTGTCACCACTGAGTGTTGACTTCAAGGTCCACTTTTATATTTATATAAACTCTCTTCCTGCTGTTGAGCACTTTAACCTATAAATACCTTAAAACTATATTTATCATATATATATATATATATATATATATATATATATATATATATATGTGTGTGTGTGTTTTATATATGTATATATGTAGTAAAATAATCATTACAAATGATGTCACCATAGACTACTACTAGCTCTCCACAGAATACCATGTTATAGACAAACGAATTCTAACTATCATTCAGACAGCACATTGGTTCTCGAAAATGACTGAGATGGTCAAAAATATTTGAACAATAACACAATATGAATTTTGGACAATTTATCCATAATTTCTAACACAATACTTAACAACTTATTTGAAAACTGGACAAGTATAAAAAATTAAACAAACAGCCCTACTTGCTTCTTTATAATCAAACTTGTTTGGATTAATACTTGCTGTCTGAATATACCTTTTTTACATACATACATATACATATATATATATATATATATATATATATATATATATATATATATATATATATATATATATATATATATACATATATATATATAATATTTTCATTACTGCAGTTAAAACAGGGTGGATAGCTTTGCTTTTTGATAATTCTTTTCCATTCTACAGTATCCATTAAATTTTATTGGTTTTATCATCTGAGTATTTAAAAGAAAACAACAAAAAGCAGTGTTTATTAGTACATTATTTTTGGACTTGGTACAAATACATAGAGCAGGTGCAGAAAACATTTTAGTGCCTAAAAGATTAATGTTTTTCATTAAAAAATAAATGCCTTTTCTTCTAACTGGCTCTTCCTTCTTCTTCTTGTTCCATACTGAACTGACTTTACCATATGGCATCTCGAAGTCCCTCAAACTATGACTGAAAATTTCAGTAATATAAGGCTTTTTGGACATTTTACATTTAACATCACATATATGTCTGACAACCAGACTTCACTTTATCACAGAGCTCTCAAAAATTACATCAAAAAAAGATAAAAGATAAGCTCAAATAATGATGTTTAAGATGGAATAATTAATTCTAAAAGTAAAAATAGGGATAACATATTAATCCTTCCAGGGTATGTGAGTGAGCATTGGTATGACAGACACCTACTGAAATTAGTCCCCTGAGCCTGTGAGAAACAGATGGTTGTTACCCAATATGGGTATTTGAGAAGAACTGGCTGACTGCACTGTAACCTAAAACTTGTTTTCTGGCTAGAGATTGGCAAAATCACAAAATAGAAAAAATAAAATAAGGAAAGGAGCTGCTGTTAAATTTTAGCCCTTTAATCTTAACCAAATGACAGCCATCACTAATTTTGATGTTGTCATCGGTCTAGTGAGCTGTTCCGAGGCAGAAGAGAAGAACAGCATTGCTACTTGTGAAGTAGTTTTCCTGAGAGCAAACTAGAAGGAAAAGTGGCATGCTGAAATGCTCTCAGACAAGGATGGATAGCTAATAATAGATTTAATCATTGTAACTAATGCATGGGCCTTTTAGGGTAAATATCATGAGAGATAGGAGGCGCTATTTACAAGAGAGAAATATTTTTTAATACATTTAAAGCTTAGTCCTGGGTATGATGATAAACTACATCCAGCAGCAAGGCCTCTGATCAGGAGATTGGAGGTTTTGAGGAGCGTGGAACCACCTCTTAATTGCTGCTCTTCCCAGGTTCATTCTGACCTGTGGTGGTAGCACCTGTTAGGGTCCTGGCTATAGGCAAATAATGACCCCCCCCCCAAGAAATAAAACACTATGAAAGCATAAAGATACATTTTTATAGTAAAAATACCAGCAATATATTTTTTATAAAAAAAATAGCAACATTATATATTTATAGTAAAATGACCAACAATACATTTTCTGTAGTTGAAGGAATACAGTTGCATTCAAAATATATTTAGTTGAAGCCACAAAATTCTGTTCAAAATATTTCAATTTTGGCATTAAATAACCCATAGAGGTTGATATGCTTCTAAACAAATTCAACCAAACAACGAACATGAAAGAACTCTTTCATGATATTAATCCAGATAATATCCTACTATTTCTTTTATATCTATGCATATCACTGCCTGTAGAAATGATGTCCACACAAACATGTATATACACAAAAGCTGAGTATCATCTACCATGTGTTCAATTGTGAAAGCAGAATAACAAATATCATATTTTATTACAAAGATCCCAAGAAAAATAAAGTTGAGCATTAAATGACCCATAATGAGTTGGTATGTCATTAAACAAATCAATGAATCAATCATTCAAAGCTGTTCCCATTGCTTGAAAAATCTGAACTTGTCATTTGTTGATCTCGCAGGGATTTTACACTTATGGATTTCCATAGCTACAATATTTCTTTCCTTTGCTTTTTGTCTTCAAAAAAATACTGAAAATTAATTTTTATCTTTATGATGATTTTTTTTCCTTGTATTGTCATTAATAATTAAGGTTGAGTGGTTGGTGACTAAACTAGCTTCCCCACCAGACACTAGTCTGCTGAGGAAGGTAAGTGGAACTTCAACAGCACAAAATGCAAGAGCTGTTAAAGGGCAGATGAACTCCTCAGAATCAACAGCCATCCACTCCAACTATGGGTTAAATAACCTCACCAACCCACAATTTTCTAATTGCAGTGAGTACAGCTATATCCCTGAAAATATGGTCAGTCAAGGAGGGGTTCCTTCAATAGGAGTGAATAGGCCCTGAATTCGGACACTTATATTTAATTTATTCATGTTAAAGGAAATATTTCATAATCGGTCAGATATTTTATCATTGTATGAAAGATTGATTATATTTAAAATACTAAAAGTATGAAATAAAAATATTTTTAGGGATTATAACACTCTTCGAAAGTAAAAACAACACAAATATAAATGTCAATTAAATGTACCATTTAAAAATAATACAAACAGAGAACATTAAGAAGTAAATAATAATTTGTAAGAATTTTTAATAATATTTTAGAAGCAATATAATGTAAAATCTCTATTTCTTCATATTTTTGAATGGAACATAAAAATGTATATTATGAATCTGAACCTGGAATTTGACTTTTACAAAACAAAAACTGAAAGTTTTTCTTCTTTTTTTAAGCAATTTTCTATAGCCTGATATTCCTCATAGTGGAATGACTTTGGTGATTCTTATATTAGCTTCTGTTGATACTTTACATGATCATTTTTATATCATCACATTATTTATCATCATGGCAGTTATATCTTCATTTTAATTTCATCTCGAGAGGAAATACAGAAACTCTTTCTGGTAGTATTGTCAATTATTCTGCAATTTCGTGTAAATTTTACTTTTATTTTATAATTGTTTTGTTTAAAACAAAACCAGATGTATGGATTGTATTAGTTTGTTTAATTAAATGAAATTTCAGTTTTCCCAATGATTTCACTTATCAAGTGACATCAACAGAATTTCTACTTCAAAAATCAAAGAAACAATTCATGTTTCCATGTTAAACCTTCTATCATATTCTTTCTTTTAAACATTTTATATTTTTAAATGCTGACATTATTTCCATCAACCAAGTATAAGTTAAACATCTCATATTCCATTAAGGGAATGCAGTAAAAAATCAGTTTTCATAGGAATCATGTTAATGAAATTGATAATTTAGATTCAATCCCAAGAGTAAAAATTTTGTACCGTTTTTATTAGTTTAACAGTGATCATTCCCATTGATTGGTTATTGTTAAGTGTATTCTCCAATCTGAACTACATAAAGAGAATAATTTATTTTTGTTCAGAGCTCTGCAGTTTAAGGATAATGTTTTTCTTTGATTGGAATTATTACAAGAATTATTACTCTATAAAATGGAAAAGTTTTTTCTACTTGTAAAATTGTTATTATTTAAAGTCAATAAAATCTCTGCCACACAAACCCAACTAAATACATTGAACCAACCAACTATAAGCCTTTCCATTCATACTAGTATACTCTTAACTTAATTGTTATACTCACATTGCATCCTCCACCCTTTATCATGTGTCTGTCATTCTACATCAATGGTTCACAAACTATTTTTCTCTGGGTTGCATTTTCGAAATTAAAATTTGCTTGCTCACCAAATTTGATGTGATAAAAAATACATGGAGCCTAATTACTATATTCTTAATACTTGATATAATGCAAAAATATTAGTGATAAAATCGGTCAATAATTATTTATAACTAATTGTTACTGGGACCCGTGCATGCAATTACAAGTAATCCATAATGGTGGATTCTCCCGTCATGTTCGACATGAGGATCAATCAGTTCAGTTCCTAGGAACTGACAACCAGACACCAGCACATATGATTTGATTACAGTGTTAAAGACTTTGTGGCAGAACCAACCACACTTTTTGAAGGGCCAAATAAAGAGACCTGGTGCACTATGTGTCACAAGTTCCCCAAACAACCCTCTGCAGATTTGAATTCAGAGTTGCCCTTCTCCTAGACCAGTTGCCATTCAAGGCTATAGAACCCAGTTTGTCCTGCTATTTACTCATAGCTGGCAATAGAAGAAGAGGATTAATACCTTTCCCAAGGGTATTAACATATAAGTGAATGTAATGGATTCAACTGGAATTTGAACTCGGCACTCTGATTCTTCAATCCAAGCCACTATCCACTACTTCACCATGCCTCCTTGTAATCCATAATGATATTTTAAATTTTGAAATCATATTTATTTTTGGCATATGAATTTTTTGAAACTGTAAATCTTCGATTGTCTTTCAATCATTCTGCCTCACCTGCTATCCTCTTCTGCTGCACATATGAGGTATGCCATGCCATTTGGGAATCATTGATCTACATGGTAAATTTCTCATAATTTTGAACCAAATCCACAGAAATAGGTTGTTCTAATTTGGCTTTTCATGTATAGGAGAGATAAAATATCAGTTAATATTCTCCAGTTTAATTCACCTTTGTGTCACTTGTCCATTTCTTTCACTAAACAAGTGTATATAGCTTTTCTGTACTATCTAACCAAGAAATTAAGCTCACAACTGTCAGGGAATGAGATATGTTTTAACCAAAGCTATAATCTGCTAATCCATATATATATATTGGACAGTTCATTGGTGTAATTTTGGAGCCTTGAACCTAATGTCTGTATTCAGGTAGTAGCATTTCTTTTATTGTTCTTCCGTTATTTCTTAATCAAAGGGCTTCCAGTTGGTATTCATCTCAGGTTTAGTGAGGAGGTTGTCAAAGCTTAACATGTATCCTGATTCTTTTAGTCATCTTATAGTGTTGTCTATTGCCTCCATTCCACAAGGATTGATGACCACCTTTTTCTCCCCATACATGATCAACCAAACTCAAAGGTGGTAACCCCAGAATATGCCAGCAGATGATCAGCATTATAAACACCCTTCAAGCAACAACTTCTATGAGCAGAGGCAGAAGATTCAAGAACAACAATAAAAAATCTGCTACAGTCAGTCTTCAATACATAAGGACTATATCTGAAAAGATTCAGAGAATCTGTGGTATGTACAACATGAAGACTATATTCAAAATCAGTTGAACCCTTTTGAAATATCTCTCTGAAACCAAGCATCTCCCTGCTTTTGGAAGAGAACATGACCAAGAACTATGTGTATTATATCCCATGCATTTGTAGCAAAGAATACAAGTGCGAAATAACTCGCTTTAAACTGGGAAGAGATATTGAAGTCAGGTATAATTAGATGAGTCACAAATCTTCTAACTCTTTACAGATCTACACTATATGTACAGAGCTTATCTACTTCAAGCATCAGAGTTCATTTGATGGTTGATAGAAAATTCAAGCATTTGTAGCCATCTTTTGCAAATAAAATAATTTAAAAACACTGGTACATTGTTATATATGTATGTATGTGTAGACATTTACTAAAATTAACTATATTCAGCAAAAGTGTAATATATTCAGCAACAGAATGGAAAAGAGTTATGACTGTAATCAAAAAGGCATGTTTCACATATTCTGTAAAATTAAAGACAACCAATTAACTATATACCAATAATCACATGATAAAGTACATGTCATAAATCATGTGACCAAGTAACAACACATCATCAAGTGCATATGTAGATTTGACTATGGAATGCATATATAAGGTAACCAGTAAGCATTCCCCAAGAAGAGTATTTATTTCACACTAAGATTCTAATTCTAACTTGTAACTTCTCAGTGTTTCATTGAAGGAATGACTTTTTGCATCTTCCCATCCTCATCGCTGAGAGTTGGGATTATTGACAATTATTATGGTTTTGAATGCAAAGTGCTCCTTCTTAGACTGTTTGCCAACCAAAACCAGAAAGCACAGTCTTCCCTACTATTTAGCCTATACCTAGGGGAGGAAGAGATGAATTCATACCTTTCCCAAGAGTATTTATGCATAAATGAGTGTAATGAAGTTGAGTGGAATTAGAACTCGGCTTTCTGATTTTTCATTCCAAGCCACTATTGATTACACACGCCAGATTCTTGCATGTCCATTATTCTCATCAGGAAAGAAGTGACATTAGTGGGTACAGAATCCTCTTCTGACCATTACTCAGAAGCTTCAGTTCCTCTGCCCTTATCACAAGGATGAAGCTATTGGCTACTCTAATGTTTGTCATTAAGGTGACTAAGGAGTCTCATCTGCCCTAGATTTTGAAATTTATATTGCCAAGCATCTTATGTTTTTCTTTTACAAACAACACAATGCAAGATTACTGAGTATTTCAACAATTCTTTTACATTTGGCATACCTACCAAATTGATATTATTATGCAAGGCCATAATAAAGGTGACCCAGTGAGGATCAAGCTCACAAGTAATAGCTTTCAAAATTCTGCAGATAATAAAAATTTTATAAAAACTTTTTTTGCTGTACAAGGCCCAAGAGCCACTCAAAGTAGAGGGTTACAGATTAAGAGGCAAAGTTTTATGGGATATGTGGGGAAGATAATGGTTAACCTTAGACTTGAACAGGTTAAGATTGTAGTGATTGAGGAAGCATTCTCTTGGGAGTTGGTTCCACAAAGTACCTTGAGCTAAGCTTAGAAAATATCAACTTACCTGGAGTGTAAATCATTTTATTGAATGCTGTCAGATGTAGAATTCATATGACTCTCCATCTGCAGGAACTTTATATGTCAATGTAAGTATATGTCTATCAGTGTGACACTCTGTATACATAAATAACATAGTATAAAAGATATAATTTTTTCTGCTTGTCAATTCCAGGAGAAATGCATTGAACATCATGTAACTCTTTATCAGGTTTTTTATCAATCTAACCAAAGCATTCAATACCATAAAGTGGACTGCTCTGTGGACCATTCCCAGTAAACTTGGCTGTCCACCTTAATTCATTGTTTTGTTCAAACGACTATACTCTGGCATGAAAGCTTGTTTTAAATTCAGTAGTTCATTGTCTGAATCAATAGCCATTGAAAATAGATTTAAACAAGGAAACATTCCAGCTCTGACATTATTTTCTTGATGCCCTAATGTATAGATAAACATCTTCTATGTCAAAGTATTGGAAAGCATGAGAGAGTTACAGCAAGGCATATAGAAAATAATGTTAGAGCTGGAATTTTTCCTTGTTTCATTTTGATCTGAATTATTTTAATATGAAATCAAATATTTGAGACCCTTATTTTGGAGCTTGTCTATGCTTATGGTGTAGACCTTGTCGCACATAGAGGAAGACATGCAAGCAATTTTTTGGATCTGTTTTGTGAAGTCTGTTCAGTTTTGAGGTTTACTACCAGTCTCACAAAAACCTCACAAAAACCAGGGTGTTTAAGAAAAAGAATCATGTACACACCCACTTCAGATCACCCTTATGTTGAACCCAGTATCTTCATTCAAGGCACAAGATTGGATTAAGTGGGTATATTTTACCATGCTAGTACACTTGACTCTTAAATACACCTAAGGATTGAGAAAGCTAACAATGCCTTTGGAAAGTTAAAGAAATTAGTCTGGCCAGATAAAGGCATAATCATCAGTACCAAGCTCAGCATATATGTATGTATTATCCACTTTTTTTTTAACTCTTCTAAGACCCTACACCACTGTCACATTAAATATTTGAAAACTCTTGAGCATCAAGCTGCAAACCTTTACACCTGACATCAGTGTTCCTCGGTGGGTCAGTGCATCTAGTATTGAAAAGCTCCTTATTCATAACCAAATGAGATGGGCAGGGCAGCACCTTACTAGACTGGGAGATAACTAATTACCTAAGTAGTTATTTTATAGAATTAACATATGGTAAATGCCCAAAACATAAACCCAAAAATGTTTTAACGATGTTGTTAAAAACAGACTTAAAACTTTTGTAATTGATGCTAAGAGCTGTGAAATGTTGGTAAAAAATTGATGTGTGGCGGAAAATGATAAATGATAGGTTTAAGGTATTCAAGGAAAAGAGTATTGATTATGCAATCTTTAAATAGTTTCTAAGAAAGCAGGACATGACCTAAATCTACTAAGTCAGCACCATGACATCAAATGCAGCACCTGGGCTTGTAATATCACTAATTGATCCCTAAAGGACTGGCAACATGTGGTGTAGGTCTATGAGTCTTCCAGTAATTTCAGACTAATGGGAGAATTTGTGTACAGTTCAAACCCCAGGAGGTCGTTGACTCCAGTTGCTACCAATGTTCCATGCAGGGTTGTCATGATTTCACAATGGTGTTAGGTGTGTTCTAGTTGCATGGGTTTGGGCCCACTGATCACTGACCATGACATTGCATTACTTTGTGACCATTTATACCGATTCATAGATTCTATGTACCCCATTGATGATGGATTTTTCCAACATTGGGCCATGTTACCCAGATTGGTATGAAGAGTTTCCAACAAATAATGTGGTCACCATGTTCACTCAACAGGAACCCAATCAAGCATTTATTAGACATAATGGAAAAATCTATTCACACATGATTTTGTACCTATAAATATCAAGTAATTTTAGACAGCTATAAAGACAGCATGGCTCAACATTTCTCCAGAGGTTTTCCAAGGCTAGAGGATCCTACGTGAGACTAAGCACATATTCCATAACTTTTCATGTGTGCGTATATGTATGTATGTATGTATGTATGTATGTATGTATGTGTGTGTGTGTGTGTGTGTGTATATATATAATGTGTGTATGTTGTGCCAAAATCTTTTCAGCCTACCCAAGAAGGGAATCAAAGAAATATTTGATGTTTGGCCATTTGGTCAGTTTTTATTAAATGGGTCTTGCTGAGAACTTTCCATCTCCCCCATGTGTGTGTGTGTGTGTGTGCATGCATGTCTGCCTGTTTGTCTCTCTCTCCTATATATATATATATATATATATATATATATATATATATATATATATATATAAGAGTATGTATTAAGAAATAGCATGAGCGACTGAATTTAATAATAAAGTCTCTGGAAACTAGCCAAAGGTCATTGTATCTCATGGTGAGTATCCAGTTTGTTAAAGTAAGTTCATCATTTTTGCTGAGCAGTCAGATGCCTTCTAAACATAGTTTCAAACAACTAAATTAAATTCTTATTTGTTGGCATTAACATCATCCAATAAAGTCTATTTTGAATATTTCAATCTGGAAAGTTGTTATTTAAAACCTTTTTTTCTTCTTTTTTACTTCTCTTCATTGGACTCATTTATACAAGATAATTTGCAATTGTTTTATGGTCTTGCTGTAAACATTTCTGCTTAATTTTCAATTAATATTTAATTTTTCTAAATATTTCATGGTACAAACAATTAAATTTTAAACTAATTAACCTAAAGACTACCTGAAATTGCAAATGAAAAAGAACTTTTAATTTTCAGGTTCATTGATTTTCTTATTGTAAGGTCAAACTAATTCAGAATAATTTTCCTATATTGAACAAAAATATTTTTTTTAATCATTTCACAATAAAGCCACTAAATTGCAAGGGGTTACTGAGTGTGAAAGAATATGAGAAAAAGAAAATCTTTAAGAAAAAAGAATAACAAAAAAACAAGAATTAAGAAGATAATGATCAACATTGCATTATTATCATGGTCAGATAGTGAAATTTAATATTAGTTTATTATCATGGTCAGATAGGGAAATTTAATATTAGTTTATTATCATGGTCAGATAGGGAAATTTAATATTAGTTTATTATCATGGTCAGATAGGGAAATTTAATATTAGTTTATTATCATGGTCAGATAGTGAAATTTAATATTAGTTTATTATCATGGTCAGATAGGGAAATTTAATATTAGTTTATTATCATGGTCAGATAGGGAAATTTAATATTAGTTTATTGACAGTTACAATAACAAAAGTATGATTTTTAAAGTTGGTTTTCAAAAAAACCACTTCATTTTATCGAAGGAATAGATTTTTCTTCAGCGATATTGATTTTTTTCCTTCTAACTAGAAACCTTTACCTCAATTATTGACTGACACTCACATATATGTGGTAAACACTTTATGGTGGTAGTAAAAAAAATTTGAAAAAGTCATTATTTTTTTTATAAATAATTTTGTAACTTCGTCTTTCCAGACTGAATTGATTTCTAAATTTTACCAGTTTTAAGTTAACTCATTTTTAATTTCAATTTTTCAGCTGTCTGCATAAGTTAACCTCTCCAAAACTATATGTGTTCTGGTAGGATTATTCTCAGGTTATAGGCAGAAGTATTTTTATGCATGAATGTCTAATTTTGATAATTTCCATGAGAATTGAGCGCACTGAAACTGCCCTGATGCATATTGCACTTGGCCGGTCAGATACGGCCGGTCTGTGGGAAAAGGTTTACATGTTTTAAATGAAAATATTCAGATAATGTAATAAGAACAATCATTGATAAAAAGGAATAATTATGATTTATTTTCACTGTTAAATGACATGGGACTTAAGAAAGAATGAGTTCAGAAAGGCTTCTTTGGCCTTTTTAATATACTAGCTACAAATAACTCATTGACATGTCTTATAGAGGCTTCAGCACAAATAATGACAAGTGTCAGTATATTTAATAAAAGAAAAGATATTTGTTTTTAATTTTAACACTTGCTTTCTATTGATAAATTCATTAAATGATTTTATGACTTTCAGTAAAGTGACTTTCTTACTTTCTTTATATTTGTGTCTATATACATTTATTTTGTTATTCCGAATATTATTTCTTTAGAAACATGTTAATGCATAAATGTCTGGCAATATCTGCTTTACTCATAACAAATTAATTGCTAAATAATCATTAAAACAGTCTTTTTTTTTACAAAAAATGTACATGAAATAATTTACTTTCCATTTAACCACAAATCAACTTTTCATGAAACTTTGTTAAATTCATTAATTCATAATTATATAATTTCAAACAAACCAAAAGCATTTTCATTTAAATGAGTACATAAAATATATCAACATTTAATATTCTAAAAATAGATTTTGAAATCATTAAAATAAATGAGGTTAAAAGGAATTGATAAATTAAGTTGAAACTTCTCATTTTGAATAAGTTTCATGTCTGTGAAAAAATTGCTAAGTTTATTTACCTATGGATAATACAAATCAGAAATAAGTGTAAAAATCTGCTGGGTCTTTTTTAATCATTTCACCCCAAGCAACACAATAAAGCCACTAAGACACAAAGGGGTACTGAGTGTGAAAGAATATGAGAGAAAGAAAACATTATTAAGGAAAGACAACAATAAAAGAACAGAATTTTAAAAAGATAGAACATAACAATTGATAGTGTATTTAAATTTTTAAAGATCAAAATTGACTGGAAAGCAAGAGGCCAGAAGAAAGTTTGACAAGCAAAGAAGTGTGAGAGAAGAAACTGTTAGCATAGAACCTATGGTTACATCTAGCCATTTCAAGTGTAAAATGATGAGACCTTGCTGCCAATCTAGTACTACTGTGCTTATATTCATAAAGTCTAAGTACCATAGAGGAAAATTAACCAGAAAAATTATGAAACTATTTATAAAAATGGCCTAGGGAAGCTATATTATGTCGGTAGGAAAATGACTGAATGCAGGATGCCTGGTCAGGCCCAATAGCATTGCAGATTCTTTGTATTTTATCAAGAATCTCTAAATATATAGCAGAAACAGCACCCCAGTTGTTTTATTCAACATTTCTTGTTTGCTTTCTGGCATGTCTTTCTGAAAGATTCAAGAAATCTAAGAAAGTTCATTCACCAACAAATTACATAATTACATAAGGAATAATAATAATTATGAATTAAAAGATATGATAACATAATGATAATAATAATGACATTAGATTTTTTTTTATTGAATATCACAACTCTAAAATATAACTCACTAGATATAAAATATGATATTAATTAATGTTTTGAGGCCAGAAGTGGAAAGTGATAAACATTTCAAAATAGCAGAAATTATGAAAATAAAATATTCACTGTCTCAAACTTTTTCTTAAATATCTAAAAAATAACAATTTATACTTGCAAACTAGAAAATAATTTTATAAATAGAAGCATGATTTTTACATATCTTAAATAAATGTTCAGTCTTTGTTTTAATTTATAAATTTAACTTGAAAGTGGGTGATACTTTTTTTTTAAAAAAACAATTAAATAAATGATTTGGGATCAAAATTTAAAATATGGTGATATAAGAAGTGGCAGCATGAATAATTTAGTTAGAATGTTGTTGTCACTGACATTTTTTATGCAGATAAAAAATCTTTCATCAAATATTTTTTTAAATTAAGTTTTTGGGGATTCATACTAGTGTTTTTGATATTTCTCAGTGAATATTCACTATTATTATTATTATTATATGTATTGAAAATTATCATTATGAATATGCTTGAATGAAATTTAGCTGTGTTAAGTTTGCCAGTTCAATTAATAAAAATATATGAATTATATATACAAATTCATATATTTTTATTAAGTGATATATAAAATTTTGTGATCATGGGCTTTTGATTTGAATGCTTATAAAGTTCAAATCTATATAAATAAATCTGAATGTCAGTGTGTCAATGTGTCACACTTTTTCAACTTTACTCCTAGAGGCTGTAGCCTAACATATAGCATTTTGGAATCAAGTTTACTCCGTTGGCAAATTAAAAACATTCAGATTTGGACCTGCAATCCTGAAATTTTGAATTACCAAGTTTCCATTAATGTGATTGTTTTTGACAATTTTTTGTACAATAACATTTTTTTTTTTAAATCAGAAATAAATTTGGGAATAATTGAAATTAATTGCAATATCTAGTGGAAGCCACCCATGAAATAAAAAATAATTGGTTGTATGGAAATTAAAGACCTATGTACATCAAATTGTCTTTAAATTGAATGGTGGCAGAAGAATTATCATTGAACTTTTAAAAGATAAGCTTAAATATTAATGCAATACTTAAATGCAGTGATCAGTTTTGAGTTCTTCTGTAGTTTATTGTTGCCTATTGCATATGGCAGCAGTAAAAAAAGAAAATATCCACCAACAGAGGACCAGATTGCAATCAAAATAGCCAAGGCTGCAGCAAGGAAAAGAAAGTTCCATGCAAATGAAAACCCAGATCAAACAGCAGCTAGGAGAGCTTCCAATGCTGTGTTTATGCCAAGACTTAGGGACTCTCAAACAAGATGAAGGCCTAATTAAGAGCCCTTCTGCAGGGTGGCTTTTTAAGCTAGTTTTAAATAAAATCCAAAATAATTTAAACTACCATTACTTGGTAGTATTATAAATAAATAAAAACGGCATAAACAATGGAATAGGAAGGAGTGGAAAAAATGATCATATATTTACCCTACCTAAACGATTGGTTCCTCTGACTTGAAGGGGTGTTAAAATCACATTTATGAATGCTAAGTTCATGAGATGTGGGATGTGAATTCAAGTTTTGTAGAAAACTATTTTTATTTACTGTATCAATCAACCAGATGATTTAAACAGGATGTTGTGAAAAACAATAAAATGTATTAAAACTATTAAATAAAAGCCATAAAAGAGACTACTTGTTATTTATCTAATTAAAGATGGAAAATATAAGAGAGAAAAAATATTATTCTCTGTAATCTCTTATTCTTAGAAAAATATATTATTCCAAAGAATTAAATGCATTGTTTTAAATATAATGATCATTCTGTGTTTGTTAGATAGGGCCAATCTCCTTCTTCTCGGTCAAATTAAACAAAGACATGGACTGTTACATAGAGTTTGTATGGAGAAATTATGTGTGTGTGTTGTAGTGTTCGTACGTACGTGTATTGTTCTTAGAGTGTTCCCAGAATTTGGGAAACACTGTATCTGTGAGAGGTCACATATTGGCCTAAGTGGAAAAAGAGAGATTTTACCTCATCTCCACGTGAGGTGGTGGCCCAAGGTCTGAGTTGGAAAAGAGAGAGAGAGGGTCAGCCAGTATTTATAGCCAGGGGAGAGAGACCCCTGTTGAAGGATTAAAGAACTGAGGAGGAGCTAACTCCGACAGATCTCAATAGAAGAGTTTAGTTTTAACTAATTTTATTCCAAAAGATCACTATTTTTTTTTAATTGTTATTCACTCAATACAAGGCACAAGAGCCATTCAAGGTAGAGGTTTACTAAATGAGATTGTAAAGATGTACAGGGAGGAACCAAGAGGTATATATTATGAAAATATGTCATATAGATAATGGATGAACCTTGACTTGAAGAGATTGTGATTGTAGTGGTCAGGGAATTATTCTCTCAGGAGTTCATTCCGTAATGCAATACTTCTGAGGAAGAAGTTGTCTTTGGGAGACTTCCTAACTTCCTCCTTACCAATGGAACATGAAAGGAATGAGGACAAGTCGACAGTATACATGGAATGTTGGATCCTAGTTGTGAAGGTATTGTGTCAGATGTTCTATCAGTGTTCATGTTTTTAAGATTTTGTCAAAATGAGCATAAAATACCAACTTTAAAAATGAAAACAAAAATAAAAATTTTAGAATATACAGTGTAACCTGGATATAAGAGACCCTGATATAAGAGAAACCCGGATATAAGAGAGATTTTATCTGGTCCCAAATTAGAGCCTATGTTAATGTATATATAATAGACCAAACCCGGATATAAGAGAAACTCGGATATAAGAGACTTCTTCTCCGGTCCCGACAACTCTCTTATATCCAGGTTACACTGTATTTTTATTTTAAGAAAGGTAAAAATGTAGCTCAGATGCAAAAAAAGGAAAAATATCTGTGTAGTTTATCAAAATAATACCAAGAAATAATCAATCATGGTTTTTGAAGTTTTGTGCTGGTGATTTCTTAATGAATTATGTTCCACTGTTGGGTCAAGTCATTCAAGTTGATAGCAATCAAGTGAAGACATTACTTAAGAAGTATAATTAACATTGAAAAGATAACCAGCATATTTAAAAATTCCAAATTAAGCTTTGAAAATAATTTTCAATGGCTCAGTTATGTTAATCACTTTGATGTGCAGTTTACCACTTAAACATAAAAATGTTTCATTTAAAAAAAAAAAAAATTCAATATTCAAAAACTTGACAGGCAAAAGATCCTGATGGTAAACTGGAGCAAAATCCAATCTTCATCTAAAGAATGTGATTATGTGGATAAATGATAGGATCGAAAGAGAATCTCTTACTCTGAGTCTTTTCTAGAGAACCAAGTAATTGATTTGAACAAGTACTGCTTTCAGTAAAAACAACTGAATGCAGCAACTGAGAAATTGTACCCATCTAGAGTTAGCTCAAAGAAAAAATTCAATATTTCATCAGGATAATACTAGGTTAAGTGTTTATTTGTTGACCAGATAAAGATTGTTACAACTTGACTGGAAAGTTTTTGCTCAACTACTGTATTCACCAGAAGTCATTCCAGATTACAATTTATTCCAGTTTTTTTGTTTTTTTTATAATTGTCAGTTTCTTGAAAAACTACACAAGGTACTGAAAGCCATTCTTTGTTGAGAAAAAAACAAATGTTCCTAATGGAATTATGAAATTGCCTGAAAGATCACAGGTATAGAAAAAGTAAATAGTTAATAAGTTTACAGTCATGTAAATAGACACAATACCTCATCTCAGAAATATAGACAAGAGTTAATATGTTGTTCAATAATGTTAAAAATGTTTTAAATTCTTTATTTAATAAAATAAATGTTTACCATAATACAATCCTTTCTTTTTCTGAAAAACTTTTACATGAGAAATGACGTTCCCTTTCCATATTTCAGTGAGGTGACCGCATGTTGTTTTCATCATTAACGAAACCTCTTGTCTAAGGCATTATACTTATTATTTTTTTTATAAATTGTTCTTTGAAGCACTTCTTTCTCTATTATTTTATTTATTTCTTATATAATTACAGACACAGCTATTATCTTTTTTTCCACTCTTGTGCATGAAGAGAAATTTTATACTCTAATCGTTATATGACTAACAGGCCTTATAAATATTTTCCATATGTGAACACACATCTAATAGCTCATCCCATAAGCAACAATTGGGATTTTGGAATACCTTGTCAATGTTTTCTTTGGATATATAATTTATAAACTATTTTTGCATTATCATATTTATCAAAATAGATTAAGAAGAAAAAATATTTTTTTTAAACTGAAATATTCTATAATTTGACCCTCCATATCTTCTAATGTTTTATGTACCTAAAAAATATGGATATACCTTTGAAGTAATATTTATTTTCAATTACCTTTTAATGTCAGGTTGTATGCCATAATTACTTTATAAACTGCATCAACTGCCAGTGTTTATCCAATGAAACAATTTTTCATCTTTTAAACAATGTGTTTGCACGGTTTTATTTAGCTATATGTTAAACAAGTGATATCTGAGGGCCTTGAACATCTCTAACAGTGTTGTTATATGATAACTTAAGGGTTTATACTCTGTGGCCAATTACCAAATAGGTGCTCTACAAAAACACACCTATATCTGTTAAGTGCTTCAAAGAACAATTCATAATAAATTCTAACAAAAAATAAAATTTGAACTAACTTTTGCAGTAGCTGATTGATTTTTTCACAAATGTTTATGGTGAGTAAGTTGAATGCAATGGCAAAAATTCTATATCACTTAACAAAACTACTGCTATTACAATGTGAAATATTTAAAAACAACAGTGATGAATAAAAACACATTAGAAACTAGATTGTGCATGTAAACATATTGGATCCCAGGAATTTTTTTATTTTAAATCAATTTACCCCAAGCAAGGCAATAATGCCACTACGACACAAGGGGCTACTGGGAGTGAAAGAGAATGAAGACTTTAGAAGGAATTGGAAATCCAATCCTAAACAGAGAACAAGGAATAAATTTCTACTCCTGTTCAAAGGACTGGGAAGGAGTGTGAGCCAAATAATAAGCAAACCTATCTACTCCTATTGAATTTAAACTTTAAAGTCAAGTGTCCCTGCATCTTCAGCATGCATATATATATATATATATATATATATATATGTATATATGTATGTATATATATATATATATATATATATATATATATATATATATATATATAATGCATGTTTCATTAAATAATATAGACAAGTTTTGTCTATTTATTTTAAGTAAATTCCTTTCATATTGTTGAATACATTGTTGCAATGTCCGCATAATCATTCTAAAACAAAAAATTACCATCTTTGTTATATAATTTATTATTTAATTTATTGTAATGTACTTGTAATCTCTGATGATAGCTTATGTAAGCCAGAAGCTTATACAGGATTAACAATAAAAACATGTATCAACATAGTGATTTTCTTTCATATTTCAGTGATAATGCTAAAAAGCTTATTCAGGAATTTACTTAAAATAAATAGACTTGTCTATATTTACTTAAAATAAATAAACTTGTCTCTATTATTTAATGAAACATGCATTAATGAAAAAATGCTGCCTAAATATATATATATATATATATATATATATATATATATATGTATATATATGTATATATATGTATATATATATGGATTGGATATGCAGATGGAGTAATGGATAACACTCAGAATGATATCAGAGAGCTGAGCTCAAATTCCTGTCAAATTTGTTACTTTCACATTCAGAAAAACACTTGGAAAAGATATGAATCCATCTCCTAATCTCTCCCTAGTTATGGGTTAAATGGTAGGGCAGACTTGGCTCTTTAGCCTTGGTTGGCAATCAGTCAAAAGGAATGACAACTCTGAATTCAAAACCAAAGTCTGTTTGTTTAGGGACATGTGACACACTATGTGCACCAGTTCTCTGTATGTGTAAGTAGTCCTTCTTTTCAATTTTAGGAGCTGAATTGTTGGATCATCATACATCAAAGACAATGAGAGAGTCCATTTTCACACACACACATATATATATATATATATAATTCCTTCAATAAAATCATTATTTAGTCTAGAGAGCCTTCAAAGAACAAAATTTGTCATGGGATTTTCTTACTTTTGTCATTCAATTACCCCTCACTAGTTTGATATATAGACTTTATATATCATATTCTTCCAAAAAATGTTTATCTTTATGTATATACAATGATAAATATATAGCCTAATAAAAAAAACATTTATTTCACACAGTAGATATCTTTCACCATAAACTCTTTCCATGTAAAAATTCACTAATACAAAATACATCATTTTTTTTTCATTTTATTATTTGGTGTAAAATGTATTTTAAGAATAAACCTTCATAGAACTAGAAAAGAAAATGTTGCTCATTTTAAATAAAATTTGTAAATGTTGATAAAGCATATTTTTGCCATTAATATTGAGGTTCACTTTTCTTTGAAGAAATGCCAGCTTAATTCATTTCCTAACAGAAAATGCTTTGTTAACTTCAAATTACCTTTTATTGAATATTTCACTTGGAATGAATCCTTTTTTTTTTATTATTGTACAAACTTTAATAATTATATAAAAATGTAAACATAGGTTTGGTTTTTAATTTTTTCACTTCACAGATAAAAATTTTGCATATTCAATCTTCATGTAAGACATAGATTGCACTTAGACCATAATTACTTGGTGGTAAATTTACAATTATTATTTTCAAGTAAGAATATCCATTTAATATGGATTATTATATATGAATAAAAGAAACTAACCATTCACGTGTGCATTTCTGGTGTAACTTAATTTTAACCACTTTTGAAGAATATAGTACCTGTCATAATAAAGAACATTCTTTCATATAAAATATGCCAGTTGTCACAGTGCTTAAGTTAAAAAAATTAAATATTGTATGCTCTTGTTAAGATGCATGTTTTTTTAAGTACAACACCCAGAATGAAGTATATCAGCAAAAAATGCTTAAAAGCTTCATTTTTTTAATTCTTAAATACATATTCATCTTCATAAACCACAAATATTCAGATTGTTGCTTTGAAACATTAATAAAAAAAATAGTATTTTTCCACACTCATTTGAAAAAAAAATGTTTATATAAGCAAAAGCAGATTTTTAAAATTATTTTATCTATAATGGTTAACCATTTATTAGCCAAACAATCTCTGTTTACTAAAAAAATATAAAAAATTTTAATTTGAAATAATTGGAACCTGAAGAAATTTTATAATAACATATTAATGATAGTAATTTTTATTTGAGTAGGGATACATTAGCCATACACATAATGCCTTTTCTATGTAACAGTTAAACAAATATTTGCAAAGCAAGGAAGATGAAATCAACAAATTTGCATTCATTTAATTTGTTTGCCATTTATTTGACAAAATATAGTGTTTTTACTTTTATTTCTTTGTCAAATGAATTTATGAACTGCTTTCAAATTAGTTTTCCTCAAAAGTATTGTCATTGTACATTTTATTAGATTTTCTCCATTTGAAACTGTTGTAACCAAACCGTTGTATTTTTCATGTTTATTGTTTTTAGTCTTATTAGAAAAACAATCATCTTTCAATACATCAGAAGAAAATGTGGAAATGATAAAATACACTTTTCCATTATTAATTTATTACTTGTCAGTATTTTCTCATTAATATATCTTTTTAACCAAAATTTTACTTAAGGCTTCTCAGATTTTATTGAATATTTTGAAATATCATTTTTGCTTATTAGTTTATTGAATTGAAATCATTATAATTTGCATGAATTTAAATGGTTATATTCAAGAAAGGCTTCTAGCACATGCAGTTTCCTTACACATCCTGTTATATTCAAGATGTTTCATTAATAAGGAAGCAGATGTTAAATGAAAACCTTATTTAAACTAACATTGTTTTGTGGGAAATAACTGCAGAAGCACTTTTATTTAATTTTTTGAAATTTTAAAGTGAACAGTTATTATCACATAATGATTTTTATTCTTTTGATTAGCCTTTTCCATCTCTTATTTACACCACATATGATCCAAATATAAACTTCTGTTTGAAAGTTCCTGATGCTTACAACCTGAAACTTACAGGAACATTTACCAAAATGTTTTATGTAATAGTTTATTAGTTTAAAAAAAAAATTGATTGATTTAGTTAGATAATAAGTTTCTACTTTATAGAATTGAAACAATGCCTCCTGATTTTCATATACGTTCAATAAAACTATACTTGCTTTTTTTTCCCTTCTTTGTCATTTTCTAAAATAGAGTGAAAGTTTGCATCTTATTTTCTTCTGTGTTCAATCTTAATCTCAAAATTCCAGAATATCTAATGTTCAACAAACTTTTTCAATTATCTATAAATATAATTATTCTTACTCTTCCAGGAGTTTCCTAGTTTTCATCTTTCTGTCCAAAAGTATCTATGTGGCCTTGTGCATGATGAATTATTACAACCTACAACCACTTCCCCATAGAGGAAATGTTATAAGCCTCTCATTACTCTGTTTCTATTTCTAGGTAAAGTGTTAAGACGAACTACATTCCGTTCACCAGTTTTGATCTTCATGACTAAGACCTGCCATGCCATGCTCATTGCAATGAACCACTTTCATTCCCTTTGTGCTTCTTATCATGAACTGTTTCTTTGTGTAACTTACTCCCAAGAGGATGCTTCCCCAATCACTACACTCTTAACCTGTCTAGGGTTAACAGTTATCTTCTCCACATATCCTCATAAACTGTGCCCCTTACCTCTCGCTTTAACCATCTACATCGAGTGGCTGTTTGATTTTGTTCAGGGTGAACACTATTGCAAAAGAAATCATGAGTTTCACTTCCATCAAAGCATTCACAATATCATCAAAGTTGAATTTTTGCATACAGTTGTATGATTTCAAAATGAAACTCAGTTCAGCTGAACTGATACACTAAATGAACCAGGCATTTGAAGAAGAAATTATTGGCCATAAGACAGATTATAAGTGGTTCCTTCCTCAAATTTCAGTGCAGCAAATTTGCAACATGAGACAAACCTAAAAATCGGTGGTTATTGGAAATGGATCAGATCAAATTGCACAAAATCATAGAAACTAATCCACAGTTGACCAGCCAAGAAATAGGGCAACACTCTACCATTCTGAGTCATTTGGCTGGGTCATATAAATTGGGTGTCACATTCACTGCAGATGAAGCTGGCCGAACACAAGTATCACTACTGTAGCTGCAAGAAATTCAGAATTGTATCAGATAAAAGCTATGCTTTATTACTGGGGATTGCTTAATTCAAATAAGTATGACTAATGCTGTCACCAACAAACACTAACAATGGCATAAAATTTGTCTCCAATGTAAGCTCATGTTGAATTAGATGACTCCTGAAAAATAATTTGCAATAAAGTTGGGATGTTCTGCTTTCTTTATTTTTGTTATATTCCATGCTAAGGGAATAAATACTTAACACTAGGTGGATAATAGAAGAAAGGTTTTTTGTACACAACCAATACAATATGAAATACGGTACAGTTATACACACAGGTCAATCTAGTAGTGAGTGCCACTAATTGGAAGGTCGGACATGCTTGCATCGTCTCTCTCTCACTCTTCCTCAAGTCTCTTGTAGACAGTTGACTTTATAGGTACTTACTACCTATAGTGTAATCATTCATGGGGATGACTGGTTATTCCATTACATCAATTTTATACTCTTCAGTTATCTTTTTTTCACATCCTGCCAAACATCTTGATTTATTAAGGGTTTTGAAATGACAATGATATAAAAAATGTTACAGATTCTCTTTAATTTAAAACTGACATTATTCTATAATAATGCAATCCATTATTTGCCTACATATTGGCAGAAAGGAGTAAGTAATATTAATGATTATGCTGAATAAATGTGCTATGATTCTTTTAGGAAAATTATCTTGTTGACAGTTAAAAAATGTTTGAAAATTTTATGAACCTCATTCCTCACCATTGATAGTGTGTGATAGATTACACAGATTATAGATGGTTCAGCAAGTTCTTGCATGACAAATAAGATATCATGAACAAACCTTAAAGTAAAATCAGAACAAATTGTGCCTGATTATGAAAGCCCAGATATAGTTGACCAGCTAAGAAATAGTGCAGTGGTAGTTGAACTGAACTTGCACCTCCATTTTGAATCATTTAGTTGCAAGTGACAAAGTCTATATGAACTCTAAAATCGGCTTCTACTTTAACCAAAAGCAGTCATCAACATTTTTTACTTTTCTGAAGTACATATTGTATGAGATAATAGTTAATGATGCTAGTCTTATTGACCTTTGCTACTAAGTAGTGAGATTGATCATCACTGAGTGTTCCATACAAAATTCAACATTAGATTACCCAACAAGAGCTGATATATCATAAAATCAGCTAACCTAAGCCTAACATTATTACAGGTGATGACAAGTAGTACTTCTATTTTGATATGATGTGCAAATATAACTATGCAAGAGATGCATCAGAAAAAGATTAATGGAGAGGTTAAAGTTGATGGAGTGGTGTGTAAGGCATTGTTTGCTAGGAACTACTTGATCCAGTCAAAACAACCACTATCAAATACTTCAGCACATGCCCTGTTTTCCTGGCACAATACCTTCTGATTATCATCGTTTTGCTTTCTTTAAATCTTTATAAATGATCAAAGTAGCCAAAATAACCCTATCAAAGCACTTTAAATGTTCTTCAATTTAAAGAATATCTAATTCTGTCACAAAGGAATCTATGATTTGCTACACATGGTCAGAAGGTAAAAACATTAATGATTATGTGTTTCTTTATTTGAGAACTGGTAAAATTTTGTTTCTACATGTTCAGAAATATTTTCTAACTAACCCAACAAAAATTCTCATGTACTCTTTCTACTTCATATTAAGTGCCTGAAATATTATTGTTGAGTTGTAGTTTCTGTCTATGATTTATACTATTTCATTATACTAAATAAAAGAACTAATAATTACGAAGAGGCATCTTCTTGAATTACTCACAATTGTTGCAGTGCACTTCATTCTGACAAAAATATCACTTGTAACAATCATATGAATGTTGATTACTGCAATGTTCAATTTAATACTATTTATATTATTCGGACTATTGTCTTCATCTTTGTTGCCATATTTATTACAACGTTTCAGCCATTGTCCTCAAGGACACATGGCACGGTGGATAATGGCGTTAGTTAGATCCAGTGACAGGACCCAAAAAGTTGTGAGTTCAATACCCAGTTAAGGCAGTGGAGAACTTTCAGAGGGAAATTAACAGGAGATAACTGATAACTGACATCCATTAAACATGGCATGTGGAACTAGAACAGTCTACCCCAGTGAGCGAAATAAAGGGTTCAGTTCAACATTCCAACCACCTGAAGAATACCGGAGTGTACAAAGGCCGAAACATTGTAATAAATATGGCAACAAAGATGAGGACAATATCAGAATAATGTAAATAGCAGAAACAGTTTGCACAAACATATTTGTAAAGTTTGCAATGAATTTCAATACCAATTACATGAAATAATCTTTTTTATTTTTTTAATTATTTCACCCCAAGCAAGGCAATAAAGCCACAATACAAGAGCTTACTGAGTGTGAAAGAATATGAGAGAAAAAAAATTATTAAGGTGAGAGAGCAATAAAAGAACAGGAATTACGAAGAAATAAGATAATGATTGACATTGCATTTAAATTTTTGAAGATCAAATTTGACAGGGAAGCAAGATGCCAGAAGAATTTCACAAGTGAGAAGCACAAGAGTAGAAACTGTTAGCATATAACTTATGATTATATATTTGCCATTTCAACTGTTAAATGATGAAACCTTGCTACCAATCTCGTAGTGCATTTAAGTTCATAACGTCTAAGTACCATAGAGGAAAATTCATCTGAATAATTACCATGAAAATATTTATAGAAAATATACATGAAAGCTACATTATGTCTGTGGGAAATTGGCTGAAGCCAAGATACCAGGTCAGGACCAATAGCAATGCAGATTCTTCTTTGGATTTCATCAAGAATCTCTAAATACAGTATATAACAGGAGCACCAGCCCAAATGTGGCAGCAATGTTCAAAACAAAGACAAATGGTACACTTATAAATATGTAACATAGATTCTGGTAAGAAAAATTTGTTATATATGTCAATTTCAGAAAAAAATAATTCCTCCTGTGAATGTTTAGTTGAACTTTTCAGCTTTTTGGAAGAAATCTGCCAACAGAAAGTGCTAAGTTGATAAAGGACAAATTTTTGCTATTTACCTCCAACATAAAGTATAGCATTTAACAAATAACTGATTGTTTTCTCTTTAGATGTGACAATTTCACTTCATGGTTAGAAATAAAATTAAAAAAAGCACTGAAAAGTCTTCCCGTATATCTATGAATACTGAACAGTCTCCTCACAGACTTGAAGCAACAGAAATGTGGTTCTACAGAAGGATGCTAAGAATACCATGGACTGAACATATGAGCGACGATAAAGTTCTCGAGACAATGACAACAGAAAGGACACTTATGTGTAACATCAGAAAGAGTCAGTTGAAATTTCTGGGGCACATAATGAGGTAAGAGGGCTTGGGAAATTTGATACTCACAGGATAAATTGAAGGTAAGAGAGCTAGAGGAAAGCAGCATACAAACTACCTGAAAAACTTGCGTGGATGGATGGCAGAGCATGGTTTGGGGGACATGGCAAAATGACAAAAGTTATTAAGAGCTACAATGGACAGGAAATTGTTGAGAACCCTGATCAGCAGCATCCTGAAAAGGCACAGCACATAGGAGAAAACAAATGTGTATAAAAGTTAATTTATTCTTAAAAAGAAATTCAATTTTTCCTATATAATTTAAACAAACGACAGACTTTTAACTTTGCTCTTCATCAAAAACTTTTTGCAAGTTAATACAAAATAAAAAGTTCCTAATTAACAGTAATTTAGTAAAGAACTAAAATTTAAAACATTAATGAGTAGAAATATGACTCTTTGATTTCTCCTCAATTCATTTTTCCTTCCAGAATTT
The DNA here is from genome assembly GCA_964036315.1 of Acanthosepion esculentum. Lineage (NCBI taxonomy): Eukaryota > Metazoa > Mollusca > Cephalopoda > Sepiida > Sepiidae > Acanthosepion > Acanthosepion esculentum. The sequence goes on along the minus strand of OZ038492.1, from coordinate 98,350,920 downwards.
TTCTGCAATTATGTTTTCTTTTAGAGAAAATGATAACTTAATATTCTCCAATATTCACCTTAGAAACATTTGAAATGTCAAATGCCTTACTATTTATTGATTTGCTTTACTTGTTGTCTAGAGGAACAAAAAGCAAGCAAATAAGAAATAGAAATAATTTTTTTTTTTTAAATATCTTCAGAAATGTGTGGTTACTTAATTGTTATCAGTATAGAAAGTGGAATCGGTGAGCCAAGTTCAAATTCCAGCCTATTCTGTTGTATTCACTTTTGCACAAATTCCTCTGGGAAAGACATAATCTTTTCTCTCTCTCTCCGGCTGTGGGTTAAGCAGCAGGGCAGACTAGGTTCTCTAAACTTGAGTAGCAGCCAGTCTTAGAAAAGGTCTACTCTGAATTCAAAACTATGGTGAAGGCAAAATGAAATCCCACCAATATCTTTCCCAAAACATCATGGCAAATCACAGATAATGAAAGAAATCAGTGGAGAACCATGATCACCTAATGGAAATGGCATTAAAAATATATAGGAATCGGCCTTTAAATTCTTTCCTTTAGTTTCTTCTCTCATGCTTCTTTCTTGTAGGACTCTCCTCCAGCTTTCTGCATTCCTGTCAACTACGATCTTCAAAGATTTATGTGTAATGCCAGTCATCGCCATCTCCTGTCATTTTGAATCCTGTTCTTTTATTGCCCTTTCTCCTCACTAACAGTTTCTCATTTTCTTTCACTCTCAAGAACACCTTACATCTTAGTGGCATTATCACCTTGCTCGAGGTGAAATGATTAAAAAAAATAGGGAACAGAAAATATTAATAGCAAATAATAACTAATATATATGTGTGTATGAGTGTGTGCATTTTTGTGCATATGCATGTTTATGTGTGTGTGTGTGTATGCATGTTTTATATATATATAAGATAATCCTAAGGAGCCTACCTAGATTTCACCTAAATGGATCTTCAGGGAAATGCTGCCTCCTTAGGATTATGTTAGGTTTGCTCTACTTAGTGTATTGAGCACTTTATGTAGTTGTCTTTTTACTTGTTTTGGGTTTTTTTTCCTTTAGACTTGGAACTTGAACACTGGACGATTGTTTTCATCTTGGTTTAATGTTCTTAGTTCTTTCTTTTTTTATTCACCATTTTTCCTCAAGTACTGATTTGTTCTACTGCAAGTTGAGCTATCCGAGGTTTTTCCAAACGAGTACCACCATTTATTTATCTATATATCTATATATAAGTGTGTGTGTGTCTTGAAATTTAAAAAGGAATATCCAAGAATTCCTTGTATTTGGTTATGCTTTATTTTCTAATTTATTTTTAATTTCTTCATCTAAAGATTTCTTTCTATGTTGATTATTTTTCTAGTGTTTATAATGGCATGAATTAAAATAAGTATATTAAACAAATCATTTAGTTTATCAATGCAGAACTCATTCTGTGGATATCGACTATAAATTCAGACCAGCTAGTTTGTCACTAACACATCTTTACCAGCTACAGCTTTTATTGGTATTTATTTTATCTAGTAGCAATGTTATAAAAGTTTCAAAAAGTCTTATGTCATCAATAATAGGAAATCTCTAAATATTTTCATGCACTAGAGAATCATTGTCTCAAAGATGATTCCTTATATATTTCACTGTGAAACTGACCTCTGGTCTCAATGAACAAGGTTGATGCTTCATACTGATGTTATCCTTTTATTTAGGAAATACATCTGTGAAAACTAGAAATAAATAACAAATATATCTCTCAAAAAGGGGAAATGCATAAAGAAAATACATTTCAATATTTTTCAAACAGAAACCATAACAGTTTGAAACAAACTCAAAATGATAATTTAGAAAACAGATAATTACTGTATTGCTTCCTTTGATGTCAGTAACTAAAGAACATTTAACATTTTGAAGATCAAAGTTGACTGAAAAGCCAGAAACCGAAAGACGGTCCCACAAGTGAGAAGTGCAAGAGAAGAAACTAGCATAGAGAAATTAGCATAGAACTTATGGTTACATTTAGCAATTTCAACTGTAAAATGATAGGACCTATCTGCCAATGTAGTACTACGCTTAAATCCGTAAAGCTGAGGTACCAAATTATATAATATTATATGAATTTCTACAGAGTTGGTAAATTTATCTTCTAAAATAAATTTCAAATATTCGTTTATATTATACTGATTCCATCAATTGTGACCAAAATCATTTTTTTCATTTTTGCATATTTTTTCACTCACTGTATGTGAGTGAAAAATAAGCTTTATCTGTTCTACTGACCTGCCTGAAAGCTGTTCTCATGATATCTTGTTAAAAGAAAATGTTTATTCAGCTTTATAATAAGTAAGCAATAATGAGTCAGATTTCTTGTTAGAATTGAACACACACACACACAATTCAGTAATACTCATATTATAGATAGTAACATCTTTTGTTTGAGTTATGTAATTGAAATTAGCTATGTGTGGGTAATCTAACAGATATCAGCATGGGAAGTGGAACTGGCAAGCTAAGTTCAAATTCTGACTTAATCTGTTGCATTCATTTTCACACACATTCCTATTGGAAAGGCATGAATCCATCTCTTTTTCCCAATAACCATGGGTTTAATAGCAGAGCAGATTGGGCTCTCTTGCTTTGGGTGGTAACCTGTTTAAAAGAGAGAACACTTTGAATTTCAAGTAATGGAGGAGGCAATGGGCAACCATTCCATTAACATTTCCAAGAATGCATGGAAATTCATAGATAATAAAATAAAAGGAATCTATCAAGAGTTGTGATCACCTACATCCTCAAAGGAAACAGCATTTTTGTTAGAAATCAAATTGAAATTAATCAGGTGACTTGAGACCTTGACTTCTGTGTATTGACATTTTTAATTCACTAGTAGTTGTAACTATTGTTTATTTGCATAAAATAAATTTCCAAACAGGTAAGGGTTTGCTTTGACCATACAGATTTGAAAGACAGCTTTCAACTTATAAATTGCATCTTTGTCTCATGTACACAGCAATTGTATTTTTACATGTGTTTAAATATCATTTCATCTTTCCAATGAACTATGCATATTTTATTCAATGGCATCTTGCATTCTATTTGTTTTATCAAAGTTTATAAATATTTATTGGAATGATACATGTTCTCAGTTTTTAAAAAAAATTGGCAATTCATATATGCAAATCTTATTTTTAAATTTCACTGAAAGATAAGATTGAAGAAAGAATTAGAAAATGACTAAAAGCTGGTATCAATTGGAGCCAGGAATTAAAATGCTTTTTTTGATATCTTTCATTAGGAGAAAACTTACCCAACTCAATATTAGAAAACCTATTGCCAAAATTAAATAGAAAATATTAAAGTGCCCTATTTACTGAGTGAAAAAGGAAACATTTAGAAAACAGGCTGAAATCTTGATACATTTATGTTGCAAAAGAGTTATAAAATAATATAAGGAAATCTTGTAATCACTAACCATCTTGAAGTCAAGTAAATATTTACTTGTCTTAAATGACTAATCTCCTGTTTCTATGTTCATCATTACAAGTGGTTTTTCTTTATTCTCATCTTTAAACTTCAGAATAATTGCCAAGCAAATCTCTAATGATCAGTTTTCCAAAGCAGATTTCCTTCATTCTCTGCCTATTTGGATTTTATCTCGTCAGATATATCCTGTTGACTTACTATTAATACTAAACTTATTCTCAACACTAAACCCTTCATTTCTTGGCATTCTACAAGATGGTCTGAATAGTATCAGAAATCATCTCTGGCTTCTTTATTTCTTTCAGATTATATCCGTATAATTACTTTTGGCCTTGTCATATATTATTTACATATTATTAGATAGGTAAATAAATGTATATATGTTGAATATTAATATGTTCATCTACATATAATTCCTGACTTACAATAGTGTTTGTGAATAAAAATGAGATTATCATTTTATAAATCATTAATCAAAAATGCTTTTAAATGTATTCCATCGAGACAGGATTTAAATTCCCTTTTTGGAATATTTTCATTCTTAAAATAAGGTTAAAATAAACACAAAATTATAACAATTGTTTTATTAATTGAAAGAAAAACTTCATGGAATTAAATGAAATATGTTAATTAACATTCACAATGGCCTAAAGAAGTCACTGTCTGATTGAACAAACATTTCAACAGGGTCATCAACATTTTTCTTCACTATGTCAAAAAATTGGATACCTCTGAAAGAAATAAAAACAATTCAACTGTATATAACAGTTTAATCAGTTTCCTTGAAATTTATATTATTTAAAATAAGAATTTGAGAAAATTCTGATTTTAAAATTATTTTTTTCTATTTGTTGGTGTTAAATGTAATTTGCAGAAATGCCCTCAAAATAGAAATGACAAAGTTTGTAATAATCAATAACAAGAGACAGAAAAGAACAGGGCAAATATAATGCTGAACAAACAATATATGCAAGGCAAGGTAAAAGTAATGAGGCAAAGATTTCACAAACTAAGAATGTGTTAATGTACAAAAGAGATACAGACAAGTGATCAGAGTGTTCTGACTTCAAGACAAGAAAGAACAGAAATATATATCAGATGAGACTGAGAAGTGACCTATCTTATTAGCTAGGAAGAAATCCCCGTATGCATATGTACGTTTTGTCCATCAATTTGGGAAGGATATTAGAATAATCCAGAAGATATACTGGCAACAAACCACGCGCATATGAATAGAAAATGAACTCATTAAATATACAAAAATAGAATGGGGTGTAAGACAAGGATATGTCTTCTCACCAGACTTATTCAATCTATACAGTGAGGTGATTCTGAGAGAATTAGAAGTCCTACCAGGATTCATTATTGGTGGCCTCAAACTTAACAAAATAAGGTATGCAGATGACACAGTGTTTATAGCAGACATAGAAAGGAAACTACAGGAACTCTGACAGAAGGTAGTAAAAGAAAGCTAGAAGAAAGGACTAAACATCAACTGCATGAAGACAGAATGCATGATTGTTAGCAAAAGGAACAGCCCAACATGCAAATTACAAATTGGAGATACCAAAATGAAACAAGTACAACGATTTAAATAGCTGGGAAAATGCTTGAGTAAATGGATGGTGGAACAGGGTTTAGGAGAGATAACAAAAAGACAACCTTTATTAATTTATTAAGAGCTACAAAGACAGGAAATTGCTTTTGTATTTGAAATTTGTGATTACATTTGTATGATGGGGGTGCTGAAAAGGTCTCTACAAAACTCACTTTCCAAACACTAACTAAATAAATGTTTTTTTGAAACTTCTTGTTCAGACTAGAGACCTTTCAGCATCCCATCATGCAAAAAATACATAAAAAATCAATTGGAAAATTTTAGTGTCAAAAGACATTAAAATTTTATAATTCTACTAAAATTCAGGTAATGGATTTTCATGAAACTTTCAGTATTTGTTCATTGATTACTGAAGAAAATTATAATTTTGAAAAAATATGATTATAACTTAGGATTGTTTACTTCTCATATTCTAAACCTATGCTTGTGTGACGTTCTTTTATCTGTTTTTATATATATTAGTTCTAGTAATGTATGTATCTTTATAGCCATTGTTGTAGCATACCTACGGACGATAATGGGTATGTCCCCATTCACATAAATACACTAGTAAATACTGTATTATGGTCTGCAGTTGGAGATTTATTGTGAAATTCCCTTGACTCACTTCTAGCAGTTGACTACTACTTCTACACACCACTGGCAAATCTTATATGTGTTGTTTATGTCTTAAGTATTATCATTCATTACCAACCGTCATGTAATTATTCTATTCAGTAACATTCCCTAGGTTACAACATCCATAAAATGGGTATTTTCTTAAATGCAGCTGACATTTTGCTTTCAAGAGCCTCCTGTCCTTTGATTAATTTTTCTTACAGGAGATGACCCTGAAATTTATGGTCTGAATAATTTATATAAATAGAGAAAAAAACTTTTTTCAAGGAAGTATTTTTAGCCCTTTAGACGTGTTGAATATTTAATTCAAAAATGAATACTTTTGTTAACACATAAGCATACATGCAGCTAAATGTTTGGCTTAAATTTAATCTATTGAAAATATCAAAAAATAAAATAAAAAAACTTGAAATCTCATGGATATCAACAGGGCTTTAAAGGAATTAAGAGAAAACAATATACAAGGGCAGGCTGAAAAGTTCATAGACTGACTATTAAGGAGTGATGCTAGAACTGTGAAATCTTGCATGCATTAATTTTAAATCTTCTTATTAATAACTGCTCAGAGAAGACTTCAAATGTAACTAGTAGCAACTTCACTTGAAAATGGACAAAATTTGGCATTGTGGTGTTATCAACTTCCTGGATAAAAAAGGATTTAGCCCCCAAGGATATTCATGCTGACATGGGTGCTACATTAAGGGATGACGTTCCAGCTTTATCAACAGTGTAAAAGTGGGCAGCTGAATTTAAGAGGGGAAGGAAGAGTCTTGAAGATGACCCAAGGTCTGAACACCCTGCAAACTGCCACCACTGAGGAAAACATTGATCATGTTCACCACATGGTGATGGACGACAGGCAATTGACTATAAATCAAATAACCAACGCTATTAGCAGATCCCATGAGAGAGTTGAGAATATTTGACACAATGAATTTGGCATGACAAAGGTTTCTGCTCGGTGGGTGCCATGTCGTCTGACATCTGATCAAAGGTGCATCAGCCTGATCACACTGTAGGAAGATCTAACATCGTTTTAGGCAGATTCAGTTGGTTTCATTGAAAATTTTCTAACCCAAGATGTGTGTTAGGTTCATCACTTGCCAGAGACAATTCATACAGTGGAAACATTTCTCCTCACCTGCTTCTCAGTTTATTGAGATGGAAAAGGCATTGTGTTTATTGACTATCTTGGAAAGGGCCCAACCATCAAAGGAGAGTATTATGCCATCTTGCTGAGGTAGTTATGGGAATACCATTTGCTGTAAGCTTAGAAGTATAGGTGGTATAATGACTAAGGGCTCAGAATTATTAATCGGAGAGCCAAGTTCTTATTCTCATTGGATTTGTTATATTCACTTATGTAGAAATACCCTTAGGAAACCTGGGAATGCACCTATTCTCCCTGAGTTATGGGTTAATTAGTAAGACTTGTATCACTAAATCATTAATATCTAAAAAAAACAAATTCTTACAATCTAAAAATATTTTCTGACTTTAAATAACTGGCAATGGGTTGATAAGCTGTAGAAAATGAATCAATCAACTTGAAAAAAACATTTGGCTGGAAACCAGTATCAGAGTCATGATGATGTCATATCTGCTGTTGATGACTTTTTTGAGCAACAAGATGAACAGTCTTCTTTAAACTGTTAGTTCAAAGTTGAAATTGATGCATGCAAGTTTTCCTGACTCTAGCATGACTCCTTTATAGTCAACCTATGTACTTTTCAGTCCATCTTCGTACAAAGAATTGCTACCAATTTCATAATGATGATGAATTAAGAAGAATTTCCACTTAAGATATAAGTGTTTGAAATCTAGTATATAACCCTACCTCATGTAAAATGTAACCTATGTGATAATTTTGGTGTTAAAATAGTTATTGCATTAATTCCTCATTTTTAAAAAATGAAATCTGTTCCATTACAGCAAGAGTTGCATGAGAGTAGATCTATGTTTTTCAGAAGAATAATCATTACAAAATAATGCAAAAATTAAACACTCCTATGCTAGAGTCTGTAATCAGGCATTCAAAGAATATTAAATAAGTGCATAGATATAAACCATCACTCTTAAGTAGTAATTAATCTGTTCTGGATCATTGCACTTTTAATTATTCTCAAAGATTTTTCTTATTTTACATTTGTATAAATCTATAGATTATGAAGAGAAATCTACTGTTTTGGCTTTGTATGGTTTTGTTAATAACAAATAACATTTGATGCAATGGCATGGCTTATGTCCAAAATAATACATCAAGTGGATGTGCTTTCTTTATGCATGTAAAAACACTTCATTATGATACATGGTCAAAGCTGCAAATCGTTCATGTTTTAATCTTAAAATTGTTTGACTTTTTCTCACCAGCCATTATATTTGTAAAAATGACACTCTTGTAAATTTTTCTGTTTTGTCAAAGATCTAAAGAATGCAATATCATTGCATATAACCTTTTTTGGAAGGTTTCTATTTCACATAATCTTTGTAATAGAGAAGAATTTAGGTAATTTTGTGTTATATAGGAATAGTGTCATTGCCGACACTGTAGTTTGAACGTAGATCACCACAGAGCAAACACAGGCAATCCCATTTTGAATTAAGTGGATCATGTGACCATAAGGGGAATATATAAATGGGAATTAGCATAGTGGCTAATTGATCACCATTTCTATTATATCCTCTTCTATTATACGGATCTTGATTCTCTTCTCTACGCTATTCCCTATAAGGATCACTACACGGTGGTTACTTTTCAAGCAAATAATATCAAGTAAATACTATTAGTGCAAGTGTTACTCAAAGGCGTCTGACACCAGTATTGTTCAACAGTGTTACAATCGTTGTATCTGTGATTACAAAGTCTCTACTACAACGACCACTACAAAAGTGACAAAGTATTCATTGACATTACAAAAATGTTAACGAGTGTCCATTGACATCACAAAATTTTTATTTTTTATTCTTGAATTCTTATTACTTCAAATGTTATTTTTAGTTGATACTCATATTTGAGTAGGCACTTCATTTTTTAAACAGTGTTTATTTTTTCTACTGGCCTGCACACTCAAGAAACATTAATAAAACAAAAAAATGTACCGTCTGGTAGGATTCGAACATGCATCCCCTTTTTGCAGTAGAAACCACTATTTGGTTCAGTGTACTTTGACAGCTTAGCCAAGCAAAATTCTATTTGACTTAAAGCACATTCACTTGTTCAGATTTTCTCAAAAGCCATATCTGTTCAGTTTTGTATCTGAAGTGTAAACAAAGCAATTTCTAAAGAATTATTGGATTTAATTTTTAATCAAACCTATTTTTATTACTTCAAATGTTATTTCTAGTGGATATTTGAGTAGACATTCCATTTATAACAGTATTTATTTCATTTACTGATTTGTACACTTGAGAAAACTTAATAAAGAAAATGTGCCCTCTAGCAGGATTAAAAATTTTCTCAGTGTCTGAAGAAACAGCCTAACAAGCAAAGTAGAAATTGGTAACCCAGGAACTTACCCAAAACAGTTTTGCTCTCCCACTCTAGCAGCTGAATAATTTTTGGTAAATATTTTTAAGAAAAATATGAGGCATAATATTTCTTTACTTTGGTTATGTCAATTATATTGAAAGGTGATCCCAAAAAATAGATTGTTAAATTATTCTTTGTCTTTCATTATGATGGTATCTACTAGGATATTTTAAGTGTTAGGTTTCATTTAAACTATTAATAATTTCAAAAGGTTTCAATGGGAAATACCATGCTCTATCTCATTTTAACAATGTGTATATATCACTGTGATATTTAATTTGTTCTTTTCTTCAATGAAATGAAAACTATTCTACAAGTGATAAAAATAACACTTCTGCTATTAAAGTTGCTTGCATCATATTTCTATATAATGTTTTTAAAGTTCATTATTTTTTTTTTTGTCATAAAATGAAAGAATATCAATCCATGACAGAGAATGACTCAATAAAAAAAAACTAGATATGTTTTTTATTCTTTCTATCACTCTTCTTAACATGATTAGGTGAAAAGAGAATACAGCTTGATTGATCAAAAGGGAGATGAAAATTTGTGTTCATACAAAACTTGATTGAATAGACTTCCATGTTCTCATTCAGCAAACTCTGAATAAGGAAGCTGCTATTAAAAGTTAAAGAAGGAAAGGCTTCAAAAGGAGAGAAGTGGCGGAGTTTTTGACAAATTATGAAAAGTTGTCCCTTGTGTTTATTAACATGGACATGTGAACACTTCAGTGGTATTTCTTTGATAGTTTTTCATGCCTTATTGAAAAGCCAATTGCCTGAAAAATATGCAACTTCTTGTTCTCATTTTTTCTCTATCTTTATTCTTGGTATTAAAATGAAATATTAATTTTTTATTGTTGAATACTTTGAAAAGAAAAACTCATACATTGTTAATATTTTGTAATGCAGTAACGTTTTTTTTAAAGCATTTTATAGCACACGCATTTTGGGTTTGTTTAAATTGGGTTTGCTTCTTTTTGTAATTGATGCATCAGTAAACATCCTTACAGGTGTTTCATTCAAAGATCTTTTTACCAGCATCTGTTTGGTCAAAAACTGAAAATTGGATTCAAATTAAATTTTCTGCTGCGATGCATGTTATTCAAGTTTGCTGAGGAAACTAGAAAACTGCCATCATTCTTCTTAAAATTACAAGAGGGGGAAAATATTATTCCAAAAAAATAATTAATTTTGGAATCAATTCATCTTTTGCATTTGTTTAAGGAGTGCTCAAAAATTGATTCCCTTGTGACTCTTGTAATTTGATTTTACTAGCTCATAGTTCATTCTTATTATCAATTTATGTTGGATTTTACAGCCTCTTTCTGGTAATTCCTTAGACATATAACACTAATAAAACTTTTGCTCTAAATAAGCACAAATAAAACCTTAGCCATAAATAAATGACTACTTTTTGTAGAAATAATGAATAGAATTGTGTAAATAATAGGAAGAAAAACATCACATGTTTAACTGTGATTGTTTATTGGGTGCTCATGGAATTACTTCAAGGATTTTCTTTCAACAAATCTGAATTACTTTTTGCTTTAAACTTTTCATTTTTTTAACTTGTATGTCAGTTTGTTCAGGACTGATTACATTTCATTTAATTTGTTTAAATTTCATTCAAAGAATTAAAGATGGCTATAACTGAAAATATAATATCTGAATGATTATATGCCTTTTCATTCAGACTTGTATTCTCATCTTGCTTATTATATTAACAGTGTTTTGGTCATTATGTTCTCCAGCCTTCTTCAGATGTTTGTTGCATTCAGTAATCTTCTTAACATTTTGAACTGAACCCTTTATTAAATCCACAAGGACAGATTGTTCTCATTCTGCTTTCCCAACTTAGAGGACAATGGCCAAAACATTGTAAGCATAACAACCAAGATGAGGCTACTAGTCTAAAGAGAGAAGTAGTGATAATGATAATTCCTCATTTAAGAAATTCTGATATGATTTCTGAAACTGGCCAAAAGCAAGTTGTAGTGGTTTATATATTTAAATGTATTTTTAAAATCCCTCTTTTGATTATCAAATTGTAAATTGCATTTTATATATATATATATATATATATATATATATATATATAATGACTTGTGAGAAACATATGCTTAAAGCTGAAAAAAATATCATACCAGGAGAGAACAGCTATTTAATCTCTTTGGTAAAAGACAAAAAAATATCTCAAAACTAAATATACATCTTGTGAAGAGGACCATTTTTTATTGATGACAATTGTAAGATGAGGATTTTAAATGGATGCAGTTTAGGGGTTATTCATCTGATGATCTACACTTTCTTTAGGAAAAAGCATAATCTACATTTTTACTACTTTGTTTAGAAAAACTTTTTTTTTACATAAGAAGAGACAATTTCTTCTTTTTTTTATTTTGCTTAGATTTGAATTTGGTATTATACATTATTTAGCAAATTCCGTCTTGATGGATATTTTTTTTGTATCATTCCAATCTCTAGGAAAGTTTGTTTACTGTGCCATTCTAGACAATTTCTTTTGCCAGAATCCATCTTGCAAATTTCTAAATCTACCATTCATCTGTACATTGAATATTACTGCCACATTCGGTCTAGTGCCCCTGTTATATATCTCGAGATACTTGATAAAATCCGAAGGACCTAAAGTTATCAGATCTGACCTGGCATTTTGACTTCAGTCACTTTCCCATCACCATCATGACATGTCTTCCCTCTGCCTTTTCTATAAATATTTTCATGGCAATTGTTCAGATGAGCTTTCATCCTTAGTACCTCAACTGCATGAATTCAGACTAGGTTTCATTGTTTTCCTGTTAAAATAGCTAGATGTATCAATAAGTTTGATTTTAGTCGCTTCTTTTCTGGCACTTCTTGCATGTGGAATTCACTTCCAATTTATTGTTTCTTCTGTCGTTTACAATCTTCAAATGTTTAAATGCAGCATTAATTACCATTTTCTATCTTCCTGAATTCTGTTCTTTTATTGTCTTTTCTCCTCACTAAGGTTTTCATCTTCTTTCACTCTCATTAATCCCTTGCATCTCAGTGGAATTATTGCCTTTCTTGTGAAGAAATGATTAAAACAAAATGAAGCTATTTCCTCATATGCTAATTATTTTAGTAAATTCATAAAGGTATCTATCCATAAAACTTCAAACTGGATTTTTAAAAATCTACTTGCAATATGTCCAGAATGTTTCATCATATTTTGTCAGCATAACAAATTAGAATTAATTGATATAATGGTGAAGTCATTATTCTTCTTGTTTCCTGATTTTAAAAGATAAGAATACTACAGGTTAATAATTTGACTTTTATTCTGTTCAATACTGACTAATTTTTTTCTAAATTGTGTAAAACTTTTTGTACACTTTATATTTACGCAGACGCCCTCTCAACATTGATATTTACAGATATTTGGTAATTATTGCTATAGTCATTTACAAAGCATAACTTTGTTTTGGCACAAAGCAACACATATGGGGCACCTAGTGTGGATTGAACTCACTAATAATGATTTTAAGATATATTTGATCAAAACAGAGAAAGTCTTAATTACTTAGTTTGGCACACATCCAGAAGTGTGTGTCACCCAGTGAGAATCTAACTCACAACTTAATAATAATGACCAACCAAACTAGCTGAGTTACCAATACCCTGTCACAAAATGAACATTATTGATGTAAATAACTATATAAAATGTGATAATAAATTTTTTCTCCAGAAGGTAACTTGATGATTTTTACATAATTTTCATGATTAATATGTAAGTTTATTTATCTATATTTTTTTTATTGATAATATAATGCTTAAGTCATATTTCCTAAGTGTTGGAGTCTACAGAATCATTTTAAAAGTTGTGAAAACAAATCGGACAATCTTTTGACCCAATTATCTTATTTAAGAAAGCCTGTTCACAGTGTGATTGTTTGAATAAGGCAATAGAAATGCTAAGCTATTCTCATAATTTTCCCTGGTATTCTTAGATGGGACATTAACACAGAATTTCTCAACAGATGTTATGGTATTTTGTTATCCTTGGTGTGCTATGTTTTAGCACATATTCCACTTTGATTATTCTACTAGAGTAGCACAAAGTTGGCCTGAGGCCATAAAAAACCTTTTTCAATTATTGTTGCTCCTTTAACAACTTTGTACATAGCTAGAACCAGTAGTGCTCTCTTTTTTATTTTCCTTATACATTGAGAAAACTATGAGACACAACTATTAATTTCCCATAAATAAGGGTGAATTAGGTATGGGATCATACTGAACATTGAAACTGTAAAGAAATAAAAAGAAAGTGAAAACTGGCCTTCAGGCAGGGATCAGACTTAAAGGATCTGTTTCTCTCCACACTCTTGTTCTTGTTTTTGAATAGGATATGCTCTCACAGAAAATTTTCTAATGAAATTTTGCTAAAAATAATTATCTATTCTTCCCTTTTAAAGAAAATGGTATGTTGGTATATAGTATTAGTATATTTAATATAATTTAGTGATAGTTATATAAAATGTAAAAAAAAAAGAAATATTTATTTAAAATAGCAATTGTAAGAAGAAAGTTCCACTCAAACACCTTTTTTTCCTCAAGGACTGTTCCTTTGTAGAACGGACTCAAATCTGGTTGCTTCCCTGAACATTACAATCTTAACCTCTTCAAGTTTAGGGTTAATCCTTGTCTATCCTCCTTATCCTCACTTCTTACCACCTTTGTTTTCATTCGCATTACCCAACACATTCCTCATGACTATTTTATCCATAACCTTCTACAGTGAGTGGCTACTGAGACTTGTACTGGGAGAACCTTAGCATAAAAAAGAAAGACTTTCCATAACATTTAAGATGAAAAAAAATTAACATTATTTTTAATGTAGGGTGAATTTTTTAAATTTGCTTTTTTTTTTGTTCTACTTCAGCAACTGTCACTTGCATTCTTGTAAATATCAATAGCTTTAGTTAATCTCTCTCAGACTGCTATTGTCGTTTGTAAAACATTTTAAGAGACCCAAGAATTACTTATGATATAGTTACTGATGGTATAACTTTATATTTCTTCCTTCAGTATCTATAAACAGCTGTCTGTATTTATGTTTTCTAAAAATAATTTCAAAAAATCTTTGATACAATGTTGCTTAATAGAAATAGGTATCAGCTTATTCACGGTTTATACGCTTGATTAAATTGTATGGCAGCTTTGAAAAACTACCAATCACTTAATAATCTTTACATTTAATAGTTGAATGCCTCCAAGTATGGGATGTGCAGGAGATGTAATAAATAGTGGCTTAGAATGAGAAATCTGAGAGTAAAGTTCAAATTCCAGTCAGGTTCATTACATTCACTTATGTGCAAATACCCTTGGGAAAGGTATGAATCTATCTCTGCTCCTCGGCTATTCTTTAAATAGTACTAAATGTACACGAAAAAAATAATTGTTTGTTTTTTTAAAATTGTTTTAACAATATTGACTCATTAAAAAAAAAAAAATTTGCAATACAAAATATGTTTTGGTTTTAAATAGGCCAAAAAATGGTTGATAAGCAATAAAAAAAAATCAATCAAACCTTCCAATTGCTGTAAAATAATCATCTTTCATATTATATCTTTTCTAGTCCCTGAATAATTTTTATTTGGTTAGAATTTATTCTATTTTACATTTAATGTTTGGAAATTTAAAGATAGCAAGTTAAAAATAATTATTTCCTGTTCTAATAATTTCCATGAAAGTAAAACTGGAACAAAAACCAGCTGATTTAGAGATTAGAAACTTAGAACTTTCATAAAAATAAATTACTAAAACCATATTCATATGAATCTGATTTCTTTAATTCTAGTGTAAACATTGTACACTTTTCTTTTTAATCATTTCACCCCAAGCAAGGCAATAATGCCACTGGGTTGCTGAGAGTGAAAGAAAATGTGGAGACATTAGTGAGGAGATAGGACAAAAAAGAACAGGATTTAGGAAGACAGAAGATGGTGACTGACATTGCATTTAAACTTTTGAAGAACATAGGTGGCAGGAAAGCAAGAGACCAGAAGAGAGTTCCACAAGTGAGAAGTTTGAGAAAAGAAACTATTTGAATAGCTATTTCAAGAGTAAAATGATGAAACCTAGCTGCTTAAATTCATACCGTCAAGGTACCAAGAAGGAAAGCTCATCAGAACAATTTCCATGAAAATACTTACAGAAAAGACAGAGGGGAGCCACATCATGGCAGTGGTAAAGTGACTGAAGTTGTGATGCCAGGTCAGAACCAATAGCATTGCAAACCTTTCTTTGGATTTTGTCAAGAATCTCAAGATATATAGCAGGAGCATCAGACCAGATATGGAAGCAATATTCAGTGAATGGATAAATGGTAGATTTATAAACATGCAAAATAGATTCTGACAAAAAAAAAACTTGTCTGGAATAATACAGCATACCAACTTCCCTAGCAGCAGACCTAGCAATTCAATATAATCATTCCACTTCATGATGGTGCAATGAGTTGATGATGGATGATAAAAATAGTTCTCTATGATGATTAAAACTTGATAAGAAAATACTATTTTCTTGAATTCAGTTTTACTTGCTGTGATTTATAAATCTGGTGATATTATTTAAGTCTATTCTGAGAATTTGAAAGTCTTAAACTACATGTGATATTATCAAATAGCAATACTTCTGTCAGTAATCAACTTAAAAGTAGCCAGTAATTATAATGACATACCTAACTGACAAACTGTTTAGTGGTTTGCATATCAATATTGTTTCATAGCAGGGCTCCCAACAAATTAAGGTGAAAGAGAGAGATATTTGCATTCCAGCTCACCTGGACACCTAGAATTCTCAACCTGGCATCAATATCATCACCACAAATTTCTGCAGCTGTATACTTGATCCAAATGCAAATATTTCAAACAAAAAGAAAGTGTGCCAACAACAACAACAACAGTTACTCTTCTCTGATTGACAGTGTTGAAGGAAATATTATAGTGTGAGGTAGAAAATTGAACAGTTGGGATAGGAATGTCAGTAAGAGTTAAGGCAAATGGATAAAACTGGATTATTGCTTGTAAACTATTTCCACAAATGTTTTAACAACATCCTGTCTCCACTGTGCTGAGATATAGCTGTGAGTGACATTCCACAAGATGAGCATCAATTTCTTTCTTATCTGATGGCACTCTAGTTCATCTATATTTGTAAATGCTCTAGCACAAATCTGATGGCTGCAATTTGATAGTCTGTAGACATAACTTCTAGGTGAACAAGTGATGGCCACATTTAGAGAAAGAATTGATAAAACAAAAATATTCAGCAACTTAATAATGAATTCAGAGATTCTATCTGGTTCTATCAAAAGTATTTTTGTTTTTTACAAATATTGGTTTTTATTCAGTGCTCTACATATGGTATATTTTGATGATTCCAGCTATTCTGAGATTTTTTTTTGAGTGCTGGTGGTTGGTTTCTCTTCTGCCTTGTATCATAATCAACACTTGATGGCTGTACACTTTTGAACTTTGGTAACTTGTCCCCTGAAATCCAATCTTAAAAGGCTCCAACCAAGTTTGACCAATCTGATCAAATAGTTTTATTCCTCGCCCCTCATTTCCCAAATCCTGCAAGCATCTGCAGTGTCTTTGGAGCTCAGTTTAAAATAAAGCTGAAAATAATATCTGAAATAAAAGGTGATGGTGGCAGCAGTGTTATTTTTTGTTCTTTTCTTTACAGTAAGGTTCAACCTTTACAAGCCACAAAAGGTAAAGGGTTATGTCAGGAGGTCATTTGTGTGTATAGAAGTGAAAGATAATGGTTAACCCTAGTCTTGAACAGGTTAAGATTGTGGTGATCAAGGAAACATCCTGTTGGGATTCGATTCCACAGTTCATGGGAAGAAGCTGCTCGAGTAGAACATACTTCTCACTAATGGAATCGAAAGGGAATGTGGGTGGTTTGCTACTATGTAAGTGGCATGTTGTGTTCTTGCTGTGAAGGTTTGCCTTGGTGGGACCAGGGAATGTAGTTCATCAGAGCACTCTCCGTGGAAGTATTGTGGTGGTGTTGATATCTTTACAGAGTTGAGTTTTAGTCTTTAAATGTCTATATGAAATAACCTATGGAGTAAAAGTATTTGAAAAAAGAAATTAAAAATTCATTTGATACACTCTAATATTTTGCATTGAGACTATGCTAGTTCACCTTTCTGTTGTTGAATATGAAAACAAATTTTAAAAGTTCCTTCAAATTAAACAGGAAGGTTCTTTGGTAAATAGGAAAAAAAGTATCATGTCAAATAAAAGTTTTATACTTTAAAGAATATAGACAGCTTATGATGAGTACTACTGATGCTAAATCCCAAAACGAAAACTCTATAGGAGTTAATTCAAAGGGGTAAGCAATAAAAACAGGAACTTCCTTAGTCAGGATAAGTTTTTCAATGTCATCATTTAGGATATAATAAAGATACTTTAAAAGAAATTATGCAGGTGGTGTAGTGGTTAGTAGCTCAGGATGAAAAATTGGAAAGCTGAGTTTGTTATATTCACTTATACACAAATACCGTTGAGAAGAGCGTGAATCTATCTCCCCCCCCCCACCAGATATGGTTTAAATAGTAGGCCTTGTACCGGAAACATCTATGTTATCTTCAAAAAAATTGTTATTGTAATATTTACTCACAAAAAAAGAATATTCTTACAATTCAAAATATGTTTTGACTAACCTACTAAGGGTTGATAAGCTGTAAAAAACTAATAAATCAGTCAGTCAATGTAGTTGTTGTCAGGGTTTTCCAGAATGGACTACTTTTCAAAGTTCAAAACTATTAAATTTTTCTGGGAACAAACTTAGTTCCTAATTTAGTAGCATTGGGTTTTTCAAAATGCAGCCCAATTTGCTACTTGTTATCTAATCTGACTATCCTGCTTGTGAAAAAAAAAAACAAGTAATTTTTTTCATAAAATGAAGATATCATATTTGTTGTGACAAGAAGAATGTAGTAATTTGTCTTTGTCTTAATCATCCTTGGTTCTTTATTTTTCACACAGCCAAGATAAATCAAGAAACGTATATGGTTTCATTTGTATCCACAAGAAATATGGAATGCATCACTACAGTAATTATATGAAATGAGATTTTCTTCTCTAACAATGGATGAAACATCAGGAATTTGGAATTCGGAGTTTTTTTTTCTGCTCTTACTTAAATATTAAGACATCATTAATTTTCAAAAGTAATTTTTGACTTAAAAAAACAAGTAAGAAAATTACATTGTCTTTTCAACCTGAAAATTACATTAGCCAAAATATTACATTTCCAAATCATCATTTTTGGTATTTGAATCTCTTATCAGAACTGAGATGGATGGTAATTTTGAAACGAATGTATAAATTTCTTTTGTAAAGAATCTATTATGCAAGTGTTCTGTTGTTTTGCAATTACAAAAACCAGAAACTCTCCTTCAATTTTCAGTAATGTTACACTTACTTTAATAGGTCACAAAAGGCAAGCCAATGTTAAATCACATTCATTTATTTATCAATATAGTTGTGATAAATACATCCATGATTATCAATATAGATATGCTGGAAATTATTGTTGCTGAAGTGCCAAAAAACTAGAGACAGCTATCTAATGATGTCTACTTCATCCCTTCACCTGAAAAACCATGGCTACAGCAGGTGTTAGAGTTGTTTCAGAGATATATTTATCCAAGTAAGCTTCAGGGCTCTCTATAACTATGTTCTGTTTATTACATGCGGCTGCAGGGAATTTAGTAACATCTGCAACATATCATGCTCAATGGGGTATAAATCTGGCAAGGGCTAACAGAGTACCTGGAAGCCAGCCAAGTTTCCTTAGAACAGGTTTTGTGTCACCTACATATGACGAGGGGTTGTGTTATCATGCTGTGACAATCATCACCACCAGCAAACATCACAAGCATAAAGGGGTTCACATGATCTGCAAGGAGATCTGTATATGTTACACCTGTCAAGATAGACGCCATTTTCACTAATTGTAGTTGTGAACTATAACAAAATACACACATCAACATTATGGAATGACCATCAGCTTGCTCAACACACTGCTGAAAATCTGGATTCACAGCTTCATGTAGTCTCCTCTGCACATGAACTCTACTTTCTGCCTGAAAGTACTGGTGATATGCTGCTAGTTTTCCATGGTTCAATGGCTTATTCTCTAGCCCAGGTGAGGGCATAATCATTAATGTCTTGATGTCATTAATGGTCATCTTTTTGGTCACTGACTACAAAACCTCATGGAATGGAGTGTATAGTTTACAGTATATTGACAGATGGAATAAGTGGCAACAATGTTGAGCTGAGATGCAATCTGATGCAATATTTCCTGTTGTTGTGTCATTACCATCATTGTTAGTTGGCAACAATGTTGAGCTGAGATGCAATCTGATGCAATATTTCCTGTTGTTGGGTCATTACCATCATTGTTAGTTGCCAGCAATTCTGTTCTTATGACACAGAAGGGCTGGTGGTGTAAAGGATAGTGGTTTAGAATAAGAAATCGAAGAGCCAATTTTGAATTTTAGTCAGATTTGTTACATACACTTACATGTAAATATTCTTGGTAAAGGTATGATGCTGTCACCTTCCCTCCTCAGCTCTGGGTTAAATAGTAGAACTTTTATCCAGAAAATACATTGTTATTCTTAAAGAATTGTTAATCAAATATTTACTTGCCAAAAAGAATTATTTTTACAATCCAAAATTTAATCTTGCTTTAAATAACCCACACAGTGTTGATAAGTCATAAAGAACAAATCAGTAATCAACTCTTCTTGTATCTCCAGTGGGTGCTAGCAGTTGTAATGTGCAGTCTAGAATCCCTGTTATACTCAAACTACTTTTACCCAAGAAAAAGCTAGAGCAGTTGCCAACTTGAAAATAGTCTGCATCTTTCTTGTCCCAACAATCATTCCATGAGTAAACAGTGTTAAATCCTGTCAACAACCCATGGCTGCCACAGCTACATTACCTCTTTACCCATTATGCCATACATATATATGTCACTCAGCCGAGTTCATTTTTCTAAGTGGAATAGGGAAAAACCATTTAGTGTACTGCTAGTCTCTGTTTTTTGGCACTTCATTATATATCTTTTTAAAAATTATGTTGTAAAAGTCTCATTCTGAAAATATTCTATGTAGATACTAAAAATACTGTAGAGCCAATGTTGAACACAAAGATATAGAAAGATATATAATGTGAATAATGGGGTTAGGCATGTAAGTGTATACAGAGCAAAAGAATTTTTATATGTAAAGATGTTGGGTGGAAGTGTAGAGTTACATGGTCAGACATGTACAAGGAAGGAATACCTTATTTCATTATGTGATACAGGATAGTAATGACATATAAAGGCTCGAAAACAGTGATTCCCTAACAGGGAGAATTTCAAATCTAAGGGGAGGAATTCTAGCGAGGGGTGGAATTTCAGTCATCTGTATAAGTCATAAGCATAATGGGGTAAAAATGACTTGGTGACAATTCAGAATGGGGGTGGGAGCTAAGTCAACCCGGGATTGCAAGCGGAAGAATTTGACCTGGCCATCTTAGAACCACTACCCCAAAACAACAATTTCAATTGATAAATGTGGATGAGTAGGAATCATCTGAAATCTAATATTAAATATGAGATCAATAAAATCAAACAGTAATTTTGACAATGTTTAATTAGATTATGCCAATTTTCATAATATATTTTGCTGATATATTAAGAGTATACAAATGCAATTAAATCTCTTGTTGGCTAACTTGTTTATTGAAAAGTCTTTAATTATAAAATTTATCAAGCTGAGTGTAGAGATCTAGTATTTCATAATGGGATCTTCACTTAGCTTTAGGCACTATTACTGATAATGTCTCAATTCTTGTTGAAAAAAAATCTAATTCAGACATAATAACCAAAGAAATATAAACTAATAATTCTAATAACATGTACTATAAAAATATTCTACTAATGTAAATAATTATAAAAGAAATTATCATATATATATATATATATATATATATATATATATATATATATATATATATATATATGATCATCCACTAATGGTATCTTAATTCCAATTGTATGAAATAATTTGTTCTGTTTAATGAAAATAAACATTGAGCGCTGTTTGTGAGTCAGTTTTAACATTTAATATTTAATATTCTATATTGTGTTAATAGGACTCACTTATATTATACAAATGGATTACTACCTGTGTATAATGTAAAAAATTCTCAGATTTAATCTGTAGAAAAAGACGATATGTATAAAAGGAAAAAAGACAATAGGAAAACTGTATGTCGTTTTAGCTGATGTGTTTCATTCACTGCAAATTTTTTTCAAGGAAAAAAAACAAAATGAATTTATTTGAACAAAGTATCTATAAACAAAAACAAAAATGTTGTTAGTTATTAGAAGAATTAAAAAACACTCATATATTCATTGGATCAACTGAAAAATTACATCATTTACTTTTTAAGGTTGAAGAGAATTTTTCATCTGTAGAATTTTCACAACAATCCTAACAATATTTCTACATAAGAAAAATTTTCTTCAAACATAAAAAGTAAATGACATAATTTTTCAGTTGACCCAGTGAATATATACAAGCATTTCTAAATTCTTCTAGTAACTAACAACATTTTGTTTTTGTTTATAGGTACTATGTTCAAATAAATTCATTTTGTTTTTTGCCTTGAAAATGTCGGCTAAAACTACATACAGTTTTCCTATTGTCTTTTTTCCTATATATATATATATATATATATATATATATATATATATATTTATATATATATATGAGGCCACTGAAAAATGCTTGGTCCAGAAAGTAAGAGATTTTAAAAAATCTCAGTGTTTGGTCATTTGGTCAGATTTGGGGAATTTAGTATTCAGACTAAGAATTATTCAGCACCTTCCCATATATTATTTGCTTATACTAAAAGAACTAAAGCATTTTTCTTGTTATGATGCCTTCAGCAATAAATGTATTTATAAAGCCATTGCATTTCAAATGCTTCTTTACAGCAATAATTTTCAAAGAAATTTCACAATTGAATTTCTTCAAATAATGATCTTTCATGATCGTTTTCAACAATGATAAAAATATTACAAGTTGTCTTGACAGAATATTGACAACATAATTATTCCAGTAAAATTGAAAAACAAATGCAACAATATTTCTTAGTATATTTTAAGTGTATGCAAATTGCCTACAATTTTGATCATGGCCAGTTTTTACTGCATAGTAATATTATAAAGTTAAATGTTATTGTAATTGTTAAAGATATTTTTTAATCTGATGTCCTTTACTACATTAACATAGGAACGACTTACATTTAAAATTCAATGAAAACTTTAAATCAACTCTGCAGAATTATTTACTTGTCAATTATTTTTATTAATATGTCTACCATTCACTCATGCTTAGAATATTGCTGCCACATATGGTCTGGTGCTACTGCTATATATTTAGAAATCCTTGATAAAACCCAAAGAAAAATCTGCAATGTTATTGGTCCTAATCTGGTATCTCAGTTTCAATCACTTTATCACTGCTGTAATGTAGCTTCCCTGTGCCTTTTCGACAAATACTTTCATGGTAATTGTTCGGATTAACTTTCTGCTATGGTACCTAGACTCTGTGAATTTAAGTGCAGTACTAGATTGGCAGCAAGATCTCAGCATTTTACAGTTGAAATGGCTAGATGTAACTGTAAATTCTATGCTATCAGTTTCTTTTCTCGTACTTCTCACTTGTGGAACTCTCTTCTTTGGATTCTTGCTTTCCATCAACTTTGACCTTCAAAAATTTTAATGTAATGTCAATTGTTATCTTCTGTTTTCTTAATTTCTGTCCTTTTATTGTTCTTGCTCCTTAATAATATTTTTCTTATATTCTCTCACACACAGTAAGCCCTGCATCTTAGTGGCTTTGTTGTCTTGCTTGGAGTGAAATGATTAAAAAAAAAGATGATTTTTTTTTTTACCTTTTTTTTCATTTTGCTAAAGTAAATATTTTATTAAATAAAATTTTATGCCATCAATGAAATCATTAAGCACAAAAGGAATTTAAATATATAATTCAAGAATGAATGCAATGTTGACAGTTTGAAAAATAAAGAATTTCAGGGATCTCTTCAGATAAATTTTAAAAGATATATATTTGTTTATTATCTGATGTGTATGCTTATACTTATCATCAGAGACTAATTCAAATTTTCTTATTGAAAACAACACAAAGCTATCGGTTAATATATATTATTTTAATATTACCTGTAGTTTAATGGAGGAGTGATTGAAATTTACTTTAAAATCTGTTTTGAAGAAAAAACACTCAAGATGGTTTTGTTGTTTCTGTAATGGACATGCTTGCAGAAAGTGAAATCAGTGAGACAAGTTCAAATTCCAGCCATGCCAGTTGTGTTGTTTTTAGACAAATACCCTTTGGAAAGGCATGAATCAATTACTTCTTCTCCCTCAACTATGGGTTAAATCACAGAGTAGACTGGGTTCTCTAACGTTGGATGGCACTCATTTTAGAAGAACAACTATGAATTCAAAACTATGGTGATAGCAACTGGAAACCACTTCACCATATTTACCAAGAAGCCATAGCAGTTCACAGATAATAAAGTAAAAAAAATCAGTGGAAAGCTACGATAACTGAAGAAACATGTTATTTTTTTTTTAAAAAAGCTGGGACTAATGTAAAAAAAAAATAAGCTAAGAAGAGAGCTTTTATTTCTTTTATAAAATACACTTTTACGGTAACTTTGTTCTCTAAATATGCTTTCTTTTGGGGAGGATGACACATTCTTTTCATGCCTATCAGTGTTTCAAGATAAGTAAAACAATGTTTGTCAGTCATCTGTATGGCAAACCCAAATTTGGAATCATTAAACCATTTGCCTCTCAACATTTTTGGTAAGCTGGTATCCATTGAAATATTGCACTTAGTAAAACATGAACTTTCAAACACATATGTCAAAAACATTAGATGAGAAATATAGTTAAAAAAAAAAAATGAACATAACCACATTCAGGAAAAGGAGTCTTAATTGCCCAGAATTTTATCTGCATGATTTAGAACCAGAAGATCTTTTTACATCAACCAGCTGTCATCTTCTTACTATTTAGAAGTTACATGCTTATAATGTCACTGCTTGCAATAATTATGCTTTGATATATATATATATATATATATATATATATATATATATATGAGAGAGAGAGAGAGAGAGACATATCCATAGTCTAATGCTGAAAAAGTTTTAATTCTAAACAACAAATATTTTTTAACATAATCTCCTTCCTTGTCAATGCACTTATTTCAGTAGGGAATATGAAACAAATATATTGAACATTATAAAGTGTCAAATTACATATATACAAATATATTGAACATTATAAAGTGTCAAATTACATATATACAAATATATTGAACATTATAAAGTGTCAAATTAAAAATCAGCTACTAACTACATATCAAGCTATGGATTTATTGATCTGTACTTCTGTATGCACAATGCAAAAAAATAATTACACTATTTAAATTTATTACAGATTATCATTGATTTTGTTGAATCACCGTCATCATGATCAATCCCATTACTGGTTGTGGCTGTAGGGTTGTTACACAGCTGAGTAGTTCCCTCCACATATCTGGGTTGAAAGCTAGGCAGGTATTCAATCATTCTTAGCATGTTTGAGTAAGTAGACCTGGTGGAGCCCATCCTTCTCCAGATCAAACCATAGCTGATGTCCTCCAGCTTAAAGGTACACCTTGGGCATGTCTGTTGATTCTATCTGGCAAACTTCAGTCTAAGAAGCCCTCCCTCCATTGATGCTGTATCATCATCAAACTGTTTGTATACATAGCTATGTAGCCCAGTCCATTGGGCTAGATGAATACTGACCTTTGACAATTTTTTTTTTAATCCTGCTAGCTGTCTAGACACTGACCTCAACAGAAAAACCTGGCAGGGGAACTGGTTTAGTTGCTGATAACCTGACCATGCAGCAGAGTTACATGGTATCGTCAGCACTCATAGAATGACTTGACGGATTTGTTGTGCTCTCAATATCCTGAAGATATAGTGTAATATTACATTCTTTTAGATTATATTAAAAACATGGCAAATATAAGATATGTATTTTATATATGTATATTTGTGTGCCTGTGTTTTATGCTCATGCATTTTGTTCCTTGAACTTTATGAAGGCAATTGAAGAGATTTTATTTAGGAAACCAATTTATATACGGATGTAATAGATAAAAAAAGTGTTTTAATCCATAGTTACCTTTTCTTTACATTGAAAGATTTTTTTAATATTTTAGAGCATTCTCTAATTCAAAATTCATTGCTCCTTCTAACATTTTCCACTGACATGAAGAGTGGAAAGATTATATTGAATCAATTTCTAGGTCTGCTGCTAGAAAAGTTGGTTCATTGTGTCATGCCAGACAATTTTTCTTACATATTTATAAGTCTACCATTCTTCCATGCTTTGAATATTTCTACTACATCTGGTCTGTTTCTTCTGCTATACGTTTAGATTTTTAATAAAATCTAAAGAATCTGCAGTGTTATTGGTCCTGACCTGGCATCTTGGTTTCAGCCACTTTTGCTCCACCATAACGTAGGTTTCCTATGCCTTTTTTATGAATACTTTCATGGTAACTGTTCTGATGAACTTTCCTGTATGATACCTAGCCTTTATGAATTTAAGCACAGTATTAGATTGGTAGCATAGTCTCTTCATTTTATATTTGAAATAGCTAGATGTAACCATAAGTTCTATGCCAAGAGTTTCTTCTCTCACTCTTCTCACTTGTGGCGCTCTCTTCATTGGATTCTTGCTTTCCTTCAATTTCAAAAATTTAAATGCAATGTCAGTTGTTATCTTCTGTCTTCTTAATTTCTGTTCTTTTATTGTTCTCTCTCCTTAATAGTGTTTTTTTTCTCATATTCTCTTTCACTCAGTAACCCCCTTGCATCTTAGTGGTTTTATTGCCTTGCTTGAGGTGAAATGATTAAAAAGAAATTTGAACATATTATATTTTCTTTATGTTACTTCTATGCATAAGGAATGAAATATGCTAGCATGAAAGGTTTTGGTCTTGTTTTTATATATCATTGTGAACTGGGTATGACGTTAAACTGCATCCAACAGCAAGGCCTCTGATCAGGAGGTTTTGAGGAGCATGGAACCACCTCTTAATTGCTGGTGTTCCCAGATCCACCCTAACCCAGGGTGGTAGCACATGTTAGGGTCCCAGCTATGGGCAAATAGTGAACTCCCAGACTATATCCACATCCTGGGTATGACAATAAACTACATCTGCACCCTGGGTATGACAATAAACTACATCCGCCTCCTGTGTATGATGATAAACTATGTCCGACAGAAAGGCCATTTTTGAAAAAATAATGTTGCCGGTTATACGTTTTTGGAAAAATAGTATTACCTGCTATACGTTTTCGAAAGAATAATGTTGTCAGCAGTGCGTTTTTGAAAAAATGATATTACCAGTCTGTCTATATTTCTGAGATGAGGTATTATGTACAGTATTTACATTAGTCGGACTATTGTCCTCATCTTTGTCGCCATATTTGTCACATGTGACAAATATGGCGACCATATTTGTCACATGTGACAAATATGGCGACAAAGATGAGGACAATAGTCCGACTAATGTAAATACTGATATTACCAGCTATACGTTTTTGAAAAAAATAATATTACCAGCTATACGTTTTTGAAAAAAATAATATTACCAGCCCTACTTTTTTGAAAAAATATTATTACCACCTGTACATTTTTGAAAAAATAATATTGCCAGCTATATGTTTAAAAAAAAATATTTACCAGCTATACGTTTATTTAAAAAAATAATATTACCAGCTACACGTTTTTGAAAAAATAAGCAATATATTTTTGAAAAAAAGAAAAAAAAAAAAAAGAAAAATATATATTACCAGCTGAACATTTTTTGGAAAAAGGAAAATATTACCAGTGATACATATCTGAAAGAAAATCATTACCAGAAATAGATTTAAAAAAAAAAAATAATAATACCAACAATAAAAATTTTGTCTGATTAAATGACCCATTGAGGCTGATATGCCGTAAAACCAAAACATTATATATCATTTAAGATGGTTGTAAGTTTTGAGTTGTACACTTTTTTGTTTACCATGATATAGATGTTATTTTTGTTGTTATGCTTTGGTTTTGACACAAAATATCATGCAATTTTTTTAAAGTGGAAATTCAACATCTATACCAAAAACTTCAAACTCTGCAGACCAATAAGCAAAGACAAATTCACCCATGCTTATTGGACCTACTAAAAGCTAAAGTCATATAGTACTGATATAGTTACCACAAACAATGAAGGTATTAATTAACTCAACAGAAAAATTATGTCAAAACAAAAACATTACAATTAGACTTGCTGACAAAAATAGCATCTATATCATCGTAAAGAAGAGAGTGAATCAAAGCTTACAACCATCTTAAATGACAAAAGATTTAAAATCCTACACAGAAACCCTACTAAGAGTTTTATGACACACACATATTTATTGCTCTTATATATATATTATTTAAAATTTGCTATATTTCTTGAAGGAGAATACATGGTATTGAAGTGTTTATAGATATAAACAGTATGAAAAACTGCATGGTGATTGTCAGTCTCACACTTCATTTATGATGTGTAGGTTGCTTGTTAATGTAAATATTTATATTATCTCACCAGTGAGAAGTGATCATACAGTCATCCTTCTGTGTGCTGTGTCACTTCAGGATGTGGGTGGTCAGACCTTTCATCAATTTCTTGTCCTTTGTTCCTTTTTAGCTCCTAGTAATTTCTTTCTTTTTGCTATCTCACTTAATTCTAACCAGCATTTACACACACTCATTAGGTAGGTTATTTGCTGCTTTCCTTTCTCTCTCTCCCTCTTGCCTTCAATAAACCTTGTGAGTATCAAATTCTCCAATCCCTCTTTCCTCATGTCCAAAAATTAATATTTCAGAAAGTAAGATAATTCATGTACATTAAAATTTTAAAACATTACAAACCTACAAAAATAAATTTGGTTAAATAAAAATGATTTTATGAGGGTTACTGAAAAAATTTCTGTTTAATTATTTGGTTAGATTTTGGGAATTACATAAGGATGATAATCTTTCAGCACTTTCTTGTATAAGCAAAATGAAATATCACTTTATATTTTCAAATAGTAAAAGATTAGTTGACATTTTTCATGTCCTCAAATGAATTAATGAAGTTTATTTTAGCCCAATACCTGCTTGAATTAGTTATGGGGGGAAAATTTTAATCTTTAATGGATGAGCCACAAAACAAACAAGTCAGTCCTGGAAGAGATATGAATAGAAAAGTCATTTCACATGACCATAAGGAAGTGAAAACAGCAATATTTTTGCTCTCTCATCAGAACCCGGAAACTCTTCACCCACATCCTGGAGGGATGTATCAGCAGCAGATCAAGAGGAAGATCAAAGCAATGCTGGACTGATGGCATCAGAGATTGAACAGAGAGAATGTTGACAGAGTGTACAGTCATGGTGAATGAGAGGAGACAATGAAGAGCATTGATGCATTTGTCCCTAGTCTCCAACCCTCAGCAATGTGGATGGGGAGAAATGGGCATGTCAGAAGCCCATAGTTTAATTTGTTGCTCTTGAAACAGGCATATTAACATTACATTTTCGTATGAACATTTTGTTAACTATGTAATCAATAAGACCTCTCTCTTCTTTCTGCTTCTGTTTTGTTGCATCATGGTTATTTATTTATTTATTTTTTTTGGAGTGGAAGATTTCCATTATTTTTTTTCTGTGGTATTTATTTTTTATTTTCTTGTCTCGGAATAATTTCATTATTTCAAGACTTTTAAAGAAGTTACCAAATATATACTTCAGTTTCTTTAGGTGATATCTTTTAGGTCAATTTACTTACAATTCTCATGCACAAAGTCACTTTACTTTGATCATTTCCCAAGAGTAAGCATCAAAGTTAAATAGGTCACCATGAAACCTGCACAAACACAAGAACTTTATCCATATTTGATTGGCTTACTTTGCATGAAGACTTTTTCTTTTTAATCATTTCATCACAAGCCAGATGATAATATGTTATTAACATGCCAGGAATTACTGAGAGTGAGAAAACTTTAGTAAGGAAGAAGGACAATAAAAGAACAGGTTTCAGAAAGACAAAAATGGCTATTGACATTGCATTTAAATTTTTGAAGATCATAAGTGGCAGGGAAGCAACTGGAAACTGGAAGAGAGTTCCAAAGTCAAGAAGCATGAGAAAAGAAATGATTAAAATAGAACTTATGGTTACACCTAGTTATTTCAACAGTAAAACAATAATGTCTTTTTAGTCTAAAGAACAGATATAGGTGAAGAATTTTAAATTGAATGTAATTGGTTTTCCATTTATCTAAATATGGTTTTACTTTTTCTGTTTTATCTGTTCTCACTTAGATTCAGATACAATTTTATTTGTCAAAATCTAAACCTTGCCATCATATTATAAACAATAGTTACACCTACAAATAGAAGCTGTTCTCAGCATATGTGTCTTCTTGTGGAATTTTATGATATTCACTGAACAGCAAAATGCCAATGAACACTTTCAATCCATTTTTATTGTGTGAATATCTTAACATTTTTGCCCTGTTAATAAATAATACAATGAGTAATGATTTCATCAAGATCGTTAAACAACAGATACTCAAATATTTTATCTTTGAGTGCATTCAGTTGTGCATGAATTTTTTTTTTTTTTTTCAGATAATATACACATTTCCTGTGAATACTTAGGGGTACCATTTTTTCAAGTCAGGTTCAATGATTTCAATAGATTTTCTCCTTTATTTTATGATGACATACCAGCTTCAGAGGTGACTGTAGACACTGCAGTCTCTTCTATTCTGCTACGAAATACTTCATAAGTACCAGCAACTTTATCAACAGAATTATTCTCTTTCATTTGTATTCAAATCATTGTCATTTCAGTTGGTTGTGGAGGAATTATAACAACTTTCATGCCATCATCTACATGTTTGTCGGTGCTTGTTTCTCCAAGAGTTCTCAACGTCTCTTTCATTGTCAAGGCTTTCTTTAGCTTTTCATATGGGTCTGGAGATTCTGGCCACTAAAAAGGAAACAAAGGACTGTAGAAATCACTAACAAAGCTTTTCTGTAAGCAGGAGAAATGCCAAATAAGAAATTACCATACTGAACAAAGTAATGTGTATATTAATTTCTTCAATACATGTATCTGTTACTAACACGCTAGTCTCATTTATTTGGTGTTTTAAGTTCAAACCTTGGATCTAACAGTTAGGGAAATAGAATAAGCAACAAGATAAGATATATAAAGAATTATTTTTTTAATAAATATTTTCTGTAAATCAGTTTGTGTAAGATAACACAGAATAATGTTGTGCAGAAATGAAGATTCCAAAGTTTTTACTTATATTTTAGATATAGATAACACATATAACTATATAGATAATATAGATTCCATACTGATGTAATGGAATAACCTGTCACCCCCATGAGTGACTACAGTATAAGTAGTAACTACCTATAAGTATCCGTAAGGCAACAGACTACAAGAGACGAGCTGGGATCTGTTGAGTACGACTCTCTTACATGAGAACTACAGACCTTTCAATAGTAGCACTCACTACTGGATTGACTTGCGACAATTGTGCGCATAACTGTTACTTTATTTCTTATTGTACTGGTTTTACAATAAACCTTTACTTATTTTATCCACCATGTTGTTCAAGTATATATTCCTATTAGCACAGAATATAACACGTATCCATAGGTTTGTTACAAGTAACTGACCAATGGATGAATACAGTGGGCCATAAGTTCCTAATGAAGTTAGGTTAAGCCTAAAAACTTTAAATACATGTATATCTTAAATATGACATGAATGTGGAAAGATTATCAGCAAAATGTAAAAAAGTATTTTTCTCTCTCACATCTCAAATAATAAAAGAAATACTAATAATTATTTTGTTGCCAAACATCATTTAAAAAAAAAAAAACATAAAAGAACAATTGTTTTTAAACATGACATTTCTTCAAGATTAGGAAAAGATTTAGTATGCTTCTTCCTCAATTGAATGACATTGATGTTGAGTTTGTTTTTTTATGGTTAATGCTTCTAGTATTTTTTGTCATTTATATTTTAAATGTAGATAACACAAAATGCCATTTATGGGCTATACCGACATTTTGAATGAGTCTATACTCCTCATATGTTTGTTACTATTGACTGAGTAATGGATGACTGCAGTGAGCCCGAAGTCCTTAATGAAATTAGGTTAAGCCTAAAATCTTTCAATAAATGTATATCTAGACATGACATTTATATGAAAAGATTATCAGGAAAATGTAAAAAAAAAAAAAAGTAGTATTTTTCTCTCTCACATCTCTCAAATAATAAAAAAGATTACCAATGATTATTTTGTTGCCAAACATCATTTTAAAAAATAGCATAACAAAGGAATGGGCAAATATTTAATCTAAAATAGAAATATTGCAATATTTTTTAATGCCCCATAAATAGGATAATGGTGTCTTTTAGGTTAAAGTAATTGTAAGTTAACTGACAATAATTTTATGCATAGTTCATGTGCAGAAGTAAATAAACATGTCAAACTTTTTGGGTTTGTTAATAAGATGTTTTCAAAACTATAATATTAGTAATGATAGGTGTTTTCTGATTAATAATATTAATTGGAGTTGGAAAATCATTAAAAACTTAAGATTCAAAATTGAAAGATGCTAACATCATTCTTTAGTTGATAACATTTAATGATAAAGCTTAGCTGGTAGAAACATTGTGTCATGCTAATCTTCCAAAAGACAAAGTATTCAAAACCATACATCTTTTGTTTTTCCTTTTTTTTTTTTGTATCTCAGTTCAAACAAGTATAGGAGAATCCATTTATAGTTTTTTATTGATTTTCATTGCTACAAACATTCACTGTGTGCATTATTATTTTACTTAAACAGGTTTTAAGATATTTTTATTTTCTGTAAAAATGAATATGAGTGGTGTTTCAATCTAGGGAAGGTTACTGAATAGAATAATCAAATGAAAGTTGGTAATGAATAATAATACATAGGACAAGAACAACACATATAAGATTCACCAGCAGCGCATAGTAGTAGTAGTCAGCTGCTACAAGTGAGTCAAGTAAATTCCACAATGAATCTCCAACTGCAGACCAACATACAGTATTTACTACTGTATTTATGTGAGTGGAGACATACCTATTAGCATCCGTAGGTATGCTACAAGTGGGTACTGTAAAATTCTCAGCCCAAACAAAGAAATTTTTCTTAAAAAAAATATCTAAAGTTTGGTCATCTTTGTTAGATTTGTGAAAGTGGACTTAAGGCAAGAAGTTTTCACCAAAGTCTCATCATTACTATTATCATGTATAGGTATTTAATTCTTTAGGTTTATTTATATTGTTAATGCATTAAAGAAATCATATATTTAACATATTAAATAAGTATCAATACTTATGATTATTTACTAAAAATATTGTATTTATTTGTTCAAGAAATGCCATTTCAATTTGAGCAGTTGTTATACTGCTTTCTTTTAAAAAATAAGCATGGAAAGACTTAAGAAATGAGTAGAATATGTTGAATAAATATACATTCATACACTGAAGGTGAGAGTTTGAAATTTATAGCTATATGCTTTGAAATAGGATTTGGATAACTCTTGCTTTCAGTTAAGTAGATGAATTTTCTTGTACAAATTACTTAATTACTGTAGGATTTTGAGGGGATAAACTTTGATACAGCAGCTGCTCATCTCGTGAAATTCTCCTTCACATTGGGTAATGACTAGGAGTCAATTTGCCAGTTACATGCAGCACCAGTTTATATCTAGGTTGAGAAGTCAGTAATTGGTTGAGGAGCAACCAAAAATTTGCATGATGTTTTCATATATAAACAAGAGTATAAGAGTCATGTGTGAACTTCCTTTCTTTTTTGACGTAGGATATATGCGATATGCTGTCAATTGGTTTCACAAGGTAGGTCGCCATTTTCTTCGTTACAGTTACCAAAAATAAATTGACATTTTTCTGTTATATTACACTGGCCCTAGTTTCTGTCTTGTTACACTGGCCCCATTTTCTGCCTTGTTAAACTGGTCCCAGTTTCTATCTTGTTACGCTGGCCCTATTTTCTGCTTTGTTAAACTGGTTGCAGTTTCTATCTTGTTACACTGGCCCTATTTTCTGCTTTGTTAAACTGGTCGCAGTTTCTGTCTTGTTACGCTGGCCCTATTTTCTGCTTGGTTAAACTGGTCGCAGTTTCTATCTTGTTACACTGGCCCTATTTTCTGCTTGGTTAAACTGGTCGCAGTTTCTATCTTGTTACGCTGGCCCCATTTTCTGCCTTGTTAAACTGGTCCCAGTTTCTATCTTGTTACATTGGCCCCATTTTCTGCCTTGTTAAACTGTTTACAGTTTCAGCCTTGTTACAATGGCACTGGTTTCTATCATGTTACATTGGTCCTGGTTTCTGTCTTGTTACACTGACCCCAGGTTCCATTTTATTCCAAACTGAACTAGTATATTCATCTCTTTGCATTACAATGATGTATTTTTTCTATAATTTACCACTATTCAATTCATCATGTTCCTACTTTTATGTTTTTAATAAATTTAGAAATTACCTTCATTGAAATAAATTGCAACTAAATTGGGTTCTTTGATTCCTAATTAACATCCTTGGTTCAGTACTATTGATCTTCTAGTAAGGCTTATTGATTGATTTGTGGCAGAATATAATGAGAAGTATTTAAATGCATAATTCCTATATTTCAAGATATTTTAATGGCATTTACATGGCCATCACCCACTCATTAATTAATGATCCAGCCGATAGAGAAAGAAAAAAGGTTGCCAACCCATGCTTTTGTTAATTATACTTTGCTATCCTGCTTCCAACATTACAAAGTGAATCTTTATGAATAACCATTCATCACATAGAAATGCATCAAAATTGATTGAAACTTGAATGTTGACTCAGCTTCACAAATATATCCTGATAGAGAGAATGTCCATAAGACATCATTGGTGAGAATTTTCCAACTCTTACTGATAGTGTCTGCTAGATAGTCTCCATCGTATTCCGGTACAGACATGCAACCAGCAGCACAACCTTGTCCACAAATAGCTTGATCCCTTTTCATAAAAGTTTGTTATTGAATTCTTATTCAATACTATTTCATTAAGTATTCAATAGAGTTTGCAAAAGGCTGCAGCTGTGCAGTCTGCTCTCTGTTGGATTTCATCATTGACGCTGGCTTTTGTTGAAAAGAGGTTACCTCATAACATGAGTTATTTACACATTTGAGAATTTTTCATTTTTGACACTGGTGAATGGAAAAGTCTAGACTCATTAAAAGAATTGTGTATGCTTGATTAAATACATACATTATATTCTGAAGGTCAATAACACAGACTACAATTGTGTAATTGCCTCTAAAGTCTATATAAATATGTTTATCATGTTGATTTTAGTTGATGCCTTGAAGCCAGTGAGATTACAGATTTTGCCACAGTAATAGAATTAGAGTGGATAACAAGCATTTTCAGTGTGAAAATGTTATCTTGTTTTGTGTCTTAAAGGACATGAATGTCATTCATTGTTGCAGATAGTTACAGACATTCATAAGAAATTAAAACAGCATAACAATTAAGTGAAATAAGCAAAATAATGCAAAGAATTTCACATTTTTATTCTGTTATGAAGAAGCTGATATAAAAAAATAATTTAATATAAATATCAAAAGATTATGGGAATATTTTCAAACCTTTTTTACAATTATTGTATTATAGTTTTATTGTAGAAATCGAATAAATTCAGAGTTTTTATTGTAAAAATCTGATAATTTCATAGTTTTTATTTTTTTCATTTATTTCAAGTTTGCATGTTTTTTTGTGTTTATTTAACGAAAAGAAGAAAAACATTTCAGACCTGTTTTAATGTTTTTATTCTGATAATCTCTTTAATATTCTTCATATTATGAACCATTCCAGTTTCCATCAACTTCCTATTCTTTCATACTTTTGTCATTATCATGGATGTATCCAAAAGGATATCATTATTAAATTAAAAATTTCAGATATTTTAAAATTAAGTTTTGATGAAAGAGCTCAAAAACATAGATACATACAGATTTTTAAAATGTAATCAAATTTTTCTTCAACTGTGCAAAACCTTAAATTATGAAGCTAATCCTCTTTAATTATAAATACATACAAAAATATCATTATTATATTTATATTAATTTAGTTAATATGAAATTCTTTTCCCTTATGTGAAGTGTGGATTGATTTTTAAGATGACAAACTATCATTGTTATACACTGATTTACTGGTGTTTTTACCTGCATTGTTATAATGTTTCAGCTGTTCTACCTTCTGGACTTCTTCAGTATCTATCATAGTGGGTAAAACCTTCCAGCAATTTCAAACTGAATCCCCTATTTAATTCATGTGGGTATATTGTTCCCATTCCACTGACCTTGCCAGAAGAAAACTTGTATCTGTTAATCTTTACTGGTTAATTCATCAACATGATGTTGCTTGACTCTTTAGCTGAACTTATGGATATATGATTTTGTTTGCATTACCTGACCCAGTGATTGAACTCACACTTAATCAGGCAACTAGATCCAACACTCTTCATCTACTACATCACATTCATGGTGGTTGCCTTCAATGAGACTTTGGTCATTTGGGTCCACTGGTTTGTCTCCCTATTGATGTTGCCCTAAACACAGTAACCTAGAGGATTCAAATCAAGAGGTAAAAGGCCATATGTTGGGCAAGAGGTGATATGACCATAAAAATCTTGGATCACATGGACCTTGTGAGAAAAGAGCTGAGTTCTACAGGAATACACATTGCAGTCTCCTTAACTTGGCCACTATTCTAGTATCTAAATTTAAACAGTGGCATTGCCCATTAAGTCCTGTAAGAAGTGGTGTGAGTGCAATAACATGACTATTATTACTCCTACCTCTCCCAGAGCTACCAAAGTCGGTGTGAATTTGACCTGAATCAGGTACCTCTTTGACATCTGTCCATTCTTCCTGTTCACCTGGCCACTTTCAAGATCTCTGAGTTTATATAGCTGGTGGCTAGTATCATGAGAATGGTATGTCTTTCCATTTCTCTTGTCAGACTTGATACTACCATGTTAATGCTCCTGATAATTTTAACACTTGTTACATGCTGTGTAACATTACATTAAGTCATGTTCCACTTATGTCCAGCTAAAGGCATGTTCCACTTATGTCCAGCTAAAGGCATGTTCACAGTTTCCTGGCATACCTCATATATATATATATATATATATATATATATATATATATATATATAAAATTTGTGTTTGTATGTGTGTGTGTATGAGAGGGTGAATTTAAGAATAAGAATATCATAGAAGAGTTAATATTTTACTTTGTACAATGCAAGTTTACACCTAATCCACATTGTATAAACAAACTGTTTCAACAATCTTCTGAAATTAATCATCATACGATAATACATTAGAGCCAAACCAATCATAATCCATCATCTGTGGGAAGAGATAAGGAAAATTCATAAAATAAGAGAGAAAAAGTATTTTTTGCAACTCCATCTCTACACATTCCAAATCTACTTGAGACTTACAGGAAAATTTGCTCCATTTTTGACATGGGGTTAATTTGAGAACCTGAGCCATTCTTCCTGACATTACCCAACACTGTATAAATGTTGAATTTTATATTTTTTTTTTTTTTTTTTTTTTTTTTTTTAGAGGAATTAACTGTTTCTATATATTTAATTTTTTTTTTAAATATTTGGTATACTCAGGTGATAACTGATCACTTTTATAGCATTCTCTTTCTGAACTATGTGAGAGAAAAGAGAAACCTATTGATAACAACTAGTATTTCCGCTCTCTTCCCACTATAAATAACTTGAAAATCTAGTGTGTTAACCACTATATCACAAAAAGGAATTGGCAATTTCTATCAGTATTATGAAAGCACAGTTCTCAATTTCATCCACTTTGTACTCCCTCTCTTTCTCTAAATATATCAGTATAGATACACATATAGATAAAAAGATATGTGATAATTTTCTTTTCCAAGTGCCATCTTTTTCCTCCATGATATTCATTGATGCCAGTGAATATAAATAAATGGGAGCCTATCTGGATGTTTAACAGTCATCCATATTACACATCAGCTATTTCGGGTATCCACTTGTTCATTGAAAACAACCAATGGAGGGTAATACCTTTTCCTATTGCCTAAACCAATAATTTTACCTCTCTGCAACTGTTAAGAAATATAGCTTTTTTTCTATTATACATAATATTTTTCATTTAAATATATTGTAGAAAACCTAGTTTATGTTTGAATCCAGTTCAAGCCTAATTTTCTGGTTTCTTTTTTAAGTATATTAACACTTCAGAATATCCGAATGTAGCCATTTGGAAAATTATAAAATATTTGACTATTTACTTTCCAATTCAAATTGAACCAAAACTGAATATTTCTGGTATTTAAACTCTATTGATGTGTATCTTGCACATGTACCGATTCTTTTACTTGCTGCCTTGGCATTTTGCTACTATTTCAAAAGAAATTTCAAAGTAGATCTTTTTTTTATCATCTAGAAAATTTACAAAACATATTGAAAGAAAAATTATCAATTTCAAAAACTGGCTGAGTTTTCTGATTAAATTTTTGTCTATTTCTTCCTTTGAAAAGCTTTTCACATATCTTGATATTTTCTGCGAAAATAGATCTTTGAAAAAAGAAAAACCCAAATGCTGAGCCGGATTTAGATGAAGAGAGGCCCTAGGTTATTCCACTTGTGAGGCCCCTCCAAATCCTCCATTCTCACGAGTAGAGGAAATGGAAGTGTGTTAAGTTAAACAATTTGAGTAAAGCTGAGGTTTATGATGGCTGTTTAAAATTACTGAAGAATTATTTAGTCTACAATGCATTATGACAGCATGTGTAAGCAAGACTTATGACAGTGTCAAAAATATTAGACACCTTGCCTGGAGGCCCCCTAGATTTTGAGGCCCTAGGCTTCAGTCTATAGGTAAATCCTGCACTGTCTAAATGTATATCATTAAGCATGTTTTATTCCATTTATTGCACTCGGTCACTATCATAAGTTACCCATATCAACAAAAGGATTCAATGTAAATTGCTACACTAATCTAATATGGCTACTGTATAACATATTCTATCTACAATGTGGCTTGGCCAAAAAAATGATCAAAGGACACTTTTGTGACACACATGGTTGAATGAAAGCAAAGAATGTAATTTAGTCACCTGATATCAGGATTACATGAAAATGTATACAGAGTGACTAGTTAGCTACAGTAGTCAGAGAAAGAGAAATAAACTAAAATAGTTTTGCTTTTCTGCTGGGACAAAAAAAAAATGAGTTCTTTGCTCAACTAAAGGAGAAACTTCATCTTTGTTCAAACTTTTCTGTCATTCTGCATCCAAATAAAGGAAGAACTCTCAACCTCAACTAGAAAAGTTTCAGTTATATTTTTAACATCTCAGAATGTAACTGACCTTGCAAAATGAAAAAGTTTATTTCATTGGTGTTGTATCAAATCAATTTTACCGTTAAAAATGATTCAGATCACTGATATCATTCAATCCTTCAGTACAAATGGGAACCTATTATCCAGTATATGCAGACACACATTCTAGCAGAAAAAAGGAAGATGCTTTTGTTTTCTACAATCAATGGGCATGATATGCCCATCCATTGTATCTGTTTGTATTTCATATCAAAAAGAAAAACGATGTTGGACACATTGTTTTATCCTGATGCACCCATAAATTCTCTGCAACAAAAGCAACAACATTAATTATAGAAAGTAATAAATAAAAGAAAAAAGAAACTATATTTTTCTACTAACATTACCCATCAGTGCTCAGAACGAAATAGCTTAAATGGTCATCATTTCAAATTTATTCACAAATACATTCTCTTTTCTATTAGATGAGTTATTTGTATATGTCTTCTAAGTAAAAAACTTTTCTAAAAAAGTAATTTAATGCAGAAAATATAATTTTGTATATGTATGCATGTTTGTATATCCATGGTATGATGATAAACTACATTCAGCAGCAAGACCTCCTATTTGAGCATGGAACCATCTCTTAGTTGGTGTTATTCTCAGATCCACCCTGATCCGGAGTGGTAGCACCTGTTAGGGTCTCAGCTATGGGAAAATAATGAACTCAGATGATGAAAGTCACTCATCCACACCCCAATGCCACTAACAAGAACCATTGTGAGACAGAGACTTCTCCATCCTCATTCAGACATCTCCCTTGAAGGAAAACTCTGGCATAACACCTGCAGCACACTAGCAATTGATGATGTTGGTGTCCTCTTCTTTTCAGATTGTTGATTGTGTTGCATTGATAATGTAGACTGTCTTTATTCACTTTTAATTTAATGTACAGGTATTGCACAATGTTTTGTGGGATCTTACTGGGTGGTGTGTATGGCTGGCCATAGCCATAAAAGACATGAATATTATGATGAATCCCAACAGACACTGGCAATGTGGGTTTTTTTGGTCCATA
The DNA here is from genome assembly GCA_964036315.1 of Acanthosepion esculentum. Classification (NCBI taxonomy): domain Eukaryota; kingdom Metazoa; phylum Mollusca; class Cephalopoda; order Sepiida; family Sepiidae; genus Acanthosepion; species Acanthosepion esculentum. The sequence continues at coordinate 98,310,917 of OZ038492.1, read as the reverse complement.
TATAAAATTCAGTATTTTTATCTGTTATGTTGAATGAGTTAAAATTAATCAACGTTTTAACAAGAAAAATCTCGAGTTAATGTTAAAAATTGCTGTAAAAACATTGTTGATTTATTTAAGATAGAATGATCTATTATAACATGTCTCTAATTTGTATTTAGATACATTGTATTTATTTTCAATTTTTCTAGTTCAATTGTTCACCTATATTGCATATGATTTATTATTGGAAATAATTAGGTTACAATAAAATTTGTATTTTATACAAATTCTACCTTATGAAAATTGAAATGTAGTAGAATTGGGGAGGGGCTGTATCATAGATTGTGGAGAGTGCATCAGACCCTTTCACTAGCCCTGCAATTAACTTTTCTTTCAAATAAATTTGGTTGGGCTGTGATTTTCGTATAAAATCACAATTGTATTTGATTTTATCAGAAAATAATTTTTTTTGATTATTTTTATTTACTGCTATTCAGGTACTGTTAACAAGGACTATATTTTTCAATCCAAGTTAGGAAACGACATTGAAAGGTTTCTTTTTTATAATTTAAAGGTAACATAATTATCTTGAAATGTTATAGGACTAAAAATACTCATGCATAAAACTCTTATTTGGTTTCTCTTTTATAATCTACTTGAAACCTGGAAATTTGTATAATGAAACAAAAAATGAGAACTCAGCATGAATTATTACTTCGAAGTGTAAGATTCATCAATTTACACTCAAACAATCAGTTTTGGTCTGCAGCAATACAATCTTAGAGTTTAATCAGTCTTTTTAGTTTTCTTGCTCTTAAATTATTTCAGAAATATATTTGTTTCCTTAGGAACACAGATATTCGATCATGAAAAAAAATTCCCCAATCTTTTTGATAATGAAACAATTAAGTGTTTTACTGAAAGCAAAGCTACATTACATACACTCACAATGAAAAATAATAACTTGTAATTGTACCAAATATGGGAAAATAATATCACTCAGTATGTTTTTCTTAATCTTAAAATAAATTTGAAATTAATATTATTTTCTATTATTAAATGTGTTAATGACTTATTTTTCAGCTATGATTCCACTGAAAAGAAAAGTTACACCTAATTGTAAATACTGTTTTATGTGTTTGTTTCTTGGTGATAATTGCTTGGAATTCTCATAGTTAAAATAATCTCAGCACCAAAAGAAAAGAAAATAGAGCAAGGTAGAATTTAGCTGGAGAATAAAAACATCATAATGGTAATGTATTACATCATTATCATAATGGCCATCTGGAACATATGCTTATCATTTGTAACTCTCTTAATATATGATCAGCTACAGTCTTTGATATGTCTTACTTTCTGCCCATCTGCCTTTTTGTTCATCTGTTATCTTAACAACTGGCAACGAATCATTCCGATATAGATATTAGATTATTTCCAGATTTCAATGATCTTGCATGAAAACTTGGATATACTTAAACATACACTAAATAACAAAAACAAAAAACATTACTTTTCTTACTTCTGTCATATGTTCTCTAACACAGTTCTTTCTTGCAGGCATTTAATATTTAAGCATGTTTCACTGGAGATGTGTTGTAAAAATCCATTTTTAATGGATTTGGAGGTATGCAACTATTCTTATAGCTAAGGCCAGAGCAATGATAATATAATTTTAGTTTCCTTGGTAATGTGAATAGACGTTATGCATCAGCCAGAGTCAGCTTCGAACTCCTTTAGATTCACTGCAAGAAGCTGGGGGTTTTGCGGCTATTTCTCTGCACACTAAATGAAAACCATGTTGTGTTCAGGTGGGTAGGCATTCAGTACTAAAGGGCAGGTTAAACTGGGGCAGGAAGACAACCTTATGAATATATAAATCACATCTCGTTCTTTGTACTATGTTTTAAATTTGTGTTGCTTTTATTTATTTACCTTTTGTACTTTGGAAAACAGTATGTTTGCATGCAAAAGAATTGGTTTAAAGAATAGATTTTTCAAATCACAGTATCACAAATAGCATTTTCAAATCACAAATATCACTTTAGCAAATACAACTCAGCATGATCATGTAGTATCAGTGATAGGAATCAGCTAACCAAGCAGAGGAAAATACGCTATATTCCTGCAAGCTGTCTTCACTGCATGTATCTTTCTCAAAAGATTTTGGTATTTTGTGTGAAGTTAACCTTGTATAAACAAGACTGAAAAAAAAAACCCCATAAAATATGTCCTTCAATAATGCCTATGGAAAAATGATAAAACATCGTCTTTAAAAGAAAATTAAAAAAGAAAATGTCTTTTAATATTTATAAACTTGAGTTGCTGTTTTTCTTTTCTTTCATCTTTCTCTTTTTCATTGCAGGAAGATGAAATGACAAAACGCACTGAAGAAGTGATGAATGTTTCTCGAGTAGAAGCTGAGGTGAAACAAATGAAAAGAGAAAATCAGGAGTTGCGTCAGTATATTCTGGCTCTGCAAAGTGAAGTCTATGGGGCCAGGCTTGCTGCCAAGTACCTTGACAAAGAGCTTGCAGGCAGGTAAGTATCATTTTCGTTAGAACTCCTCTTCTCCTTTTTCTTTCTTCACTGTACTTATTATACATATCTTTATTATTATTTTTCCACTTTGTCTTGATTTTCTTTATTGTCTCCTGCAAATAAAGTCTTTCAAGTTTCCCAGCTTTCAAATCATACCGTATCTGATGGCATATAAGACGCCCTGCTTCCTTTTACATTTAATGTCACAGTTACTAGTATAGAACCCATAAAAAAAAAAAATGATAGAATTATTTATGTATGGATTGAAACTTTTCCCTAGGATCGGGATCTGTGTACTGCTTAGAATCAAAGTGTTGCTTTTGGCACTTCATCTAGTATCAGAATTTAGTATCTGTGTGCTCTTGGAAAAAGGGTTACATATGCATGCATTCACACACACACACACACACACACACACACACACACACATATATATATATAAGATATGGCACATTGAGTGCTGGTGTTAATAAAATAGTGTTCAATGTAATATAACAGCTATTAAGTATATATTAATAAATATACATATTATTCTTCACCAGATATATATATATATATATATATATATATATATATATATATGTGTGTGTGTGTATGTGAAATGAGAACGAATAGAATCCAATTCAGACATTTGTAACATTCAATTTAAAAGAGAGCTCAATACAAGAGTAGAGCAATATTCTTTATTTTAGGATATTACATCAAAAACACCTAAAAATGCAATCATTTCAATGAGTATTAATACATCTCATTAGTTGTTAATAAATAACTGGTTACTAGACAATTTTTTGAGATTTAAAAACCACATACAACCTCTTTTCATGAGAAAAGGAAGAAAAGAAAAAGAGTAAGAAAGAAAGACACAAGATATACGCTCTTTTACCGAGAAAAGGAAGAATAAGGAAAAATAGTAAAAAAGAAGAGGGTGGAGACAGCAGCAGGATTTGTTTTGTTTATATTCAGATCTACCAATCAAAATAACTGACGCTAAGTTCAAAATAAGAGGAGAAACTGAAGTTAAGAAGCAATCATAAGTAAGAGGTCATGACCTGACAGATTTAGAATCTTAGACAACTTCTAGACATCATATTCAATACAAATGTAAATTTGCTACAATTTCACATTTTTATAGTTGGTAAATAATATGGCTCTTTAAGAAATAAATGGAAAGTTTAAACAAATTGATCTAATAAAATTATTTAAATATACAGATCATACAAATAGAATGCAACTGTTAACTAAAGGGTCTTATATATGGTGTTAATAAAACCAATCATTACAAATATATATATGAATACATATTACATTTTATATATGTAGACTAGCAGCATGACCCGGCGTTGCCCTTGCTTGATTCAAAAATCATACGACTCATACAGCAATCGCTATCACTTGACTTAAAATATTTTTGCTCTTCCTTACCTTTAAAGGAGTGCCCTTTGCCATGCTGATGTTGCTACATGCCTTACTTCTTGCCTATCTCACACTGCAAAAATCTGTTACGAAAAAAGAACTAAACAAAATGAACACAAAACGATCAGCTTTAAAAAAGGACTCGTAACTGGAAAAACCGAATGAAAAAAGAATGTTAACAACAAATACTTTTTCACAGCCAACCCAGTTCTGCGGAATCAGAATCAACGTTGAGTTTCAGCAAGCGAATGAGCCAATTGGAGTAAAGTGCCATGCAGATTTAAATTTTTTCCCACTTGTGACGAATGCAGCTATCAATTTTTTTTTGCATGTTAGCATGCTAGTTAACATTTGTGTCGGTCAGCTGTTGACTCTCACGCTGGCCAATAGAATCTTCCTGCCTATTCGTGGCAGCCAGCTATAGGCTCTCACTCTGGCCAGTAAAAAATGGCCGCAAACTACATGAAAACTGCCGTAGAAGCATGAAAAAATCAATTATTTCCACTATCGATGGGAGTTGGGAAATGCAACGTCAGTCTTGGCCTTCCTGCTAACTTGGAGCATGTGCATGTAAATTTTGGTGCAAATCTGTCGAAAATTATGGCCATGCATTCATTACACACATACACACACACATCCTGCCCTTTATAGATAGAGATTAAGAAGTTAGGCTAGGTACAAACTAAATACTTCAACTTTACCATTTAGATCAGTAGTTATTAACCTGGATGCATATGGACATTACTAGAATCCACACAAAAAAATAGCAAATTGGGGAGTCGACTAATATTTTAGTGGTCCCTATAGCAATTTCATTTCGGAACAGTTGTTACAACTGAGAATGGGAATTTACATAGTAATCTAGACCATATTAAAATACTAAAAATACAAAAGCAACTCTAAAACTAGTAAAAAACAAGATCAAGCGATGTAAGTCAGTGTCCCTTTTACTCTACTGGATGCTTTGATTGTAAAAGTTTAATAAAAACTGAGAAGGATGCATAGTGTACATAAAGGTTTCATAGAATTTACTTGTTAAATACAAGTTTATTTTCATTAAATTGGTTTTACTTCAAGATAAAACATAGGCATTTACTATTTCTATAATACAAATCTTATTATTAAAAAATAAAATAAGCTTTTTTTCATCGAATGATAATGTGGGTCCACCAAAACAAAATTAAGAGTAAATTGGTCCATGGGTAATGAAGGGATATTATAATAAATAAAAATAAAATAATGATAATAATGAAAATTATAAATAAAATAAAATAAAACAATAATATTTAAATGTTGTATAAAATAAATAAAAATAAAAAATAAATGTCCAACTTCCCTCTGTGGTATAGCATGTAATTTCTTCTTTTTATCACATGTACCATAAAACAATTGTAACTTAAAAAATACACACACCACTAGACAGACAAAAAATATAATGAAATTTTATAAAATTAATATACAATTTACCATGCTTTTCTTGTTATTTCTGTATGTTTTATTTCCTGTCAAGTATGTTTTTATTTCCATAAACACAAAGTTAATTTCTGTTGCTGTGATGTGAGTGAAAAGAAAAAAAAGAAAAGTTTGAGAACCACTGATTTAAAGGAAAAATAGGGGATTTTATATGCCATCGAATATGGTAGTTACTTGGTAGTTGCAATTTTCTTTTGATGAATGATTCTAAATTAAAGATGAAATTTTTCAGAGGTGATTGTGAATAATCACAAAAAATGGACAGAGATAATAGTTTTTTTGTCACACATGGAAATGACATTTGATCAAAAAAAAGAAAAAAATCTTATATATTTCTTATAATTATTGTAAAAATATCCATTCAATTTTACATCAAGCCTTTTTTTTGTAAACTCTAGGGAAGTATACATCAGTTAAAGAGAGGTGATAAATGATCAGAATGATTTGTTTATTGTTATCATAAAATTAATAACTATCTATAACATGTTTACTAGAAATTGATTGATTCATTCATATTCTATGACTTCTCAAACCTTTGATTTAATTTAAAGCCAAAAAACTATTTTTAGATTAATTAACCCATACTTAGTGGGGAGAGAAGCGTTGGAGCCATACCTTTCCCAAGTGTATTTGCATGTAAGTCAATATAATGAACCCAACTGGAATTGGAACTCAGCTCTCCAATTAACAATTTCAAGCCATTATCCATTACACCACCTGCACATTCAAACTTACATCACTTGGTATTCCCAAGTGGTTATCCATCTAGGTACTGACCAGACTCAATGTTGTTTAACTTCAGTAATCATATGAGAACCAGTGTTTCAATGTGATATGGCCATAAGCCTTTCATGAGAAAAACTCTGAGGAATAGTAGTAAAACAAATCATACAAGGAGATGCTGAAAAGTTGTCAGCCCAATCCACTTCCTCTCCAAACATCAGATGTTTTTTTTCAAGGGCTCCTTTGTCAGGTTAAAAACCTTTCAGCACCTCCTTGCAAAGATGAATAAAAATGATCAACACAGTTTGTTTTAATGTTTTTGCACTTTAACTAAACTGAAATGTAATACTCTTTTTTCTTAGCTTACTGCAGAAATGATTCCCTGTATTACTTCAAAAGTCCTTTTTGAAAAAAATTAAGCAAGAACTTTGTAAACATACATAAATGCAGTTGTCAATGTACATATAGATATATATTTCTAGTAAAAATAATAAAAAAGATAGCAAATAGTTGGAAAAAATTATTACTTAATAGAATTAAGATCAGAAGTAACTGTTTACAGAATTAATTAAATCAGGTGATTCTGTGGACATAAATTAATGGAAATATAATTTTATTTAATACCTGACTCCAGTATCAAGATCATTTGAGCCTGAAATTGACTAAGGAATAATTAGTTGCTGATCATGTTTATACTTGAATATGTGCATGCTTGAATAGCTCAGGTTTTCAAGAGCAAAGTTACTTGTAGCTTTGGTTACATTTTTTTTTTTTTTTTTTTATCATGCTGATGTCAAAAAAGAAAAAATACTTGTGTCAAAATCCAAACTTCTTGCTTCTTTATATTTTCTTTTATGATTCCATTGATGTTTTCCAAATTGATTATATTGGTGAGAAGCCTATGCCGTTATGCTTTATGTGAGGGTTGAGTTTCATTAACTTTGCACTCACTGCCAACTGCTTAGAATATGGGAACAGACCAGGTGGGCAGAATACATAAAATCTTGGAGAAATCTGCCACCCAAGAGATTTTTTTGAATCATAAAATCATATTTACATCAACTACATACACTTTGGGCATCCATACATTTCCCAACTAACACATAATTTTTACCAGTCCATATTTGCTTCCCTTAAGATCTGACATAGCAAGATTTTATGTGGATGAAGTGGATGTGCTTAGAGATAAATAACAAAAACGATACAACTACTGACAAACAAATGAGGGAAGAGGAAAATACTGGATCTAGATATAGAGAGTGTCAGATTTTATTATGCAAGTCAATGTTTTCACAACAAAGTTGGTATTAATGAGTTGATTTTAGTAAAAAATTTCAATATATATTTACTGAGAAATATACCATTTTAATTTTTAACTTTTAATTTTTTAATTGTTATTTTTAATGCAAATTACAGTCTATTTTTAATATATTACTATTAAATATACATTCATGTTTTAATAAGACCAAGTAATCTCCCTTTAATTATATAATTTTTTTTTTAAATTAAAATATGAATACTCCCCACTCAAATATATAATTTTTTAATTTTCTTTTTTACATACATATATAAATCCCACTTATTTTAATTGCCAAATACAATATTAAAATTTTAAAATTAAAAAAAATGTAATCCCAGCATAATATATAACCATACCAACATTATGATAACCAGATATATTATAATTCCAAATTGTGCAACAGTCAGTTCAAACTCAGTACCGGAAGATTGCATCGTGCATGAAACTCAGAGTAGTTCTAGTGTTGAGGGATAATATGTATATTTATTAATATATAAGTAATAACTCTGTTATATTACATCGAGTACTGTTTTATTAACCCCAGCACTATATATATATATATATATATATATATATATATATATATATATATATATATATATATATGTGAAAATTTCTCGGAGTTAACCTGTAGAAAAGACAATATTTATATTAATAAATGACAATAGGAAAACTGTGGTAGTTGCCGATGCTTTTCATCCAATGTGGACTTTCTCAAGGCAAAAAACGAAATGAATTTATTTAAACAAAGTAACTAATAATAGCAAAAACAAAATGTCCTTAGCAACTGGAAGAATTTAGAGAACGCTATTTTCATACTGTTAACTGAAAATTACTGTCAACTTCTTAACAGAATTATTACTCTCCCAAACAAACGTACACAACAATATCGTCAAATCAAAAGAAAATGGTTGAATCCGTCAACACGGCAATAATAACAATATCTCCACACGTTACAGTAATTGATGTAATTTTCAGTTAACAATATGAAAATAGCGTTCGCTAAATTCTTCCAGTTGCTAAGGACATTTTGTTTTGTTATTATTAGTTACTTTGTTTAAATAAATTCATTTCGTTTTTTATCAAATTATCACCTTTCAGTAAAGATAACTAAAGGGAGTATATAAGTTGGGCTAAGAAATACAAGAAAATTGAAAAATGTCTTTTTTAGTTATGAATATAGAGTTACATTGGATAGATTTCTGAGATGAGGTATTATATACATTATTTACATTATTTGGACTATTGTCCTCATCTTTGTCACCATATTTATTACAATGTTTTGGCCGTTGTACACTCTTCAGGTGGTTGGAATGTCAAACTGAACCCTTTATTTCACTCACTGGAGCAGACTGTTCTAGTTCCACATGCCATGTTTAATGGATATCAGTTATCTCCTCAAGGACACATAGCACAATGGATAAAGGTGTTAGTTAGATCCAGTGACAGGACCCAAAGAGTGCGAGTTCAATACCCAGCTACGGCAGTGGAGAACTTTCAGAGGGTAATTAACAGGAGATAACTGATAACTGATATCCATTAAACATGGCATGTAGAACTAGAACAGTCTACCCCAGTGAGCAAAATTCCAACCACCTGAAGAAGGCCGGAGCATACAACGGCCGAAACATAATAAATATGGTGACAAAGATGAGGACAATAGTCTGAATAATGTAAATAATGTACATTGGATAGACTTGATAACTCGACTAGAAGTTGGGTCCTTCATCGATATAGTCAAACAAGCATGACTTAAGACAATGAAAGGGAGAATGGAGTAATGCTTTAAGCTAATATTGTATAAAAACTTATATTAATATTTAATGTAAATATATCTTGAAAATTTTGCCAACATTGGTTGCTTATTATTAAATTTATTGTGAAAACATTGACTTGCATCATAAAATCTAATATTGTGTAGTAATTCTAGAGGGGATCAGTTTATTATTGAATAAGAACAGAAAACTTATCCTCTACTTTATAACCAGTAAAAAGTTATGTTTATATTTAATGTAAACATATCTTGAAAATTTTGCCAACATTGGTCGCTTGCTATTGGGAAAACATTGACTTGCATAGTAACACTTGATATATTAAAATCATGTATTATTCAAAGGTGCATGTAAATTAGTGTTTTAATTCTTTTTCAACTCATTGAATATTAAATCTAATGGATATTATTTAAAATTAGTCAGCATGATTTGAGAATTTATCAAAACTTTAAGTTAAAACTTAATCTGTTATAAACATCTTAGCCATGTAAAAATTTAAATTTGTAGAACTATGTGACCAATTTTGACTACTACCTCTTCTAATTTCAATTGTTTATTATCAAAGTTACTCTGGCCATCATTCTATAGCTGTTGGTAATGGTAATATTAAACATTTTCTTATAAGGAAACATTTGGCATTCATTGACCAAGAAACTAGTGTTACTTTAAGTTGAAATTTATAAAATCTTCCTATTAAAACAATTTTTCAGGAAAATTGTTTCTCAAATCCAGTAGCTGTTATTAATCTTTCAAGTTTTGATGGCAGCTTCCTTCCTAATCTTTTGTTTGAAGTAGTATGGAACTACAACATTTTGATTTTCTCTTTGATTTACATATGTTATCCAATTTATCTGTTGGTGTTATTAAAAGTCTTCAAGTGATGTGATTTCTATTATCTGGTAGTTTTTTGTAATTCTGTAGCACCAATCGACAAGGTTTGAAGACGAATAGTCCTTGCTAGGACCTGCAGGCTTCATTTGCTCAAAGCCATTTTTAACCATTAATCTGAGAAAGTGGTAGTATACAGCTGACAGTTTATATGTTTCTGAACTAGTTTGGCACCACGCATGGTGTCTACATGAAAGTCTCAATCTGACTAGGATATTTAAGAATATGAATCAAGATTTAGGTTAATGTTTTGGTTTTGTATCAATTTGTAGGGTTGGGCAAAACTACCTCTTGCACAGCCAATTCTATGTTAGTAAATAGATTGGCTCAGAAATGAAGAATACACCTCTTCAGTTCGACTCTTTTAACTTCTCTGCCTGAACTGCAAAGGCTAACGGGTACAGAAACTCAAATCCAACTATACTTAAAACTTCTTGAGGTAAGACATGCGAGTTCAAATCAAGCCAAGAGTTTCTTCTTTTTATTATTTATCATGTTTATTAAAACTCATAGAACTTGAGTTTGAGTTGTTGTGATAAATGAAAACTGAAATTGATATGAAGGCAGTACTTCATTTGGTTTGGTTTGTTTTACGGCATATCAACCTCAATGGGTTATTTAATGGCGACAATTTTTATTGCTGGTAATTTTTTTTTTTTTTTTAAATCTATTTCTGGTAATATTTTTTCATTCAAAAAACCTATTTCTGGTAATGTTTTTCAAAAATTGTATAGCTGTTAATATTTTTTTTCAAAAATGTATAGCTGGCAATAATTTTGCTGTCGGACGTAGTTTATCGTCTTACCCAGGACATGGATGTAGTTTATCGTCATACCCAGGACAGTACTAGTGAAAAATTAGTGATTAATTCACAATGCTTCATCTAATAGTGAATAAGAACTATGTATACATGCTTGCTTTAAACATTTGTTGTAAATTCTCTTCTAAAAATTGGTTGAATAAAAATTACATTTATGCAATTTGTTATTGATATTGTTATAAATGACTGAAAGTGAGGATTGCTTTGGCACTTACTGGCAAGGAAAATAGAATCAGTGAGGCTGCTATGCACTAATGCCTTTTGGAAAGGTATGAGTTCACTTCCCCACAATTATATGTGTAAATAATAAAACAGTTGAAACTCTGACCCCTGTAAATACCTCCAATTATTATAGAAATGATGACTAAAATTTCCAATATATTGTTCAAAATTAAGACAAACTCTATCCACTATAACTTTACTGCAAGAGAGGATATATATATATATATATATATATATATATATATATATATATATATATATATGTATATATATATATATATATATATATATATATGTGTATATATATATATATATATATATATATATATATATATATATATATATATAAATAACCAATTATATAAGATTTTGTGTTCATCTTTTCTGGTTGTTTGCATGTCGAGAGCACTGCTCACAACTGAGAAAAAGCTGATGTTATATAACTTTTCAGTGGTTAGATAAGGTGTACAAAATGTAAATTCTTTGTTTTCAATTCATTAAATACAGAAACTTGAATTTGGTGCATAATCCTGGTTTCATAGTATCAGAAATACTATTAACCTTTAAATAACCATAACAGCTTGTGCAAGTATGCAAGCCAAATGGGTAAAAACAAGAAAATTCATTTTTTAAGAGTAGATTTTATGCTTATTTTCAATTTAATTATATGAAAACACTATAAAAATAATATTTGAACATTTTTAGATTATAAAAATAAAGAATTGTTAAGTTTCTAATGTAGAGTGAGTAGCTATGGTCAAATGCAAAATAAGTATTAAAACTGTCCAACAAACAGAATTGACAAAGTTTGCAATAAGCAATAATAAGAAAAAGAACAGGGCAAAAAATAATATATAATGCAAGCCAACAATATATAGAAGGCAAAATTAAAAGTAATAAGGCAAAGCAACATTAAGATAACAAAATAGTTCACAAACTAAAAATTAGCGTTGACTCACAAAAGCAATTTTGGATAAGCAAATGTAGCGCTCTGACTTCAAAACAAGACAGATTGGAACTGAGTCAGATGAAACCAAGAACCAGTCTATTTTATTGGATAGGAAAAAAATCCCAGCATGCATTTGTGTGTTTCTGCCTATAAAAGGGGAGGGGAAGGTGTTTTGCAGTCATTCTCACTCAAGATTGAGATCAACATCTAAATTTAATAATTTTTAACAGTATGATATTCTTTAATATATTCCATGCACAGTGGAGTTGTGTATTCTTTGCACCAAGTTGTTACCATTTTTCACCTCTTTTCTCTCTTAGAATTATGCATGCATAGCACTCCCTTTGGCTTCATGAATCCTAGAGTTGCCAATTAGCCATGAATGAATGGTGCACATATTGTTAGAAAAAGTTTAAATCATCAATTGATGATATCCACTGATCTCCAATATCTCTTTTATTATAAGGTTATAATTATGTTGATTATTCATATATTGATATTTTTATATGATACAAATGAATACTTTTTACTATAAGAATCTTTTTTTTTAATTTCTTGTTATTATTTCAGTTCACCCAACTGAAATATTTCAGTTGCGTGAATTTTGTGTTAATGAAGTTAGGATTTATTCAAAGCAGCTTAAATTTATAAGGGTGAGAAATTTAGCTTTGTATTAAGAATGTTTAATTTTGTAAAAATCTTACTTTTTTCCTGCCAAGCTTAATGATCAGCATCTGTTTCTTTTCAATTTAAAAAAAATATTTACTTTCAGTGAAGGAAAAAGGTTCTATATCCAAGAAACATACAAACAATTATGCATATTCACCCCACACATGGTACATTGTTTCTCAAGTTGCCTTAACTCTTTTCACAGAAGAAAAAGAAGAAATTCTTCTGGTTGATCAGAGAAATACTAATTTTGAGAAATGGTTTAGGCCAGGAACTTTTCACAACCCACTTTGTATATATTTAATCTTGATGATTAAGGCATTAAAATGTTGTTGATTCATAAAATGGCATTAGTTCCTCCTAATTATTTAAAATTCTTTCTGATTTTGTTTGGATTATGGAATTTAAAGGTTGCATGTTGGTCTATGATAGGTGTGTGCATTTTTACATGTAAACAATTAATGTAGAAGCGACAAAAAGTTTGGGTTTCTGCTATAAACCATTTATTCTTTTTTTCTCTCAGAAACCAAAGTTCTCAACGTCTCTTGGGTATGTCTATTTCCTTTTTCTGGTTCTGGAAGTAAGATATGGCAATAAACTACATCTGGCAATAAGGCCTCTGATTGGGAGGTTTTGAGGAGTGTGGAACCACTCCTTAATTGCTGTTGTTCACAGGTTCACTCTGACCTTGGGTGGTAGCACCTGTTAGGGTCCCAAATAGTGAACCCCTAAACTGGGGTCAAAACACTATGAAAGTATAAAAATACATTTTTAAGTAAAAAATAAAAATTCCTGCAAATTACCAAAATTCCCAAGGAAACTAAATTTCGGCATGAATGGACTCATAAGGAGTTTATGTGCCATGAAATAAACGAAACCAAACCAGAAGTAAGTAAGGCTAAGAACGGTTAAGATAAGAACTGAAATATAATGATTAAAATCAGCCAAATCAATTTATTGATCCTTTCTCATCAGAGTAAAACTGAGAACAAAAAGAATGTGCACAGCAACTAAAAAAATATACAACCCTACAACCCCAAACTAATGTTATATTCAAACAAAAAATATAAGATTAAAGACTAACCCACCAACGATTCCTGTTTACAGAGGGATGGTTCATAGGACTTAATGTATACTGATTCCAGAACCTTCAAGTGATAATGGCTATTAGCACTGAGAACATGTCTGGGTTATAAGACCAGGCAGACTGCTGGTTTTTAATCAGATGTTCAGCTATTGCTGGACTTGATACATTAATACATCTATGTAAATTGTTCAACTTTCTCTTGCAAATACATGAAAATTTTGCTTCTCATTTAATCAATGTTTGCCCATCATATCCAGTATGTCATTTTCTGTAATTTTGAAATGAATTATTATCATTCCAAGAACTATTCAGACTATCAATCTCATTCTTTTTAGTTATGATTATATTTTATCCAATCCATTATATAACTCAAAGAGAAAATAATGGCATAATCAAAATGTTGCCATTCCACCTGACTTCAAACAAAAGATTAGGAAGGACCCCCCATCAATACTGGAAAGAGTGACAATAGTTACTGAACTTGGGAAACCTATTTTCCTGAATAAAAATCTTCTTAATAGAAAAATTTTATAAATTTCAAAAGTAGCACCGACTCCACAGTCAATGAATGCTAAATGTTTCCTTATAAGGAAACTGCTAATATTACCATTACCATTGTATAGCCTTACTCAGGTATACAACTTGTGCAGAAAGGGGTAAGGATGATTTTATCAGGTTGTGTCCACCACTGCTGTAAAGCGGTATTCTGTTTGACTACCATTCTTCTGTTTTGCAGTATTGGTAAACGCTATCTGGAAGAAAGAAAGAAAGAAAGAAAATAAAACATAAAAAAGTCACTCTTTTTATAAAGACTGTACACTTGAGAAAAGGCATAAAATAGATTGGCCAATATAAAACAAAAAGAATGAGATCACTAGTCATAATGACTATTACAATTTCTTTATTTTTAAGTGCTAAACCTGATCAAATCTAATGAAAGCCTTGCTACTATGAAATTCAAAAGACAGTGTACTTTAGTATATTTCTGGCAAGACTATTTAAAGTTTTAGTATGTCTTTTTTATGCCACACATTCAAAGTAAAGACTAAGGAACAATCTGGGTTTGCATCAGAATTGTGTATCTCACCTAAAGTCTATGTATGTTTGTGTTTTTTGTTTTTCTTAATGTAAAAATTACTAAAGAATATTTCTTTTCCTGAAAGTAATTTGCTTTTGTTTTTTCTCTGCATCAGCTGGCAATAATCCACACACACACACACAATAAATCTAAGTGGTCAAAGAAACTGCTGCCAACTCGTAGATCTTCCTGTCAGGAGCCAGCTAGCAGAATTTGGAGCAGTTGTATTGGGTGTGTTGAGTTGCTTTATTGGCTTTTAGCCAACATTTTGTGTAAAAACATGGTTTAGAGCACTTTACACACCAGTCAACCCCTGGTTTGCCCTTACCAAAAAACCAACCAACAGATTTGTGAATTTGTATGAGCAGCTGTCTACTATTAGAATATGCTTGGCTCATATATGATTTGGCAGTGATGACACACAGTTTTCTTTTAATGACTTATCATTTAGTTTTCTCATTAAATTCTATAACAATCCATTACTATCTGCATCTGTTCTTGAATAAAATATGCACAATGATATTTAACATTAATTTTGGTTTAGAGTAAGCAAACAAGAACTGGGGTTTGCAATTTTGAAAAATTATAAATTACTTGTCTAGCATCAGTGTAAGTTACAATATAGTCTATGTTATTATGGCATGAAATAGTTTCACAAAAATCATGGAAAATTTAGTATCCTTCTAGATAGAATTTTTCAGAAAAATAATGCTAATTTCCTTTGAACCAAATTGAATGCAGTCTTGACTCATTTTTGCAACAAGAGAAGTATATCAAAAGAATCATTTGAAATTGCAATTCCATGATCATCCTGCTTAAGGAGTTACAATTTTCATAAGATTGGTGAAATAAACCCAAACATGGTTATCTAAATTATAGTGTATAAGGGAATGATGTTCAGTGTCCCCAGTTTATTTCTATCTTTATAAGTATTTCTTGCAACTATATATATATATATATATATATATATATATATATATATGAAGAAATATAGTCTTAAAGTGTGCTATATTTATGGGATAAAGTGCTCAATATCAGAGATAGAGCGTGTGTAAATATAAAAGTGAACATAGAAGTCAACACTTAGAGGCGACTGTCTGTTTCATGCTAGTGCAATCATCAGGCAAAGTTGCCTGACGATTGCACTAGCATAAAACAGACTGTCGCCTCTAAGTGTTGACTTCTATGTTCACTTTATATATATATATATACATGTGTGTGTGTGTGTGTGTGTGTGTGTGTGTGTGTGTGTGTGTGTGTGTATATCGGTGTAGACATTCTTAGAAAGTTCAGAGTATAAAATTTAATCTATTGCTTTATCTATTAATTGATATAACAAAAATATCCAAAGTGAGTTACTAGTCATTACTTACTTTTATTACTTTAATTTCATTTTTTTATTAGATGGAGCCTTGTTAATTACTGTGGGAGAAATCATCAGCCATGTATTGAAAGATACATGATCACCGAAGCATGTATGGCATAAGGCACCTAACTGACTGGTTATCAGTTATGAATATTATTTTTTGACTAGTATTTAAATTTGTTTTTGGTTGCTTTTTATTGCAACTATACGGAAGCCATCGGTCTTCAGTGAGTAAACATTCAAACTCATACACCTTTTGATTCAAAGACGAGTTGAATACAGCAGCTGCTTTAACCACTGAGCTACAAGAACTTTGCAGATGATCAAATCTAACTTATAACTCATCACACCACCATTTTACAATATTTATCAGTTTAATACTTATTTAATTTTTACAACTTTTACAGCTAAATCAAGGATAACTAGTTAGAAAAGGTGAAAAATGAATGTAACTTGGGTAAAGCTCTTTAAATTCTGTTATAATGTTAACAATAAAACAAAGTAAAAACATGAATGTTCAAGTAGTTAAAAGTAACAAATAATAAACTAATGACATCTTTGGTATATTAATGACCATCCGTTATTGCAATGGTATTTTTCTTTGGAAGAAGTCGTCTCACCCCCCACACACACACACACACAAAGTATTTCATACCAAATATACACGTGACAAAGGCTGATGTACTATGTGTTAGCAATATTAAGTACACAAAGGGTTCTGTTATCCAAACAGTATTTGGAATATGTTTCTCAAAATTCAATTTCTAAATAGATTTTTTTTTAAACTTTTCATTCAGTCATAATAGATTTATTTTTAACTCATTCAAATTCCATTTTGTGGATTCATGTGTGAAATATCTTTCTTTAATGTTAAAGTTTGGGACAAAATATTAAACATTTATAATCGGTAGCATAAAGTAATATTTTTCATTTCTGGTTTTATTTTTCAATCCTTTAGTACTTTATTCAGTTTTTGAAAAATGTCTTTTCCTATTCCATTGCACCTCTGAATTTATGATTCCTACTTTCCTTCATCTATTATAAAATCTACTGTTCGTCCTTGCTTTGAATATTGCTACCATATCTAGCCTGATGCTCCTGATATATATTTAAAGATTCTTGATAAAATCCAAAGAAGAATCCGCAATGTTATTTGTACACTATTTACATTATTCGAACTATCGTCCTCATCTTTGTCGCCATATTTATCACAACATTTCAGCCGTTGTACGCTTTAGCCTTCTTCAGGTGGTTGGAATGTCAAACTGAACCCTTTATTTCGCTTGCTAGGGTAAACTGTTCTAGTTCCATGTGCCATGTCTAATGGATGTCAGTTATCAGTTATCTCCTGTTAATTCCCCTCTCCAAGTTCTCTACTGCCTTAACCAGGTATTGAACTCACAACTCTTTGGGTCCTGTCTCTGGATCTAACCAACACCTTTATTCACTGTTCAACTTGTGGAACTCTCTTCCAGTTTTTTGCTCTTCAGTCAACTTTGATTTTCAAAAATTTAAATGCAATGTCAGTCATTATCTTCTGTCTTCTTAATTCTTGTTCTTTTATTGTCCTCTCTCCTCAATAGTAGTTTTTCTCATATTCTCTAACACTCAGTAACCCCTTGTGCATTAGTTCTTTTATTGCCTTGCATGTGGTGAAATGATTATAAAAAAAATCTGTTATTTTAATATACAAACTTGTGTTACATTTATGTACATTATTTTAAAACAGATTCCCACATTTAGTGCTGATAATTATTTGAGAAATATTTAGTTAGATGTATAGTCTTGAAAGGAAAATAAAATAAAAGACCTCACTTTAACCTATTCTTTTCATTTTTCATTAAATATAGTTTAATAAGGCTTGTTCTTGTCTTCATAAAAATGGCACTAGAATGTTTTATATCTCTGTGAATGGTTTTGATTTTGAAAAATCAAGATCTGATAAAAATCTGTCCTAGAGTTGTTTTTGGCCAATATACAAATAACAATCTTCAAATAAATTAATCAAAAATGATTTTGAAACGGATGTGAAATTTAAATTTTTTATTATTCGATTTTTCACTATTGACTCAATCGTGATATGTTATCTTTGTATTTGCTTTAGTTGTGTTTGTAAGATTTAGCCATTTATTTAATGTCATGATTGTCGAATGTCTTGTAAAGGAATAACTCCAGTGTCATTTTTCAAACTGTTGGATCTTTTTTTATTAATTACTGTTTAATTTCATGTCCATTTTAAATAAAGATAGATGAGTAGCCAACTCATTGTCATTGACACTTGTGTTACTCAACTTGGCTGAATTGATTAGCTGTGTTCTCCTAACAGGAAACCATTTTTAACATATTTACAATGCATCCTGTGGCATGTTGTGTATTACTTCAGATGCTGATATAAATACTTGCCACAGTTTTTAATTTATTTTTTTTAGGGATGTTGCAACAAAAGTGACATACCTATTATCAGCATTCTTTTGATTTGTACAGCTGTTTACTGTTAGAAAATTACTATTGAATGTATTAATAATTGTATTTAGTCAAATAAAGCATAAGTTGTCTTTATATAGCAATTTCTAATGGTAACTTTAATAAAAACATTGATATACCATTATGTAAGACTTGAACTATCCAAAGTAGTTATAAATGTGTTCTAGGGATGTAAAATGCAGCCATCTCCCTTTCGTTGAAATGAAGTCATGAGGGTCACATGACAGCCAGTGAGGGATGTCAGTTCATATAGTGACAAAAGCCTGATTTTAGTTAGTACTCCTCAAGACATGCCTGTCCACACAAGTTTCTACGTAAACTACAAATAAGACAGACATGACGAGCCTACAACGGTAGGGCATACAAAGAAAACCAGATACATAGAAAACACCACCAGACCTGCACATTTTTTCCCCCAGTTGGGAAATATTACAAGTAAGAACCTTTCTCTTTTCACCCCTTTCACACTGCTTGTTGTATACATCTTATATATAAAGCACAGTGTATGTGTGTGTTTGTGCATGCATGTGTCCAAGCAACTCCTCCACTCCCACTGGTCTGATTTCAAAGATTCATAGTTCATTCAAAAACCCTAGAAAAGTTACGTGCAGGGAACGTTTTTCGTTGAACTCAGATTCAGGGTGGCCAGGTTATGCTTGGTTAAAAACATATATTAATATATTATACTAGCTATTATTGTTGCTTTAAAGGGGAGTAAAACTTATTTTCCTTTTGTATCCAAAATTGCAGCTAGCTTAAAATTTTTAGCTAGCTTAAAAGCTGCCCCAACAGGCAGCATTTAAGCTAGCTCCAGTTTATGAATGAAATGTTCATTTAAAATTTTTGTTTCAAAGATTTCAACTAGTGAATATATCTTAATTTGTGAAGTATGCTAATATGTTATAATATTCTCTGTGTGGGACAAATTTGTGACAAGTATGAATGTATCTATTTAAAGATTTTCCTGAGAACAATTCATGTTTGTCATTCCTTTCTCTCAGATATTCCGTTCCATCTATGCATCAAGGCATTACTATATCATGGAGATATTAATTAGTTGCAGTATAAACCACATGTGGGCTCTGTGGGTGTTGAACAAACACAAATGTGCCTGAGCGAGCATCTGAATTAGGGATTTGCTAGCCACCCTAGTAAACAGGTATCCTCAAATACCAGTGGCCAGCTATTATTATAATTAATGGTTATAATGGGTAAATACAAACTGGAAATATTTTTTTGCATGGCACTCCTATCAGTGTTAATGAATTTCATTTTAATTACCCAAATAAAGCATATGTAGTTTTATATAACAGTGACTATTGGTAACTCTAATAAAAACACAGAAGGCATTATATAAGTGTTCAAATATTGAAGGTAACAATGGATATGTTGACATCTTGTTTGATATGCATTACTCAGTTCTGCATATTTACCAAATAAGTGATTAGCTATAATTAATTTTTAATTAAATATAGTTGAGCATCTAATACACATTCATCTAATTATAAACAATAATGGAGGGGTTAAGTTTTACATACAGAAAATACCAGTTTGTTTCAAAATAATTATCACTTCTTGGAATATCTGTTCAATTGACAGCAAAAATTTCTCTATTTAAATTGAAAAGTTTTCTGTATGAAACAAGTCATTGGTCAAAATGTTTTATTTGGATAGCCGCCTGCAAATAAAATGCTGTCATATTTTTCTCATTCTTGAAATGCATTTTCTTGATCATGCTATGAAAGTGGAATTCTCCTTTTGATCAATGTATGTTATATTACATTGTGTATGTTTCAAAATTGTAAATTCTCTTTTATTACTTTTTCCTACCTTACACTCTTTAATCACTGTGCTTATTTGTGCTCTGATCTATAATGTATAATTTCCAATCAGTTTATATTTTTAACACCTGTCATATTATCACTCTAATTTCTTCTACTTCTACCTATTGGTATTCTTATACACTTCTTTAAGCTCTCATCACATTACCTCATTATTGAGTAACTTGTTTCAATTCATTTTTTTTATTAGATAATTTTTGTATTTCTTTGCCAAAGTGAGATTTAATTTTGATTTACATTACAATTTCGGATTTTATCAATT
Organism: Acanthosepion esculentum; assembly: GCA_964036315.1. Lineage (NCBI taxonomy): Eukaryota > Metazoa > Mollusca > Cephalopoda > Sepiida > Sepiidae > Acanthosepion > Acanthosepion esculentum. The sequence continues at coordinate 98,290,050 of OZ038492.1, read as the reverse complement.
CAAGAACATACAAACCAAATTATTAACATCATTTTCATCTTTTTGTGTGATGTCTCTTCAGAATGTGGACAGTTATGATCCTCCACAATTTCCTATCCTCTATAGCTCTTAACAATATCTGTCTTCTATATATATATTCTATATCCCCCACTCCTTATTCATCCATCCATTTACACAAGCTCATTCAGTAGCTTACTCACTGTTTGCCTCTGCCCCTCCTGGCTTCAATATGTCCTGTGAATATCAAATTCTTCAAGTCCACTTTCCTTATCTGTCTATATTTCTGAGATGAGTTATTGTAATTTATTTACACTACTTATATTTACATGGCCCAGTGGATAAAAGCATTGGTTGAATCCATTGACTTGATCCAAATTCAATGTGAATTCAATACCTGGCTACAGCAGAGGTGAACAAAAACTTGGAGAGTTGGGTGAAAGGGAGATAACTGATACTGAGACATCTGGAAGGAGAATGGAACTGGAACAATCTACCCCCGTGAATGAAATAAAGGGTTCAGTTTGAAATTCCAATTACCTGAAAAAAGTCAGTGTGTACAATGGCCAAATATGACAACAAAGATGAGGACAACAGTCTGAACAATGTATAATAAATAGTGTAAATAATTACCCTCTTTGCTTATTATGTATCCCAGAAATTTCAACTGCCTTTTTCAGATTCTAAGTAATAAGTGTTTTTTTGTTTCAACTTTCCTTAAAACTTTCTCATTTCATACTACATCCATATTTTTCTCAGCATCCTTCTGTAGAACCACATTTCTGTTACTTCAAGTCACCTCTTTATCTTTGAGGAAATTGTTCAGCATTCACTGTCATGTAGCAAAATTGATATTCCACAAAAAGAAGGTTATTTTCCTTTTCAAGTGAAACAGATTTCTAGTTTTGTTCTGATATAAAATTTCTTGATTTCCATAAAATTGTTTTTAATTTACAGTAAGTGAAACTATCAAAAAGTATTATATTTTGTCTCATATTTCAGATTTGCATATTTTTTTGCTGAGTGTATCTTGGTGCCTTATTTAGCTAAATTTAAGGATTCTTACTGAATATTTATATTTCGCAATATGATTTGTTTTGCTTCTTTAAACTCAAAATTGTTGAAGAAAAATTAACATTTAAATTCATAAGTGCATTCTATTCAAATTAAAATGTTGCATAAAATATGTCCTGATTTCCTAATTGAGAACTTGTGCAAGTTTATGTAAGAAACAAATTCTACTATTGTATGCTATTATTTCTTTTTTAAAGAACATAAATTCAAAATGTCTGTTTAAAGTTTTATTTTACAAGAGGAAATTCCGTTTGTGTACAAATCTGTAGTAAATAATAAAGGAGCACATTTGGCTGAGTTGTAAAAACTGACAACTGTAAAAAATGTTTTACTATCTTTCCCTACCACCATAACCCCCACCCCCCAAAGATTGTGCCTAAAATGTGTGTTTGGTATACTCATATGTGTTAAATTATGATAAAAATGAAATTTTTAAAAATGTAAAAAATAACTATAGAAAACCAACATCATTTGTTGAAAGGCAAAATTTCTGCTGTGTTATCAAGTGAATATAATTGAAATAATGTTTTCACTAATTCATCTAACTATATATACTTGCATTTATCTAATTGGATTTTGTATTTATATGCTTCATTTCATTTAAGGCTGGTGAGTTGGGCTTTTTCTTTCCTTTTTTACTCACGGGCTATAATGTCAGTAGATATACACCAATTCTTTGTTTAAAATAACTTACAATTTGCCAACAGTTACCAACATCAGGGTGGTATCAGAATTTAGTTATATACCTTTCATTAGTAAAGCAAGACAGGTCATAAGTTTAGATGAGACAATGTTTATTTATATTATTTACATTTGAACTAATGTCCATCTTTGTTGCTATCATCACAGTGTTTCGGCTGTTGGGTCCTCCTATCTTCTTCAGGTATCTCTTGATCTTGGGAATTTCAAACTGAACCCTTTATTTAATCTACAGGAATAGATTATTCTTATTCTGCTGCCCATGTCTAGGAATATTTTTTTCTTTTCTTTTCTTTTTTTTTTTTGTTACTGTTCACTCTGTACTGAGTCTAAGAATATACCATCTTGCTCAGGGAATGTACTCACAATTATGTCACCAAATTCAAGAAGTTAGACCATTTATCGCTCACACTAATTTCACAGAGCAGTACTAAATAAGAACAAGACAAGGTATGGACAACAGAATGAGAACAATTTACCACCATAGATTAAATAAAGTTTGAAATTCCCTGATGATTACTCAGATCAACAGGCCCCTAAAGAAGGCTGGAGAGCACAACAGCCAAAATAATGTGATAACAATAGCAAAGATGAAGACATTAAATCAAATGTAAATAACGATCACTCCTCATCCCAGAAATTCAGTCAGAAATGAGACAATCTATATGGACTCCAATCCATATCAAAATGTTAATTAACCAACTTATGTAAACAAGTTTATTTTCCCAGATTTTATATAAGTGTCTTTATGAATAGAACATTCTTAGTGCAAAGTCAATAAAATGTACTATGAACACATTACAGTCTATTTGTATGTTTGTCTAAGTATATAACCTAAAATGGTCATTATCTGTCCTTCATTATAAATAATGGCATCTTAGCATTGTCATTACAATCTAAGACATATCAAAGAACATTTTACTTAGTCTTATTCACATAAACATTTCATGTTGTCTTATTCTATAAATGTGCTATTAAGATATCTAGAAACAGCATTGTTTTAATGTTTAATGTAGATCACACTAGCATGGTTTTAATTTGGTTGTAAAGTAAAAGAGCCACAAAACAATTCATAAAATAGTGACAAAAAAAATGAAGCCCAATTTTTAAGT
>OZ038492.1:98232168-98282168 GCA_964036315.1 Acanthosepion esculentum | reverse complement strand
ACCTACATTTACCCCCGATTGGGCAAAGGTCTTTATTCCTATAATTGCAGGTAGGGTTACTAGATTGAGTTTCATTACTATGGTAGTTTCTAAGTATTCTACAATTATGGGAAGATATAATTTTCTCCATGTTTCTAACGTATGAATAACTAATTTTCAGTGTCTTCCTATTGAAAATTTTATGTAATGGATGTTTATTATGAAAGTGTTTATCTATTAATCTTAGAAAGAAACTTCCTATATCAATGTTAGTGAGCCTGCAATATGGTGGGTTAAACCATATTATCTTCCTCTTTCTGTTTTTAGTTCTATTATTATTCTGATTTACTAGTTCTCCGTTAAAGTTTAATTCTTGTCTAAAACCACTATTTTTGATGGCCTGGTTGTATATAAATTTATTATCTTCAAAGATATTTTGGTTAAATATTTTGGCTATTTATTCTCATATTCACAGTTTTGGGGATGTGATCTATCACAGATTTAGGGTGGTTAGAGTGGATGTTGATGTATAGGGGTGTCTGATCAACTTTATGGAAAGGTTTAAAGGTATCATTATATAGCTTGAGTGTAATATCCAAAAAGTTGACAATTTTCAGGTTGGAAGATATTTCAATCTTAAGGCCTAGGTATTTGAAGGCCCTAACTATCTTCTTATATAAGCTGGAAGTTAAGGGGCCATTGCTATTAGGGACAAAGATTAGACCATCATCTCTATAAATTCTGACTTGGTTAATGCTAACTACTCTACTTAAGGTGTCTAGAATGTATATGCCCAATACATATGCAATTTGGGCAGAATTGAAAGCTCCCATAGGCACATCGAAATTTTCATTATTCTTCTTCACCCAAGTAGCGTCATTGTATGTAAGTATTGATCTTCTTGACGCTAAAATAATGTCCAGATCATTATCCGTTATTTCGGTATATCCTTTAGTGAAATTCAGGCTGTTAATTAATAGTTCCTCCGAAATAGAAGGGTAAAAATCCAAGATGTCAAATTGGATAAAAGTGGCTCTTCTTTTGTTGGGGATCTTTCGGAACCATTTAATCGTCTCAGCTGAGTCTTTCCAAAGGTTGACAGGGTATTTATCCAGGACACATGAAATTCATACCCAGATGTCCTCAAGGACACATGGCACAGTGGATAAAGGCGTTGGTTAGATCCAGTGACAGACCCAAAGAGTGTGAGTTCAATATCCGGTTAAGGCAGTGGAGAACTTTCAGAGGAAAAATTAGCTGGCTCAGGCGGATCAGCTGAGATGGAAAGTGAGACAGACCTTGGAGAACTTTCAGAGGGAAAATTAGCAGGAGATAACTGATAACTGACATCCATCAAACATGGCATGTGGAACTAGAACAGTCTACCCCAGTGATCAAAATAAAGGGTTCAGTTCGAAATTCCAACCACCTGAAGAAGGAGCGTACAACGGCCGAAACGTTGTGACAAATATGGCGACAAAGATGAGGACAATAGTCCGACTAATGTAAATACTGTACTTAATTTTTGTATGATATTTTCTGGGTATTATAAACCTAATGTTTTCAGCAACCATTTTTACCAGTGCTCATATTGCAATTTTGCTGTTATCATTACATGTTTTTACCAGAGCTCATATTGCAACTTTGTTATCATTGCTTTTCTCACTCCTTATTACTGGTTCCCATATTGTATTTATTTTTATGCTTGGTCGGCTCAGGAGATTTTTGTGGCCTAGCATATGTGCTGATTCCTTAAGTTTACAAATTTTCCAATGGTGTTCCCTGTCTATGATATTTATTACATGTCTTCTATCCAATTATAGAAAAAGTGCTTTGAGTCCCTGTATATGGTGTATAGTATGAACTGTATTAACTATTACTTAGTATCTTTTTCTTATTGTTGTTATTGTTATATTTTTATTTTATAATAATAAAGCATAGAGTGTATGTGTTCATCCATCCATTTTTTGATTTCAGTGAATGATAAACAACCTGAAGTAACATGTGTGAAGTAATCCATGGTTACCTCCCTTGTCAAGAAATGGTCTCTGTCTTTGCTGTAAAAATGGGGAATGAATGAGAAGGGGAGATTTTAAATTCTATGCGTTAATGAGTTTGGACATCAAAACAAACAGTTAAGGACTTCATCTTCTCTTCTTTCCCTCTCCTCTAATTTAATACACTTAAATTAGTCCACATGGTATCTGGAAGAATTTATGCCAAATAGTGTCTGAAAGAAAAAGAAATGTTACCACGAAAAAAAAGCCATTGGAATATACAAGTGGACTAAAAAAAAAAATTAAAATTACAAGAATTTGTAAGTAAAGTCATTTGATTTTTCAAAAAAGAAAAATTTTTTCCTTGCATTTAAACTACAAACAGTTTATAAAACTAAAAAGGAAAACAAATTTGTTCTCTTTGTTAAAAGAAAAGGATATTTAGTTCAATTGATGACATATCCATTACACAAAATTCCTAACAAGGACACTATAACCATAGGTAATTTACAGTAAAATCCAACCTCCTACAAAAATGGTTTTATCAGAGAATTTGGCAACTAACTGAAAAAGGTTTATTCAAAATTATTCAAAAACTAGTTGCCTCAACAAAGAACCTGATAGTATATACGAAACATCTGTCTTTTTGTCAATAATAGGAGAAGACTCATATGACATTTACAAGGGGTTGAAATTTGATAATGAAGAGGAGAAAGAAAATTTAGAAGTAGTAATAACAAAATTCAAAGAATTTTTTGTTGGAGAATCCCATGAAGTGTATGAAGCTTACAAATTTCATATTCAAAGGCAAGAAGCTTCAGAGAATATAGAGGTATATGTCACTGCACTCCAGCAGTTAGCAAAAGGCTGCAATTTCAGGTAAATGCAAGGCAGGCTAATTCAAGACCAAATAGTTTTTGAAGGATAAAAGGCTTACCCTAGACAAATGTGTAGATATAGGCAGACCCTATGAAACTTCCAAGAAACAAACTCAGAATGTTTCTTTAGACACAAATGTAACAGAAGCAAACAATAACAGAGTAAGACCAAAGAAATATAAAAAGAAGCCTCAAGATACATTACACCATAAAAGTAGTACAAATAAATGTATATGCTGTGGCAATATTCCATCTCACACTCAAAATGACTGTCCAGCTAAAAATGCAATTTGCGAAAAGTGTTCAAGGACATTATGCAAAAAGTGTAGAACTGGCAGGTCTAAAATTCAAGTAATGAGGGAGGAAGAACCACACTACGTCCTTGGGTCTATCACTACTAATGATAGATTTAAGTCGTAGAAGAAGCCTTGCAAGCTGAAGTTAAAGTTACTACAGAGTGATATAGTAAACTAATTCATTTCAAATTTGATACTGGAGCAGATGTAATGATAGACTAGAATAGTTATTTAAGAAAAAAAATCCCCAGTTATTAAAAAATGTAATGAACAACTGTATGGACCAGGTTACTACCAGATAAAAGTTATTAGTCATGTGGAGGCTTTATTAGAAACTCCAAAAGCAAAGTCTAAACAGGATTTGTTTGTTATTGAAAATTTGAGGAAACCATTACTGCGGGCACCAGCAATAAAAGCTCTTAACCTACTGAGGAGGGTGAATTCTATAAAAAGTGAAGACCACAAATATAGAAAAGAATTTCCAGAAGTTTTCACAGGCATTGGTAGACCCCAGATTATATATAAAATATATTTAAAAGAGTTTGTGCAACCAATGTCTATAACAACTCCTCAACGCTTGCCACTTCCTATGAAGAAAAACATCCAGGAAAAGTTACAGTGTTTAGAAACAGAAAATATTATCCATCCGGTAAAAACACCAAAAACTTCACCAGCAATCGGTAAACCTGCTTCACCAAGATCTGTTCTAAAACAGACAGTGAAATACAATGACAAAATACCTTTCACCTGAGCTGAAGAACGGAACAGCTATCATCAATGAAAGTTACCAACCCACAAACTTCCAATACACTGCACTGTCAATCAAGACCTGTTTTGGATGTTAGTTACTTGGAGAAACAGAGTCTAACTGAAATTGAAAAGCCAGTGGCTCCAGCCCATCAGTTTGCATCAGATATGGTTACAATGTTCAACCTCCTGATAGACTTTCATATTGAAAGGACTTTTTAAAAAAAATGGGAGATGTGGAGTAATACATGGTTACCTCCCTTGTCAATAAATGGTATCTGCTTTCAATATAAAAATGGAGCAAGAATGAGGAGGGGAGATTTTAAATTCTACACATTAACGAGTTTGGATGTCCAAACAAACATTTAAAGACTTCATCTTCTCTTCTTTCCCCCTCCTTTAATTTAATTTACTTAAATTACACCACAACAGGTAATAACTCCTGTAGTTACACACAATTAAAAATTAAATGAATAACTCATTTAAAGTTAAATTTAAATATCAGACAGAGTAAAAGGTTTAAAAGCAATTCTTTATTAAAGGTTTAACTTTAATTACGCTCTTCATCAATATATCGTCTAATTAAACTATAATTAAAACTTAAGCAAGGCACAGTACATTGCACATATGTTTATTTTTCTTCTTCCAGCATGCATACTGTGATATATTCAAAATATTACATAGTTTTGGTTCCCTAATGTCTTTTAGGAGTGACTTTATATGAAGGGATCATAAGGAATGGTGATTTTAATGAAAATAAGAATTGCTCACAAAATAAATGTAAACAAAACAATGGAGATCAGTTGCATATACAAGGAAAGATTATGCTGAATTAAGGTGTCAAATAAAGAGAATAATTTTATTATTTCTCAATTCTTATATTGTTTATGTATATAAGACACTGAAGATAAAAGGCTGAAAGCCTAAAAGCCCTCCACAGAAGCAAGCCTAGAGTCCACCCAAAGGCTTCTTCTGGGCTAGTACTAAATAAAAAATGAAGTAATTATAATCAGCCAGCAAAATAAATTGGTGTTTTTGAAATATCAATAAAACCAGGATTTGTGTACGAGTTGATTCAACCAATCTTGTATGTTCTGACTCATAGACTAGTCATTTTATTTTGAACTTTTCTTTTTTGACAGATTGCCTGTCAGTATAAAATAAAAGTGCAAATAAAAGGGTTTATAATCAGAAGAATATCAAACATAGACAACTGACAGTCACCATTTTTTTTCACAATCCTCTCTGGTTGTTTGTCATCACTGTGTTTAGGTTGTGTTTACATTTCAAACAAGATCTGTTCTTTGTTACTCTTCAGCAGAATTATTTGTGAAATTAACTTTTCAACAATTACTTTGGTAAATTAAGGGTACATGTATGATCCCAAGAAACAGTATGTGTATAGGCAGTCATATATATATATATATATATATATATATATATATATTGTAATGATACAATATATATATATATATATATATATATTGTAATGATACAATATATATATATATATATATATATATATATATTGTAATGATACAATATATATATATATATATATATATATATTGTAATGATACAATATATATATATATATATTGTAATGATACAATATATATATATATATATATTGTAATGATACAATATATATATATATATATATATTGTAATGATACAATATATATATATATATATATATATTGTAATGATACAATATATATATATATATATATATTGTAATGATACAATATATATATATATATATATATATATATATTGTAATGATACAATATATATATATATATATTGTAATGATACAATATATATATATATATATATATTGTAATGATACAATATATATATATATATATATATATATATTGTAATGATACAATATATATATATATATATATATTGTAATGATACAATATATATATATATATATATATTGTAATGATACAATATATATATATATATATTGTAATGATACAATATATATATATATATATATATATATTGTAATGATACAATATATATATATATATATATATATTGTAATGATACAATATATATATATATATATATATATATATATATATTGTAATGATACAATATATATATATATATATATATATATATATATATATTGTAATGATACAATATGGTAATCTGTATGGAATTTCTAGGAGGATATAGATCCAGGGAGAGCTTTAGATAGGAGTTCAAGGCTCACTCACAAATACAGAAAACAAACAATGAGACATTAAAAGAATATAAGGAAAGTTTATTCCTTTTAAAAATGTATTCCTTTTATTTGCCTGAAGATGGTCATGAAACCAGAAACATAGCAGAAATATGAAGAATTAAATATAAAATATATCTTCTAAAAGAAATCCACATTATAACCAAAAACGTTTGAGGTTTCTCTCTTTTTTTTTAAAATACACTTTTTTTTATCACTGGAACAACTATAACCTTTTCCCTCTCCCTCCCTCCCTCTCTCTCTCTCTTTCTCTATATATATATATATATATATATATATATATATATATATATATTTAAACCGTTCAACTCAAGCAAGGCAGGAGTGCTACTAGTCCGCAAGGGGCTACAGAGAATGTAAGTGAGGGAAAAAACTGTATTAGGTGGGGTTGAGGAAAGGATAAAAAGTAGAAACAAGAAGAATAAGGATCAAGGCAAAAAATGATGTCAATTGACATTACATTTAAATCTTTGAAGATTATATTTATCAGGGAAGCAAGTAAGAGGAATGGAGATCCACTGTCAGCAAACTGTTGGAGTAGAAGAGGTGGTTACATTTAACTGTTTTGACAGTAAAAGGGTGGGACCAAGATGCCAACCTAGTAGCATGCTTAAATTCATGCAGTCAGGGATGTGTGTGTGTATTTGGAGAGTAATTTTTAATTTATGCAAGTTTGGTTAACCCTTAGGAGATGACAAGGCCAATCTATCAGCTGAAAAGTCAAATGATGAAGAAGGCAACTTGGCAATATAAGCCTCCAGATTACCTGTCTGGTTTTCATACCAGCCAATCAGATTGTTCCTTGCATTTCTTGCACATCTGGGCCTTTCAATGCTGCTTTCTCTGATAGTTGTGTTCTGTGATTTTATATCATTTTTTTTTTGTGTATGTTTGTGTATGTTTCAAGTGCAGACTTGTGAAAAGGGCTCTGTCTGCTTGGCACTGAAGCTCCTAATGAGGCTCCATCTTTAAAGGGTTAAAGGACAAAAAAGTTCTATGTTAGGAATCTTTTACTCATATTTTTCTAGATTTCAAACCATTTTCTTAGTTTCCAGTACAAATTTAAATATATATAGTCTAATGTCTAAGTACTTTCATCTTTCATAAGACATTATCCAAGTGGTTTTGATTTTTTTGTGCCATGTCAGTTTCATTCTCTGTCTATATTTCTGAGATGAGGTATTATGTACATTATTTACATTATTTGGACTATTGTCCTCATCATGTCTTTGTCGCCTGGGTATGTGGCAGCAACCCAAAATAAATGGGATAGGCAGGTACAAGAGGAGGACAACAACACTCAGAAAACAATCTGCCTGCCGTATGTGAAGGGGTTATCAGAGAAAATACAAAGGATCTGTGGTCCATATAACATCAGAACAACCTTCAAAAGCTTAACAACACTTCGCAGATATCTCTCCCGAGTAAGACCCCCCCATAGAGGAGAACATGACTAAAGACTATGTGTACGCTATCCCATGCAGCTGCGGAAAGAAATATAAAGGGGAGACAGGCCGCCCCCTTAAGGTAAGGCTTCAAGAACACCAGAAAGTAACACAAGGGGAAGTGGAAAAATCAGGCGTGCCTGACCACATATGGAGAGAGAAGGGAGATCACCGCCCTCTGTGGGATCAGGTTGAGATCATAGACAAAGAACACCATTGGAAAATTCGTAAACTTAAGGTATCAGCACATATGCTAGGCCACAAAAATCTCCTGAGCCGACCAAGAATAGAAATGAATACAATATGGGAACCAGTAATAAGGAGTGCCAGAGAAAAGCAATAATAACAAACAAAAATTGCATGATCTCTGGTAAAAACATGCAATGATAACAGCTAAAATTGTAATATGAGCACTGGTAAAAAATGATTGCTGAAGACATTAGGTTTATAATACCCAAAAATTCATACACAGATGTCCTCAAGGACAGATGGCACAGTGAACAAAAGTGTTAGTTAGATCCAGTGACAAGACCCAAAGAGTGTGAGTTCAATACCCAGAAGGCAGTGGAGAACTTTCAAAGGAAAATTAACAGGAGATAACTGATAACTGACATTCATTAAACATGGAACAGTGAGCGAAATAAAGGGTTCAGTTCGACATTCCAACCACCTGAAGAAGGCCGGAGCGTACAACGGCCGAAACGTTGTAATAAATATGTTGACAAAGATGAGGACAATAGTCCGAATAATGGAAATAATGTCAGTTTAATTGTTTTTTAAATATCTATTTGTTTACTGTATAAATGGTTCCTGTACAATAGTTTAATCATGTTATTTACATTATTATTTGTTATTGTTCATTTTGACTTTTTCTGAAATAAGTTTAATATGACTATCAATTGTATGGTCAGGTAGATTATTGTTAATGTTTTTTATATTTTGAGTTCTTTAAAATATTAATGTTATATATATGTTATATATATATATATATATATATATATATATATATATATATATATATATATATATATATCATGTAGAGGATATTGAACGTGCTCTATTTATTATTTATGATGGCTGTTTTGTATCTGCGTAGGTATTCACTGTTGGAGTTAAGAAGGCATGTTGAGTTTCTATAAATGAAGGTTTTAAAATTTTTATTATTCATATCAGTTATATCTAAAAAAAATGAAATTTTTATTGTTTAGTTCATATGTGGAATTAAGGACTATCACGTGAACATATATATAAAACAATGCTCCAGGACAGACACTTAGGGGCTGATGATAGCTGTGTACAGAAAGGCTTGAAATAGACTATCCCATGTTGAGGTCATTTTTGTTTTTTGCTGTAAAAAAATCCATATTCTCTGTTATAATAAATACATCGAACTGTCTGTGGATCAGTTTTAATAATTAATATTACTAGGATCCACCCTGATTATATACCAATGGATTGACTACCTGTACACACACACACACACACACACACACACATATATATATATATATATATATAAAATAAATTGCTAATTAACTCTTTCTATAATTACTTCTTTAAAATATAATATATATACTGCACAATCTAATATTTTCTGAAAATCAGATCCACAGTACATTCAGTATCTTAAATTCTGTGAAATAAAACTACTAAGACATTTTACTCTATTAATTGGACTGTACTTTAGTCCATGTCACTTCAACTGAAAAACACATACAACAACAAAAATTCTTGGATTTATGAGATTACTAAATTCAAACAAAATTCTGACTTGAATCATTTAAACAAGAATTCTATTGTTGTGGCATCACACGTTCCAAAATAATATAACTGTCAATAAATAGCATATTTTTGAAAACATCTTTCAGTCGACACTATATTTATTTTGTCTTGGAGTTTACCTGTAAATGGAAATATTACACCCTGAAGATAACAATTTGAAATTGTTAAAAGTATTAGACCTAGGATCATCTATTCTATCTAACAACAATTCAACTATAATTTATTTCATCTTGGTGTTTACCTGTAAATTGAAATATTACGCCCTGAAGATGACAATTTGAAATTGTTGAAAGTACTAGGCACAGGATCATTAATTCCATCTGATTTATCAATTCAAATATAAGGATCGCATTATTCAAGGAATTGATAGCAAGTTAATGTCTCATTAAATCTTGTTAGCCAAGTGATTTTGACATTAATCACATTAACTTTGCAAATTTATTCTTTGTCTAATTACCTCTTTATGATATATATACTGCACAATCTAATACATACATACATACATATATATATATATATATACACACACACACACACATATATAAAATTTCCCTTTCCCTCTGCTGTGTGCTGATAGTTCAGGAATAGAAACTCTGACTGATGCCAAATCCATCGGGTTTCGATCCTGGTTTGAAGCATTTGGATGTCTATCCGCACTGATGAGCTGTAATACAGCAAAACAGGCCTGTATGTGGATGACATTTTATATATATATATATATATATATATATATATATATACACACACACACACACACACACAATCATGAATAAAAACTAAAATGTAAAACAATACTTGTCCAATTAATGCAATTACAGTTTTATCCAAAAAGGAATCATCAGGTAGGGGAACAAGTATGATATTACTTTCAATCTATATCACAGGTTTTTTTTTTATACATTCTAGTGTACTCCTCTCCATAAAACCTACTTGTTTAATCAGGTGCCATATATGCCTGAGGATATTTTTCCCATGCAAGCATGTGGTCATAATTTCAGAAGTCAAACAAGTTTTATTTCCAACTCTTTCAAACAGATGGTTAAATTCATGTGTGGAGGAGACTGCATGAAGCTATGATTTCAGCATGCTACCAGGGTTTTGTACAATCTGGTAGTGGCACTGTAATTGTATGGGGGAATGTTCTCAGAGTTTGCCACTAGGGAAAATGGAGTCTATCTTTATGTATGATACATAGATTTTATTACAGACCATTTATAACCCTTTATGCCTGCCTGTATGTCATTTATGTTTCCTGGATATGATGGTTTGTTCCAGCAAGATAACTCACACACACACACACACACACACACACACACACACACACACACTCCCTATTGTGTACAGTTGATATGAAATTGGTTATAGAGACACACTTGGCTGATTTGAAGGAACTCCATTGGTCCCTGGGCTTAGCAGACTTAGACCCTATTAAGCATGTATGTGACATGTTGCAAACCTCATTAAATTAACCTGCAGTCATGTGCAACAAACACAACTCATTTACAGAAAGATAGATATATCCACACAATTACTCCAGCACCTTGTAGACTATATACCATGTCACATTGCAGCAGCTGCTATTCAGGTGAAGTGAGGACCTATAGAGCTTCATTTTATTTTTTTTAAATCATTTCACCCAAGCAAGGTAATAAAGCCACTGCAAGGGGTTACTGAGTATTAGAAAATATGAGAAAAAAACACTATTAAGGAGTGAGAACAATAAAAAAAACAGGAATTAAGAAGAGAGAAGATAATGATTGACATTGCATTTAAATTTTTGAAGATCAAAGTTGCCTGGAAAGCAAGAAGCCAGATGAGAGTTCCACAAACGAGAAGTGCAATAGAAGAAAATGTTAGTATAGAACTTATTGTTACATCTGGCAGCCATTTCAACTGTAAAATGACAAGACCTTTCTAACAATCTAGTATTGGACTTAAATTTATAAAGTGTAGGTACCATACAGGAAAGTTCATCAAAACAATTACCATGAAAGTATTTATAGAAAAGGCACAGGGAAGCTATGCTATGGCAATGGGAATGTCACTATTTCATACTTCTACCTGAAATGTAAACACAGTAATTTTTTAAAATATTCACATACACACGCACACACACACACACACACAAAATTAAAAATTATAGATTAGATATGACTGATTAAATAAGGAACAAGAAAATCTTTATAAATTTAACATGTTTTATCTTTTAGTTTCATCAGAAATTTAGGGAAGTGAAATAATAGTTAGGTTTCAGTTTTTAAATTTTATGTTGCTTTCATTTATTGCGTACCTGTCATCCCATTATAGGTTATGTTTTCATTGACTGTGTTTTTTTTAATAGAATTTTTAAAATCAAAATTATGGATCATTTTGTTTCTGTATCATATTAAAGAATTTAATGGGTTGTTTCTTTTGGGTTCATAAATGCATGTCTTTAGATTTCATGATGTTTTTCCTGTATATTTCTTATGATGCTGCAGGTATTAAAAAGAGCACAACCTATTGTGAAGAAAATGTCTACAAGGAATATTAATAAATAACCAACATATAATACCTACTAGACACACTTCTTCATATCACCAATATTTGTAAAATCTGGACTTTTTAAAGCCCAAATATTTGCAGATGATGTAACCTAGTGTTATGCCTTCAAACATTCAGCATGTTTTATCCTACTCTTAAAAAACACTAATAAATCCAATTTTAATACACATTTGAATTATGTTAACATTTCATGAATCAGACATAAACACAGACACCATAAGAATTTGGTGGCTACAAAATCACTGAAAATAAAATAAAATTGAAATATAACTCCGTATTATTGCACTTTGAAAAGATTCTAAATAAACAGCAAAACATTTTATAATTATAAAAATTTCCCTTATTGTTCTTTATTTGATCATATATGAAGCATATCTTATTGTTATAAATATTATGTTTAGTGGGTACGCATATTTCAGTGGGTACGTATGTTTTTATTTTCTTAAACAGTGAAATTATTATCATGGTCTGCCAGGGTCTAATTGGTAAGGGTATGCTTTGGCTATAAGAGTGATATCCCTGATGGATAATGGGAATAATGGTTCAATTCCTACCAGGATGCATATTTTACTATAAACATTAGTGGGTACACGTATTTCATTTGACATCCATGTTTTTTACTTTCTGAAGAGTCAAATTAATATCAACTGGCCTAGATCAAAAATTCAAACTAATAGTAACATTTATAGTAATAAGAAATAATGTTGGATTAAAAAATCCATTTTAAAAATTACTGTTTACATTGCAGACATAAAAGTTGGCAGCTATAGATCTGTAAAAGTCCCAATGAGAGGTGGGCATTCCTTAAGTTAATTGAGCCTTGACTTATCATGATGGTCTTCCATGGTCTAATTGGTAAGGGCATACTAGCAGATATAGATTCATAAAAGTCCCAATGACAGGTAAGCATTCCTTAAGTAGGTAATTGAGCCTTGACTTATCATGATGGCCTTCCATGGTCTAATTGGTAAGGGCATGCTTTGGCTATAAGAGTGTTCTCCCTGATGGTAAAAGGAAATAAATAGTTTCAATTCCTATCAGAGACACATTTTTCTTTAGTAGGATGTCTCAATCTAGGGTGGTTGACATTAATTTCCCTGTTTAAGAAAATAAAAACAGGCATGTCAACTCAAATATGTATACCCACTAAGAATAATGTTTATAATAAGAAAAAATAATGTCAGATTAAAAAAATTCCATGACAAATATGTAAATGTGTATCTGAATAATATTGAAAAAATGACATGGCAGAAAATTGCATTTTGACACGTTTCATTTATTTACTCATATAATTTTACAAACCTTTGAATTTGTACATTTCACACATTTAATCATTAAATCTTTGATTCGAATGACCTGTCCTAAGGCTCTCTCTTTGATATTACTCTTTTTCTGTTAATTATCTTGCTAAGAACATTCTGACGTCACTAGTAAATATATATGCAAACAATGTTATATTTTTATGGGAGCACCACCAAAAATTTAAATGACCCAAGCCTGGCAGCTGATCTCTCCTCTGACCTTGCTTGAAAGCTCAATGAGCTTGTAACATTCAGTACCTCCAAAACCAAGTTAGTAATGGGTTTTATTATCACAGAGGTTACTCTGTGTTTTCTCCAGCCCTTAAGAAGGGTTGTATTCTCAATGAGGCTCCTTCCTTGGAACATATATTGGGACTCGAGCTCAAGGTTAAGCCACTTTTTGGGATTACTCAGGTTCAAGTTACTTTTTTAGATTACTAAGCCAATGCTGTTATCCACTGGTCTATTTGTCTTGACCCAAAGAGTTATGAGTTCAGTACCTGGCTACAGCAGAGGGACAAAAACTTGGAGAGTTGAGTTACTAAAAGGAATTAACTGATACTGAGATATAAAAAAAAAACAGCACATGGAATTAGAACAATCTTCCCCCGTGGACTAAATGATGGGTTCCATTCAAAATTCCAACATATATCACCTGAAGAAGATTGGAGCATACAACAACCAAAATGTTGTGAATATGGCAACAAAGATGAAGACAACAGTCTGAATCATGTAAATAGTGTAAATACTTACAATACCTCATCTCAGAAATATTGCTATTAAACA
Organism: Acanthosepion esculentum; assembly: GCA_964036315.1. NCBI lineage: Eukaryota > Metazoa > Mollusca > Cephalopoda > Sepiida > Sepiidae > Acanthosepion > Acanthosepion esculentum. Next base: position 98,268,150 of record OZ038492.1, on the reverse strand, counting down.
ATTTTTTCTCAACTAAATAATTTCATTTTGTAATATTTTTCTTAACAAGGCAGTTGAAAAGAATATTTTGCATTTACAACAGAAAAGACTGATCAGTGAGTGTTCAAAGTCCTTCTATATAACACTGCAGCTGATGTTAAGTGCATCATGGTTTGGCTCGAGAAATTGATCCTAACATCCAACTGTTCAGGCAACAGGGTTGGGTTTGAGGAATCTTTTGAAGCTCTCCTCAAATGAAAATGATTGATAATCAAACAGATGCATAAAGTTGAGAAGAGTTATTAAGAGGAACCGAATCAAGGTTGCTGTAGGAAAAGATGTAGAGAGAGGCTTTTGTAATCTGCCATTTTCATATTGCCTCATTGCTTTCCACTTAACAAAACTCATTAACTTTGACCAAACACTAAATCTGTCCATTTGATATCTTTTCATCTCAAGCTTACTTTCAAAACATTAATGCTAAGAAGAAATTAACCCCTACCAGAATCTAACAAGAAATTAGTGTTACATTTGAAATCACCATGTTTTACATGAAGAATGCAAATAAAATTTATTTAAAAGCTTTTATGAAAACAAATCATCATTTTCTATAACTATTGCTCCTAACTGCTGCATTTTTATCTTTGTTAAATAAAACAATGAATTTAAGATTATTTGGGGGCATAATGTACAAAGAAAAATTTAACAAAATAAAATGTTTATATTCATTCAGCAAAATTTAATAAAAGTACTGAAGAAGTCAATAGAAGCCATTAAAACTTTGTGTCTTAAATAATTAAAAATTATTTCCTATGAATATTTTATTTATATTTTTTATTTAAAAGATCTTAGTTTACTAATATATCTTAACTTTTTTTTAAAGAATAATTAACTAATATTAGATTGATTTAGCAAAAATGATCAGATGAATAATTCAGTGGTGGAAATATGGTAGAGTAGTGGATAGCGGCTCGCATTGAGGAATCGGAGAGCTGAGTTCGAATTCCACTCAAATCAATTACTTTCACTTATTCATACCCTTGGGAAAGGTATGAATCCTCTACTCCCTCCCAGCTATGGGAAAAATTGCAGGACAGACTGGGTTCTATAGCCTTGGGTGGCAACTGGTCTAGGAGAAGGAAAACACTAAATTCAAACTAGCTTGGAGAGGGGTGGGCTCCATAAGGCTATCTTGCCCAAGAAACGCCACTTCTACTGTGACTACAGTACATGTCGTACCCCTATGACCCTGGGTCTCTCTTCTCGTTAGTTAACCTACTTAGGGAGATAAAAAAAGTGGAATTTTAGTTGAAAGAATATTTATAATAGTTTTGCAAATTACCAAAGAAAATCCCCCCCTATAAAATATTAATAATTTCATAGTTATTAATTATTTGTATTTTTTTAGACTATTTAAAAAAAGTGCTTTGGTTTTTTTGAAAAAGCATCTTAAACATCCCTATAATCATTAGTTTATTAATTCTTTTAAAACCAGAATATGAATTTCAGTAAAAACTACTGAGAAATAAGAAATTTATAAGCAAATTTTTTTAAAGCTGATTGACTTTTAGGAAAGAAAATGCCAGAGTTTAAATCAGGTACATTTATACACAATTATTATTAAAGAATTAATTATTAATTAAAGATTGGCAGTTTCTCTTTTAAAAAAGGGCCATGACTCAGCTAACAATTCATCAGACTTAGAAGTCCATTAGAAATCTCTGTGGGTCCTTTGCATTCTTAAAGTCTTTTGAAAGCAGAATTCAAATACTAAAGCAAGATTTATATGATGGCATAAAACTGAGAAAAATCTAGCCTCTTGTGTCTGCTGGAATAAAAATAAGAATAATATTTGAAAGTCTATGACAAGAGAAAACAGATATGGAATGGAGATTGCTTCTTCGAATAAGGCTGAAGTGAAACCCTATCTTCTTAATTTTGATTAACTCTGACAGAAGAGAAAGGTGAAGAAAGGCTATCTGCACTTAACTTTCCTCTCTACAATATATTAGACTGATTAAAGTTTTTCATTTCCTGACTTAAATTAGAATCACATTATGTGTATACATTATCTATAAACACACACATGTAAATATATGATAATGCACTTATATGGATTCTGCATGCCACTATATTGACCAATTTATTTTCATTTTTTCTTCGTAACATATTTAATAACTTTTAGTTATAAAGATCTTGTGTTATATATCACTTGATTTGCATATACTTTAACATTCAAATATATTGTAAGTGCATATTTTGAATTTATGGTATATATGTATATCTTGAAAATCAAGTGTTGGAACACTATTACAGTAGAGAATTTTAACATTATAGATTCATCAAAAACTTGTTCAAAGAAATTTTTGCTGTTGATATATATATATATTTATTTATTTCATGTGATATATCTCACAGATGGTCTGGTAAACATCAGTGATGTTTTAGCTGTGGATCATTAGGTGTTTGGGGTCTTACAACATCATACTCCTTCTCCATGGTGATGCAATCAATATTTTTTAAAAATTTGCTATAGTCATCAAGGAAGAGTCTACTCAATATCAGAGACAGAGCATTTATAAATGTAGATAATGTGGACATAGTAATTAATACTGAATGGTGACTGTGACTTTCATTCCTCAATGTGATCTTCAGACCAGTCTTTGATCTGAGAAACTGACAGTTACCACACAGTATTGATTCCAATGTCCATATTGTCATATATATATATATATATATATATATATATATATATGTATATATTGTGTAGTAGTGGATAGCAGTTGGGATTGAGGAATCAGAGAGCTGAGTTTGAATTCAAGTCAAGTTTATGACATTCACTAATACCCTTGAAAAGGTATGAATCCATCTCTTATCGCCCCCACCACAGCTATGGTTAAATAGCAGGATAGACTGGGTCCTATAGCCTTGAGTCTAAGAAAAGGACAGCTCTGAATTCTAAACCTGCAGAGGGTTATTTGGGGACTTTGTGGCATACTGTACACCAGTTCTCTGTATTCAGCTATTCCAAAAGGTGTGATTTGTTCTGCACAAGCCTTCACCACTATCATCAAATGATATGTATGGGTGGCAATCATCTAGCTGTTGGTGCTAAGAACTTAGGTGCTTGACCCTCATACATAAAAAATGATGGGAGAGTCCACTATATATATATATATATATATATATATATATATATATATATATGATGAGAGTTGATTAATAAATCCATAGCTAAATTTTGAGCTAAAAGTTTCATTGGATAATATCCAATCTATCCAATTAATAGAGAATCATTAAGTGCATTGACAAGAAAGGGGATTATGTTGAACAATATTTGTGTAAAATATATGCTTTCTTTCACAACAAACACTGACATAATTATAGGATAGATAAAAAAATTATTTGGGATTTAAACATCAACATATAATGAAAAATAAAATAAATAGCATAAAATAAACTCGTTATTTCTTGATTCTCTATCAACCTCTTGCTAAAGACAGGCATCATCTTCTCACCAACAGTAAATCCTAGAAATGGCTATCATGCTTAGATTTTCTGATACAGAGAAGAGGAATATCATTTTCCACTATCATAAAAAGATAATTACATTCACTGCATAGTATAAATGACCAGCATTTGAGACTGAAAAGTTTTACATTAATTTAGTTGAAATGTGTATATCTCTTGTTTTTTTTTTTATTAAACCTGTTTCACTCACCTTAGCAATTTGTCAGTTTAGTGCCAAAGTGTTATGCTATTCTTTCACAAGTTTTTAATACATTTCTTAGATATTTTTTGTATTTTTTACTTGAGTTGTATGAAAATAAAACTTTTAAACATGGAACGAAGGCTTTCTGTTTTCATCATTTTCTTTATGAGAAAAACCAATGAACAGATTAACAAAATATATTTTTTTAAGAATATGAATAAAAGTAAACTTGGTAACCAAATTTAAAATGCACTTCATGTGCTGAATTATCTTGTAAAAATTAAATTTGTCTGTCAATTTCTGTCTTTCTTCTTATTTTTCTGAGATCAGCTCTTTGTTGCTCCCTCCCTCACACAGATAAAAAAATTAAAACTCATGGGAATTTATTTATATATATATATATATATATATATATATATATATTAGACTAATGTATCTGTGCAGTAATATTTAAATTTCTGATATTTTAGAAGTACATACATTTATTATCAGGTTAAAAATAATTTAAAGCAAATAAAGTATAACCTTTTATTAATTTTAAATGTTTTTTAAATTTATATTTTCACTCCATCAGATGAGTTGAGTACATAAAGAAATCAAGCAACTGTGAACCTTTTATTGTTTATCCTCATTTTGATAAAAGAATGCCGAAAATGAAATCTAAACAAAAAGTTAGAAACCTGAAATATTTATATTTTAGTGAATATAAATTAAAAAACTAAATTTTATAAAATGAATGTCAGAAAACTTACTCAAAAATGTTTGAACATCTCATGTATTGCATTAGACATAAGTAACATTTTATTTTTTATCAATCCATCCCAAGCAAGGCAATAATGCCACTAAGATGCAAGGGGCTGCTGGGAGTGAAAGAGAATGAGAAGACTTTAAAAGAAACCAGAAACCCAATCCTAAACAGGGAACAAGGGATAAAACTCTACTCCTGTTCAAAAAAACAGGGAGCTTCTGAAAAAATCTCTCAAAGGTGCTTTTTCTTCTTTTTTTTTTTTTTAATAATTTTAGCAAATAAATTTTAAATAAAGTTTTTGCAAATCATTTCTTTTTATAGTAAAATACAAGTTATATAATCTACACATTAGTTGTCTTTGTTAAAGCTTTCCAGATGGACAAGCCAAATATGTGTGTTTGTTTACATACCAATTGGTCATAAAGGAGTATATGCTATTGAATCAGGCATAGTGGCTTTCATGTATCAGTAGCATGCTTCAAAATTAACAATTTATTTTGGTAATGTAGCACTCCTGCGGAGACTTATAAATGCTCAGGAGGCTTTACAGACCATTTGTAATTTACATGACACGTTTAAAACAAAGCAAATAGATAAATTTATTTCCAGTCATGAGTTGGACTTCAACAGCATTGGTAGCAAACCAAGTGCATCTATATATTATTTATATTTTGCATTTTTTGGCAATTGTATTTGGTTGCCATGGAGATGACAAAACCATGATTAAATAGCAGAAATTCATAATTAAAAGTGCATAATCTGAGCATAATCCTACCCAAAGATATGTTATTGAGAAGTTAACGTGGATTAACTTGAGTTAAATTTAAGTTGCCTTAATACTGGTAAAACTTAGTAATAAATTCAGTCTAAAAATGTTTATATATTGTTACTTGATTTTTTTTTTTTTTTTTTTTTTTTTTTTTAATCATATCACCCCAAGCAAGGCCGGAGGCCACTATCACGCAAGGGGTTAAAGAAGGGTTGGAGGAAGAGCAGATAGGAGTGGCAAGGGAGGGGATGTGGAGAAAGAGAAAGACAGTGGGTCGATCAAGGCAAGGGGGCCACAAAATATCCGGAGCGAGAGCAGATAGGAATGAAAAATGAAAGGATGTGGAGAAGGGAAGTGGATAGATCAAGGCAACTGGAGATGTTGATTGACGCTACACTTAAACCGTTGGAGATTGTATTTGTCAGGGAAACAGTAATAGGGAAGGGAGTTCCATAGGCGAGATGTGCGAGACATGAAGCTATTGGAGTAGAAGAGACGTCTACATCTAACAGTTTCCACGGTGTAGGGGTGGGAGCGGGATGCCAGCCTGGTGGGGGCGTTATCAAAAGAATTCTGTTTCATTCCTGATTTTGACGTACTAAAATAAAACACTTAATCAATATAGACTTTTATCATTTGTAATTTATAATTTCCTAATCACTTTTGAATGATATCATTGTGTGTATATCTGTCAAGCCATCAATTCATTTTCATAAAGTGAAACTGAAGCATATTCCATAGGGTATCTCTCTTCTTTGTTATCATGAGAACCAATAGTCATGTGGAAACTACTTTCATTTTCTCTTGTATCATCTGTCAGTTTCCAGTTATCAGTTGTGTATTCTAATTCTATTTCCCTCCCAGGAGGTGGGGGCTGAAAAGTTATCAACCCAACATAGATCCTAAAATCTAACTAAATAGAATTTTCTATTTTTTAAATAATTCTAATTAAATATCAAACTGGGCTTAAGTACAGAGGGATAATACAGTATTTACATTATTCGGACTATTGTCCTCATCTTTGTCGCCATATTTGTCACAACGTTTCGGCCGTTGTACGCTCCGGCCTTCTTCAGGTGGTTGGAATTTCGAACCGAACCCTTTATTTCGATCACTGGGGTAGACTGTTCTAGTTCCACGAGCCATGTTTGGTGGATCGAAATAAAGGGTTCGGTTCGAAATTCCAACCACCTGAAGAAGGCCGGAGCGTACAACGGCCGAAACGTTGTGACAAATATGGCGACAAAGATGAGGACAATAGTCCGAATAATGTAAATACTGTACATAATACCTCATCTCAGAAATATAGACAGACACAGAGGGATAAGTTATCATTTGTATCTGATTTCTTTTTTTTAATGTTACCATAACACAGCATAAACAGTACATTATAGAGAGATTTCTGTTAGAGCAATACTCTTAAAATGCTCTAGCTTGAAGAACAAACCATTTTTCATTCCAATTTTAAATTAATAATAATAAAGTCTGAATTAAAATTCACTCTAGTAATTAATGATCCAGTTTTTGTATATTTGTTTGTTACAGAAACTGAAAAACAATCATATTAACATTCAAAAAGGAAAAGAAATTAAAAGATTACTAATATAAAGTATAAATAGCATAATTTATGTCAAAATATTTTTATACAATAAATTATTATTTTATGCAAAAAATAATCTTTTCATTTCTTTTTCACTTCCTCTTCTATCGTAAACATTTCTACACTTTATTACAAAAATAATTCTGTAAATTTTAAGTATATTTGAAATCAATTTAACACTTGGCTCCTGCTGATTAGACATGAGTATTATTTGTTGTCCTGACTACAGCTTATTTATTTCTTACATTTAAATTTTCTGTTAATATCTTCACTACTATAAACTTGTTTGCTGATGTGTGTCAACCAAGACCATGAGGATTCCTCAGAGACTAAATCACATTGTTCGAAAGCAAGCATTAATTTGCAGACAGAACAAAATGAAAACAAAGTGAACATTACAAAAAGAAGACATTAATTAATGTCTCAATAAAAGTTCCCAGCCTCCTGTGCTGTAAACAGGTTAAAAGGTGTAGATAGGTTTACCTATCACCCACTCAGTACTCTGTTCATGTTTATTAGACAGGAGTAGAGGTGTGTCTAAAATCTAATTCTAAGAGCTTGTATGCAAAATTTTAACTTAATTGCTTAAAAAAATAAGATTTCAAGATTAATAAAATTTCACTTTATAGATATATAAATATAAATTATGTTGTATACTTGATGTGTTAAGTTTAACGTTACAAATATGGGCATATTGTTTAATATTAGATTTTAAGCAAACATACTGTTCAGGAACATCCTTTAGGGATTTTATGTAAATATTCTTATTACCTTATAGTAATTTATGCGTTTCAGTGAAAATATATTTTTTATTGTTACTATTTCAAACTATTAAATTTGTTTATTGATTTACATGACTGTGGTGTTTCCCAAAACCTGCAAAATATAATTTCAATGAACATGCAATCATTTCAGTTGAAATTTGTATCTCTTTATCCTAAATGAACTAGGCATATAATAAGAAATTAAATAATGGAGTCAGTTTAAAAACACTGTATAAGGGGAATAATGATGATAATCTAGTATTGTTGTTATTTTTGTTGATTGAATTTGCACACATTGTGTAACTGGTGACTTTTATTGGTGATCAAGTGACAGCAAGTCTTCTCAATACTCCAGCATTCTCTTTGATGTTCTTACTGATTGTAATAATGTTGTCATCTGAAAAGTTTTAAATTTTTCTCACATTCCAATTTTTTTCCAAGGCTCTTCCAGAAATTTCTACAGTCACCAATCATGATGAGTACAAATCTTCACGTGCCACAATTTTTTTCAGTTCTTAGAAAAGGTCGACATATTTCTTCTATTTTATACTTTCTTTCCAATTTTACTCAATTATCTATTGACATAGGGCCATATCACATTGAAATACCAATTCCTGTATGATGACCAAAGTTAAGCAATATTGAGCCCGGTCAGTATTTATATGAGTGAACACTTTGGAATACCAGGTGTTGTAAGCTTGGATATTCAAGTGGTGTAATAGATAATGGCTCATAATTGTTAATCGGAGAGCCAAGTTTCAATTCCAGTTGGGTTCATTATCTTCACCTACATGCAAATACTCTTGGGAAATGTATGACTCAACCTCTTTTCCCCCAAGCTATGGGTTAATTAGTAAAATTTGTATCACTAAATTATTATTATCTCCAAAAAAATTCTTGCAATCTAAAAATATTTTCTGGCTTTTAATAACCTGCAAAGGGTTGATAAGTCATAAAAAAATGATTGAATCTATCATTCAATGATATTTTGGCACAGCAACATCCACTATCTGATTTTTTTTTTTCTCCTTTTTTATGAAGACCTGTAGAATTTGAAAATTTTCATTCTCTATAACAGCTTGATCTACTGGGTCAGATGCCAATCAATTGCAAAATTCCCAGTGGACTATTATTCCTACCCAGTCAAGTCTATTTTTGCATTTTTTTTAAATTTTTCTTTTAGCCAACTTGCTGCATTCACTTATGAATGAAAAACTATTTTTTGTTTCCAAATAGTCTGCATTTAAAATGTTGCAATCTCCTGTCACTGATATTGTTTCAGCTTCTCTTTTCAAATTTCTTTTTTTGCAACTATATCCTTATAATAACACCTTTATTTGTCTCTAAAAATGTTCATAGATTTTTTTCCTATCCATTTTTGTATTCTCCTTTTGAAGTTTTCTGATACTACATATATCATTATTTTATTGTTTTTTTGTTACTTGTAACTTCCATAACCAGTTAGTTTACCTTGTGTAGTCCTCAAATCCCTTGACAGTAGAATTGACATTATTGTTAATACGAAAAATACCTCTTTCTCCCTATTCCTTTTTTACATACTGAATGTAGGTATCATCCTTAAGGTGCAAATCATTTTTCTCATTCTAATTTTTCAGTTTTTATTTAGTTTAGTCCTAAATATTTTTATTTTGGCTATATTTCTACTGTCAAGTTTAGTTTTGAAAGACTTCTGAATTGTTTTTTCATTTCATTCTGCTTAATTCATTCTGTTTCCACTGTCCTTAGATATATATTGTTATTCTTTTTTTTTCTGTTCAGTTGCCTGACTGAAGTGTTCATTTCCTTCTGTTATTTTTTCATTTCTTTTTCTATCTTCAACATTACACACTTCTTTAATTCCAAAATATACACTTGAAGATTCTATTTGTGTCAAAGTCTGCAATTCATTTAATTTTTGTAAAAGTTTTTTTTAGGTTTTTTGTCTATATTAGTTGAAATTTTCCTATGAATTCATAAATTTATATCCGCCATTACTCTTCTAAAAGATGAAATTAATCACTCTCATTGCTATTATGAAAAGTAATGATGATAGAAAACCTCTTTGGAAAATGCTTCTTGTGCTAAGTGAGACTCTCCACTCTCCTCTTGCAATTAATTCTCCTCTTCAGTTCTCCATACCTTTACCTTCTGAAAATCTTTTAGGCTATCTAAACTTCCCAGTATCTATGGTTGATGAAACAGGCTTTTTTCTTTCTTTTTTGACCTTTTTTTCATAATATATTCATGTCATTTTTGGATTTGTTTTCCATGGTTTAACCAATCTTGGGATTTCCTTTACCAATAACCAAGTCATTTATTCTGTTTATTCCCTTTTCACACCCTTTCTTTTCCTTGAGAAAAAATCTTTAGCTTTCTGTCAGATCATAATTTTTCTAAGTTCTTCAGTTTGGTTTTGCTATACCAGAAGCAAGCATTTAAGAGTTTTGAAACTTCTTGGAACTGCTTATTTTGTAGCATCCTTTTAAATCGGGGCAGTTTTATTATTCATAATACAAGAAATCATAGTTATTTGAACTTGAAAAGTGTTTTGCTTTTAAGAACATTCTTGACATAATTTAGATTCCAACATGTTTATTCCTGATTTTGCCTACAATCTGTATTTTAAATGTTGTTTCCTCAATAAATATTTTACAAACTATTTGTATATATTGGATGAAAACATCTGAATGATAATCCCAGCTTACTTTAAATAACCTACTTTAGAGATATCTCAGCCAGTCCCAGTTCTCTCTTGAATATTATTAGTGGGGACATAAATACTAATAAAGTAACCAACACTGGATTGCAACCTTCTGCAAATCCAAAAATCACAATTGAATTATAAGTTTAAGTTTTAAGTTACTTGACTACTGTTTATTTTTCATTCATAATGTCCATACATTTGTATATTATATTTCTGTTCATTTAGGATGAACTTGAAATTGATATTTTAGTTGTCAAACAGAAAAGGAATAATTAAGATTTCAATTCTATACAATTCTTTTATGATCAAATGTGTGGTTGGTGTGATAGTGGCTCAGAATAAGAAATCAGAGAGCCAAGTTCAAATTCCAGACAGATTCATTACATTCACTTACATGCAAATAGCCTTGGAAAAGGTATGAATCCATCTCCTCCCTCAGCTATGGGTTAAATAGTAGAACTTGTATCTGGAAAAATCATTGTTATTCTCAAAATATTGTTAATGCAAAATTTACTTTCACTTATTCTTACAATCTAAAATATATTTTAGCTTTAATTAACTCATAAAGGGTAGATAAACCATAAAAAGCAAATCAGTCAAGATCAAATTTTATCAGGCTTGTAGTTTGTTTTAAAAGTTTTTATTAAATTTAAGAAATTGCAGCAACTGTATAACTTAACTCCTTTTTTTCTCTGTCAAGGACAGAATGTCATAGACGTAACCTTTACCTATAAATAAAAGAGATATAAGTCAGTAAAAGGCTACAAAAGAAGTTTGAAGAAGTAAATGTTGAAATTCCATGAGAAAAATATCTAACATGTAGAAAGAGAAAAAGCTTCTTATAAATGTTGTTTTCATTTCACTGCAGAACAGACATTAGGAGTTTGGGTCATAATTTGTTTTAAATTGCATTAATTTGTTCCTGTCTTAATAGTAAGTCTGATTGGTTCAATAAGGTCAAAGTGTCAGCTGATCTAAAAAATTATCTGCATTTTGTTGTTAACTGGGACAAGGAATGACTTGTTAATTTTAACTCCTCCAAAATGAAACAGTTCTCTTTTAATCAGCTAAGAGAACCCTTTTCTGCCTTCCATCATCATGGCTGATGCTGACCTCCAGGAGAATGACTCATTGCGCCTTCTCGGACTAACATTTTCTACAGACATGAAGTGGAACAATTATGTTGAATGGGCTGCTAGGTCTACTGCTCAGAATGTTAGTTCACTGTGCCATGCTAGACAATTTTTCACACCAGAAGCATTTTACATAGTTATAAGTCCACCATTCATCCTTGCTTTGAATATCTCTGCCATATATGGTTTGGTGTTTAGAGATTCTTGATAAAATCCAAAGAAGAATCTGCAATGTTTTTGCTCCAGATCTGACATCTCAGCTTCAGTTCCTTTCCTACTGTTGTAATATAGCTTCCCTCTGCCTTTTCTATAAATACTTTCATAATAATTGTTCAGATGAACTTTCCTCTATGGTACCTACACTTTATGAATTTAAGTACAGTACTAGATTGGTGGAAAGGTCTCATCATTTTACAGTTGAAATAGCTAGACGTAACTGTAACTTCTATTCGTCTTGCTTATGGAACTATCTTCCAGCTTCTTGCTTCCCTGTCATCTTTGATCTTTAAAAATTTAAAGGCATTGTCCATTGTTATCTTGTCTTCTTAATTCTTGTTCTTTTTTTTACTCACCTTAATAGTATTTTTTTCTCATATTCTCTAACACTCAGTAATCTCTTGCATTTTAGTGGCTTTATTGCCTTGCTTAGGGTGAAATGATTAAAAAAAAGTTTAAGTAAATCCTATTGATTTTTTTAATTATTTTAAAGACAATCTTTTGTGTCCATACTTTATAGATTACATTTTTGTTTTTTTGGTATGACCCCTGAAACAAAAAGTGTGTAATTTAGTAAAACGTTCCAAACCTGAACTAGGCTTTTTTTTTAATGCAGAAACCTTGATCAGAAATATTTAGAGAATGATGAAATATAAGTACAAAGAATATAAGAAGGAAAAATTCTATTTAATATTTGAACAGAATAAATGCAAGTATTAAACTTGAAATCAGTATTAGGTTTGTTAAAGAATAACTGAGAAAAACAATTATGAATATAAGGACATTCTGGGAAGTCTACAGATCTTCAAAAGAACCAATTGTGTAGTCTTCATGTAACTTGGCAACCAATCATAGGGGAACTTTATTACACATGTGAACAGACATTATCTCAGCTGGCAATGAGACATCACAGAATGAGCTTATGTACTCTGGGATACAGCACAGTAAATAAATTTAGTTTCCTAATAGAAGTAGGTGGTACACACACACACACACACACATATATATATATATATAATGAATACAGAATCCTTAAAAATCCATCAGGTCAGGTGATAATTTATTTTGTGGACCTTACGTCCATCTCTTCAGACTAATTTACATTAATAATTGGAGTTCAATTTATCCAGACACAAGGAAAAGAGAGGAAAAAGTTTTAATATTAAAAGGGAGAAAGAAAGAGATTTCAATATAAGGTTTATTGGGGGAAGAGAAAGAGAGATAGACATGTGGAGGGGAGAGGGAAAGAAAGGAAAGAGGCAATTAAGCTTGTAGACAGAGTGACCCAGAAAAACTTTTTCTTCCAGGACTTGACAAGTTAATAAACAGGGTGGGGGGAAAGGAGTGATCATGTTCAAAATAGATACACATTGAAAATGTCTAGTCATTTTAAACAGCGAAATCATTCTCATTGCATTATAACCATCACAATTACAAATTGTTAATAATAATAATAATAAATATTAAAAATAATAATAATAATAATATTTGACATCGATATAATGAAATAACATATTAGGTTGGTGCAAAAATAATGTCGTTTTTTGACGTTCAACTTCATGTGAGAAAACAACATTATTTTTGCACCAACCTAATAAATTATACATACATACATACATATATATATATATATATATATATATATATATATATATATATATATTCTAACTCCCACCCACCAATTGAGTTAATTATTTTCAGAATATTTAAATGATTTTCTGGCCACTACTTTTATGAAGACTCCTTTTATTGCATATTTATAAAAATTCCAACCATCTTCAATTATTAACAACTTCCCTTATATTAGGCACCTAAGAGTATGTAGCAAGCTTCCTTGAAATTTAATCTACAGAAAATATTCAAATGATGCCAAAGTCTTTCAGGGATAATTTAAGAAATGAAGCTGCTTGGACCAAAGGATTGAACCTATGATCACCAGATAACTAGTGCTTATCATGACCACTTCTTGGGGTAAAATCAAGTTCACCCTCTAACATTGTCCAATCAGTGTGGATCATTTCTATTGGTTCATTATATTCAGGCATATTCCTATTGGTGGCAGTTTGTGATCAACACACTTTTAAGGACTAGATTTCCTAGTTGAAGGATTAAATCGTCAGATTTTGTTCTCCCTGTTTGTATGCCCCTAAGACTAAAGTGGTGGGGCTATAGGGCCTACTACTGAGAAATGTGAGAAAGGAAGACATTTTAAATATGTTAAAACATGAAATAAACACTTATTTCAAATTAAATATAAACTAAATTTTTATTTCACTCTTTGATTGGATGCCCTCCCAATATGGAGGTCCGGAGTCATTGCACCCTCTGACCCCTCTCGACTTCTGCATGCTGCTAGTGCAGTGTCATTGCTTATATAGAATTTTGCAGAACAGTTATATCTGAAGCTTAGATAAAATTTTGATACTAGAGATTCTAATTTGTCCAAAATTCTGTTGAAAGCCATTCTTGTTCTGAAAGGCTTTCAATAAGCACAACACCTGAAATTGTTGCATACATGCAGATTGCAATCAGAGAAATATGATAATTGACAGTACAAAAATTAGAAGATTCAAAGATTCCATGGAAACTCCAATCCATCTTGAATATCAGAACTACTCATTCTTAATGCCATGTGCATTAAAATATCAAATCATCAACACTTTTCAGATACCCTCGACAATTTAGATTCTGGCTTTAAAATAAAGGATAAAATTTCTGTTAAAAATGATGACATTAAGGAGAACAGTATGAACTGATGATGATCCCCAAAGGAGAACTTTGTTGACTATTTTGAAAACTGTAAAAAGAAATGCTAGGATAAGCATATGAAGGCCCAAAGAGAGTACTGGAAAAGGAATAATGTGTCACTGCTCTCATTTGACTACTTTTTCATTGATATTAAAGGACTAGATTATTTCTGGGCATGTCTTGTAATCCTCATTGGGTGCCTCATTCTTGTAGCCTTGTATCAGACTAGGCTAAACTTAGTAAATATGGTGGATGCATTTAAGGATTTTGGAAGAGCATGCTATAAAAACATATAAAATTATATTGAATCCCTTGCAGATCTCTCCGCTTTAATCCAATATTTGTTTCATCTCCAGGTTTCTTTTAAATTATTAGCAAATTTTATATATTTTTACTTTTTTCATATTTCATTTGAAAAGTAGGGAAAAATACCCCTTTCTTTAAAATAGGAATGAATGTGTCCTTAATTGAAAACCTGGCATTTGAACAATTGCATCTTACAAGTACCTGAATTTTATCAGCTATTTCAATAAAACCTAACTGCTATTCACATTGTTCATGCAAAAAGAAGAAAAAATAGATATTTAATAAAGATTAAAGATTAAAGGCATATGATCAGCAAATGAATGCTGATTAGAAACCATTTGTAAAGAAAGCTAGTTTGAGGACTTGTAACAAAGGGAGAAAAAAAAACTGACAAAATAATATGTTCTATTCATGTGACCATCAAATATACTTTTGGTTGCATTTATTCTTTTACTAAGAAATTGAGAATAAATATTAAATATTTCAAAATAATTTTTGTATTTTACATTTTGTCAGTGATAGCATTGATACAGACTTCCTCGTTCTGTCACACAACAATGTTAACATTTCTAAATGTTTCTGAATTTCCATTTTCAATATTGTATTTTAGCATCAGTTTCTCTACTTGAATGTAAATGTTTTAATAGATAGAAACTTGGGTTTATTTCATTTGAGATTATCAGTTTTTCTGCATACGTCTTATACATGCACCTTTGCTTTTTAACCTGACATACAAATGAATAGATGTGTGTTATTCATTCACACTCATGAAGAATACTTTATTTAGCACATTGTATCTAAACTATATGTTCAATATAGACTCTTGACGGATCAATAACTTTTTAAAGAAGTTTCTACTGAATTGGATGAAACTGGTTCATTTAATTAATTGATGTGTTTTTTTTTATGGCTAATTAATTCTTTGCAGGTTATTTAATGCCAGAAAATATTTTTTTAAATTGTAACATTTTTTCAAGATAATAATGATATACTGTTTCAATTACAACTAATTAACCCATAGTGGGGATGACTAGTGTCTGTGAATATCATGATCCCAATTAAAATTGGAACTTGGCTCTCCAATTTTGAGCCATTATCCATGTTGTAACCTACAAAGAGTTACTGAATGAGGAATAACCAAAACAGAGGTTGGAACTGAAATGGTAATCTTTATAACATCAACAAAATACAATACTGTGTGAAGTAGGTAAACCACTGCTAGTGGTGGACTACTGAGACAGCATATTACTCCCACTTACAATAGTGTTATGAGGATTGGGACATACCCATTAGTGTTCATAGGTACGGTATATAACAATCCATTGCATCACCCACATAACCAAGCTTACAGCACCTGGTATTCCCAAGTGGTTATCCATCTAGGTACTGACCAGACTCAATGTTGCTTGACTTTAATGATCAGTCAAGAACTGGTGTTTCAATGTGATATGACTGTAAGCCAAAACTGGTTCAAGTATACAACTCAGGTTGATAATCTGAAAATTAAGATCTTCTGCATTAAAAAGTGTATTTCATAATAAAACTGATTTTATTTGCCAGCAACATGTAACCAAATTTTGTCTGAATTTCTAGGATTAAGTCATTATTTACATTATTTATTCTTGAGACTGTTGTTCTCATCTTTGTTGTTATTACAATATTTTGACCATTGTGCCCATCAGCCTTCACCAGGTATATTTAAGAGTATATTTAAATTTCATGGTTGCATTGTCACATCCTGCTACAGAAACAACAAAAAACAACCTTGACTTAAAATCGAGATCAAGGCTACTGCAGTTTGCATTTGAGGAGCCACCATATATAGTGGAATGGAATAATAATGCCATTGAATAATATGTAGAGCTAAAGGTTAAAGGAACAAAGGTTTCTCAGCATTTATTTGTCTTTAATTCTTTCAAAACTTTTCAAATCATTTCTTTTTCTTTTAAATGAAGGTTCACTCAATAGAAGGTCAATGAGCCACCCAAGATAGAAGGTTTCTGAGTGAGGTTGTTACATGGACATAAGAAGACAAAGTAAGGAGAAAAATTAGGAAAATATATAAAATAATGATTGACCCAAGACTTGAAGAGGTTAAGATTTACAGGGATCAGGGAAACATCTGCTCAAGAAACTGTCCCACAAAGTATTGGCTCTCAGGAAGAAGCTGAGGGGAATGTTTTTCTTACCAATGGAATACAAAGAGAATGAGGTTCTTTTGACCCTGTGAATGTAGCATAGCAGGCTTTACCTGTAAAGGTCTGAACTGGTGGAACTAAGAAATATAGCTCGTCTGAACATTTGCCATGGAAATAACAATAGAGTAGCAATAAACTTGCAGCCTTTCATCTGGGAAAGGAGCTGAAGGTTTGAAAATAAATCACCACTCAAAAGACTTCCTAAATACTCTTGAACTCTGTCAAAACTAAATAATGAGTAATGGATATCTCCAGTTCAGTGAAATATTGTCTAAAATACAGCTAATCTTTTGGCCAAAGATAATTTTCAACATGCTCTTTTATGGTAGTTCCAAGATTTTTGATGGGATTGAAGTCACCTGCCAATTTCATCTTCTCAGAAAAACAAATGCTGCTTTAACTTGTTTGTGGCTTTGAACACAGTACATACAAAATCTCTTTATTTATCAGCAAAATCCACAAAAAGAAGCAAACATTTGTTTCTGCACAGCTCAAAAGTAACATACTGCTTTCAGAATTTAATATTCTGCTGTCAAAAATATTGGTTTTATTAGACATTTTAGGTTTCAAAAAATTATTAATAAAGATTAATGATCTTTTATTTCTGCCTTGCACACTGGAGCTTATATATTATTAATGTATTTTCAATAATAATTATACTTGTTGGCTTGCTTGGACATATTTTTTAAATAGGTTTTCAGTGGGGATTTAACATTACTTCCTGTGAAATCTAAAGCAAGTTCCCTTCTCTAAACATGCTTGTTTATTAGTTTAATATTAATTAAATTATTAAAAAATTATTCATTTATTATATAAATTTAAAAATATGAGTTTTAATATAATTTACAACTTTATTTGGCCCAGTAACAAAACATCAGAAATATTTTTAATGTAAGTGTATTTTTAAGTAATTAAGCTTAATATTCTTTAGAAAATAAAAGAACACATATATAAAGGAACCATTATGGACACACATTTATACAAACATTATTTTCAACTATTTCTCTTTAAAAAATTTATTTTTCCTCAAAAGGTCAAGAAAATTTTGTAGCTGCACATAATGACTTTAAAAGATTTGTTGTTTTTTGAAAATTCTTTTCTTGCTGACTGAATGGTGGTAGTCGCTCTTCTCATAAAAAAACATGCACACATTTGATTCTTCTTTACAGCTGGCCTAAATTAATTTTTATTTATTTGTTTTTTTTTCCTTTTGTGCGTATGTGACTGAAGTCAAAGTCTTCAGACCTTTAGGCTGTTTATACTTAGCCAGTATGACTTTTACCTCGAAGGCTGATGTGACAGTGGGTGATAAATGGCAGATCCAGTACTTCTTAATCATGTAATCTGAAGAAAAGGTCAGTGAGAAAAATCATTGTATTATAGAATGAAGCATTGTGTGTGAATTGTCCAAGAGTTGTGAACATTCTTAGGACAAATTTATCTTACTTAGTTTTTATGAACTGTCCAGTCATTTTTGAATTTCACACTCATTAAAGTTCAGTATTAATAGGACATCAAAAACAAAGAAGGCAATCTATATATCTGTATATGATGTATATGCCTCCATATCTCCTTATATATATATATATATATATATATATATATATATATATATATATATAAGATGTATGGGCAACAATCCCTCATTTATAGAAGTTTCATTAAAGTTTTTTATTTAATTTTTCTTGTGTTCTTATAATTTTCTTCTTTTCTGGGCATACTTTCCTTGTTGGCTGCTGGGTCATGTAATTTAATAAATATTTATTTGGGAAGCAATCCCTCTTTTATACAATATATCTATCTCTGCCTCTCTCACACTATATATATATATATATATATATATATATATATATATATATATATATATAATATAAAAAATAATACAGATATTGGCATATAATTTAATTCTTGCTGATTAAAGAAAAAATATATGGATATTTAAAGATTTAATTTATTTACACTATTTACATTATTCGGACTATTGTCCTCATCTTTGTCGCCATATTTATTACAACATTTCGGCCATTGTACGCTCCAGCCTTCTTCAGGTGGTTGGAATGTTGAACTGAACCATTTATTTCACTCACTGGGGTAGACTGTTTTAGTTCCACGTGCCATGTTTAATGGATGTCAGTTATCAGTTATCTCCTGTTAATTCACCTCTCCAAGTTCTCCACTGCCTTAACTTGGTATTGAACTCACACACTTTGGGTCCTCCCACTGGATCAAACTAATGCCTTTATCCATTGACAGGACCCAAAGAGTGTGAGTTAAATACCCAGTTAAATAGTGTACATAATACCTCATCTCAGAAATATAGACAGATATTTAATTTATTATCAGTGATAATGCTACCATGTTTATAGCTGTCTATAATAAAATTATCCTGTAATATTTTTATTGAAGTCAATCGCATTCTGAAATGATGAATTATTGTTTAATTATTATTTAAAATAAAAGTATCCAGAGTATTCACAAAATTTGTAATACCAGTGAGTGCTCTTAAAATGTATACTTCCAGCAGGTGCTCATAAAATTCATAATACCAGTGGGTGCTTACAAAGCTACCGATGTACTATAGTTGTGCAACAGTTTCTCACTGTCATTAACGTTTTTAAGGCCAGAAACACCCAAATATTCATGTAAATTTCACATGCTTACAGTCCAAGAGCACCTGAATGTGCCCACAATTGGGTAGCACTCTATTTGAATAAACAGTATTAACACTCATCACCAGTAATCTATAACTTTTACAAAAGCCAGTAGTACCAGGGAGGCTAAATTTGGTATAATTTGAAAGAGAAATCATTTTACCTTCATATAGAATCAACTTTTAATACTTGATTTTCAACAGCTTCCGAGATATGTCAGTTGCACTAACGTCACATATTCAGATTTTTTTCAACAATTTCTTCAGAGCTCTAGAGATTTAACAACTGAAATCTCTGAAGCGTTGGTAGGGTTAATACCAGTTTGAATGCAACTGATAACATTTTTGATTTAATAAATATATGCAAAATCAACTTGCTAACCATTAAACCATGTTTAGCACCCCACACACACTGAAATGAGTTGATCAACAAATCTGTTAATTTTCTCAGAACATTCACAAGACTATAAACTCTGCAGGAAATCCTTATGAGATTTTTATTTGACTAAGTATTGACACCCCACATTGCGTTCAACTTGTTCCTGGTTTTGCTTATACAATCTTTTGTCAGATTCATGAATGCAATCTCCTTCACGGCCTTCATTGAGATTGCCTATTATTTCATTCCAAAACGTACTGTACTCTTCTTTTTTTATATACACTCAGCCATGCCTAACATTTATGGTAGCACGTTGGATTATGACATTTTCTTATTCACCTGGTCTAATTTTTTAAGAATTGACTGCTTTTTCCTTTTATATTCCTTACTGCAACTGTATGAGATAATATACATAGTTTTTGAACATATTTTCCTAATACAAAAAAAACATTTGTTTGGATGTTGCATAGAATAGTTTTGCTGTGGAAAATTGATGTTGCCCACAAATCTTTTCGATTTTTTTTTTTTTTTTTTTACCCAACCCTTCAATGTGATATAAGTTCATTGTAGTTTTATAATTGGTATTCTCTAAGTATGTCTTTACATTTGCTGTTCCCATTGTTATTAAAGCTGGGGGATTATTCTTTAAAATAATATCATGTACGAGCCAACTTGTGCTACTAACTTTTACCTAATTTTGATTGGGTGTTGGCTTTCACTCTACAAATGTTCTAAACCTATATGCTATTTGAGTCACCAGGACACCCAGAAAAGCTATGTTTCTGTATTTTTTGGTCGTTTTTTCTTTATTATAATAAACAGTATTATTGGTCTAATGGAATTCTCATGACCCAGCCGTAAATTCTTCTGGTCAAATAATTAAGGTGCTTATCTGTGTACTTAAGCCAGATTGTTGATTTCAGTGGCATTGGAACTACCACAGCTGAAAAAAATGTCTATCCACAGTGTGTTAATGTACAAAAAAAATTAGTATATATGCTGATCTCCTCAAGGAGTGTAGCTGTTATTTTGTTTTGTTTTTCAATCAGACGTGAATTACTGCAGTGGCAGAAATCAGACAGACAGATCTCAAACTATTTTTAAGTGAACCAAAAAGAAACCTGCTGAATGAATTATTCACCCAAGGCGAGCTGAAGAACACATTGATCTAAATGTAGTGATCAAAACAACAAGGGTGAGAATACTAATCTGAACAACTTGAAGAATAAAGCTATTCTTTACTCATTTCTTTCTTTCCATCTTGAAAGAGAAGAATACGTAAAAAAAATAATCAAGTTTCTAATGTAACATGTTTTGTTATTTAACAACTAATTTGAGGAAAATTTTCAAATTTTAGCAATGGCCATTAAAATTGTTTCTAATTAAAGAGTTGTTTTTTTATGCATGTTTACAACTTATTTTCTCTTTCACACTCTACTGAAATTATATGTTAACTTCTTTTATATGCTATATCACTTGAAGATATGGATAATGATGGCTCTTCACAACTTCCAGTTTCTTGTTGCTCTAAGTAACTCTTTCTCCCTTACTACTCCTCTCCTTATTTCATCATCCATTCACCCAAACTTATCAAGTAGGTTATTTGTTATTTCCCCTTGATTCTCTTACCTTTAGTATGCCCTATGACTGTTAAAATCAACAGGCCTTCTTTCTTCATTATATTCCACAAATCTCAGGCATCTTTTTCTGATTGTTAGCACCAGTTTCCTTGTAATTCCTTATTACTCACATGCTCTGTCCATGGTATTCATCGATAGAACCACACCTCTGTCACTTCAAGTTTTTTTCTTTCTCTGTGTGGGAATTGTCCAACATTTACTATCATATGGAAAATTTGGTTTTTGTTTCTTAGGACATTTTCCTATCTCTTAATACTTTGTATAGTTTCTAAAAACATCTTTCACTCTTTCGATGTATCTTCAGATTTCTGCATTACACTATCAGCTATTAATATACTACTCATTTAAATTTCTGTACCTGCTTGATTTTGACATTCCCAATATATAGCTCACACTTTGGGCTGCCACTTTTACTGACAACCATGTGTTCTGTCTTCTTACAGTTAATAGTTAACATTTTCTTCTCGTTTTTCTTTCCTACCTCTTCTCACCAGAAAATAACAGAGGTCTGATTTGAATTTAATGTCGGTAAGGAACCTTTGTTCTTTTGAGGAGTTGATCGGTGGTTCCCCGAATATAGACTAGGCTCACCCTGAGATATACTAAAGTAGATTATCATGCCGGAGCATCAGAGGAGCCAGGTTCATCAGAGAGTTGACCTGGAAGATAACCTTTAGTCATCAGGTACACAATTGCACCTTACGGGATATTAGTGACTGCTCCTGATATATAAACAGGTGGTCAATACAGCTGCACAAAGGACATGCACAAGTGGGGCATCTGGATAGCAGGAAGTTATATAAACACCCCACTTGAAAGGGGAAAAAAAACAGTCTCTTGTGATAAGAAGATCCACATTCAAAGAAAGCACCTAAAGTCATGCACCCTCATGCTGATATAAATTGACAAAGTCAAGAAGTGAATAAACAATAATTTTACATATGAAAGATTAGGTCTCATATTCTTATTCATCTTTACAATGATAATGTTACATCTTATTTAATAGTTCTTTCAGCTTTTCTATTGTCACAGTGTCATCTACATATTGTATGTTTTTAATTAAGATTATTTACACTATTAATAAATCCTAGTAGGTCTTCTATTCCTCTTAGGATCGTCTTCCTATACAGGTTAAATAAATCCTATAAGAAAATGTATCCTTGTCATGCTGCTGTTTCTATTTTTAAATATATTCATTCTCATATCCAAATGCAGGCTGTTTATTCCAAATAGAAGTTATAGATTACTCAAATATTTTTCACATGCAAATTGAGCTTTTCTAGTATTTCTAAAAGTTCTTTGTGTCATATCAAATACTTTTGTTTAATTCATGTAACAACTTGGCCACTAAACACTTTTGTTTTCTAAACATTTTGCATTTAGTTAAGGTTTTATAAGAATCAAAGTTAAGAATAAACACAAGCTTTGAAATAATTTTTTTTTTTGCTATTTACAATACCTTGTAAAATCTTTGCAATTTAATATTTCAGTTGAAATTACATCTAAAAAATTTAATTAAATCTCATCATGTCCTTCATCACTAGCAACATCAAGGTTATTTTGCTGTAAGACGTCAACAATAAATTAACCCTTAACATATCCTGAACAAGTTATTAACCTTTCATCATCCGAAGCATGAAATTTTAAAATTAAAATCATATTTTTTGTAAACCTATCATTAGTGGATATTATTTTAATTCTCTTTTAAGCAAAAGCTCATAATAAATTGTTGTAAAATCTAACTTAACACTAAACCAAAATGTTACAATTTCTTTTCAAGAGGTTAAGAATCTTCAGTGAATTTAATGAACTTTTAAGTTTGTACTTTCTTAACAATATTCAAAACATTTAAAACAATGCATTGTTGTTCTTAACTATATCATGTCTTTTTCTGTTTAGCATTAGAAAGGAACTATTTATGTTTTTATCCTTACTGTAAATATAATGGTTAATAAAATATATCAAAAGTATAAAGTGTATCTTTTGGCACATTATGAAATTATCCTATTGAAATTACAAATGAGGGAAATAAATGTTTTAGACTTATTTTTATGATTTTCTTTTTCTAAATAAAATTGATACTGTTTTTCTGGATATAAAATGTGCACATTTTCCCCCCCCTAAAAAAAACTTCCGTTAAAATTGTCCTTTATTTTATTCTTCAATGGTTGTGTTCTCAGTAGAAGACTAATCCTTAACTTTAAGATATTCCTCTCCTGATGACCCAAAGATGAAATATATTCTTTTTCTATATGCTACATCCCTTCAGGATATGGGCAATCATAGCTCTCCACAATTTCCTATCTTTTGCAGATCTTAGCAAAGTTTGTCTTTATATTATCCCTCCCTCCTTCTCTCTCTCTCTCTATACTGACATCCATTTATTTTTGTTATCCTTAGCATATTTTTCCTGAGGTGCCATACATGATGCCCACCTTGGTGATCATGTCTATTTTCGATTCATGACTGACTTGGCAGAAGAGTTGCCATATTAGGCTGCCATTATTTTCTGTAGTAGACTGGTTACCAACCAAAGCTATATGATTCAGTCTGTTCTGCTATTTAGCCCATAGCTGGTGGGAGAAGAAATGGTGGATTCATACCTTTCTCAATATTATTTGTGCATAAGTGAATGTGATTAACTCGACTAGAATTTGAACTTGGCTCTCCAATTTCTCATTCTGAGCCATTATTAATCACACTATCTACACATCATATCCAAGCTTACAGCATCTGGTATTCCTAAGCAGTCACTCATCTAGGTACTGACCAGGCTCAACATTACTTAACTTTGGTGATTGGACAAGAACCAGAATTTTCAACATGAAGCCTCCTTAATATATAGTGGTTGATAAAATGTATCAGTCTATAAAATGTATCTTTTTTACAAAAAAATGATTCTACTGAAATTAAAGAGAGAAATATTTTTGTCTTCTCTGTACCATGTCCCTGCAAGATGTGGGTGGTTATTACTCATTAGGTATATGATTATGAATGTTTAAATTAAAATTACAAATTCAAATAATGTTCCAAGATTTTTTTTAAAAAATCTAATTAAGTATGGATGATTAATCAGTATCATGTTATTAAATTAAAAAATATTCCTTGCCCAATTATAGGTGTTTGTTGAATATTCATACCTGCTATGTCTATAGATATAGTACATTGCATTTTAGTAACTTTGTGTTTATCAATTTCTTTTCTAGTTAAACATTTGTCAAGTAAACTGAAGCATATGTAAACAAATTCTTATTTAACATTTTAAGCAAAGCTGATTTCTCTTGAAATCTTGTGTCATTACTGAAGATTAAGTATTTAAGTGATTTGCCTTCAAAAAATAGCTTTAAAATTGAATATTGTGATGCTATTAAGATGACATGAATATTTAGTTCTTGTGCTTAATATACAAGATGAACAGAAAAATCAATCAGCTCGTCTGTCATGTTATCCAGCATTTTCCATCTTTTGCCCGGCATTTCTTGCATCTCTCAATATCTCAACCATCAGGAAATATATTTAATTTTCTACTTATTTTAAAGAGGCCATTTCATGCTTTAAGTTCCCAGAACATTTGGGTAGCACCTCATATGATAAAAAATATATTAACTCAGGTCAGTGTATTCCAATTTATTGATCATCATTGTGCATAAATACTTGTATTCATCATATGGTCTGATCTTAAATTTGATCGTACTAATGGCTAATTTACCAAACATTGTTTATATGGAAATTTTTCACAAGTGCTCTACTAATAAAGGTAAGAGAGTTGGTGCAGCTTTTAACAGATGGATATGTTGTGTATTTTTGCACTGTAAGATTGTAAACATGTATTTAGTTTCACTCGTATTCAAACATAGTTTGTATATTTATACTGAATTAGATAATTGATGTCATATGCTACATATTGCTATTCTCACCTAAGGATAAATATTTATTCAGTAAGTGCTATACAATATTATTAAAAAGCAGAAATTTACACATGATTGTATTAAATAAAATAAACATGTAAATGTAGACACAGACTAGTCTTGGCTTGATAATAATATATTTAAAAATCACAATGCATCAACAACTATCAATATCTGAATGGCCACATTAAACCTTTGTCAATTATTATTCCATATGTAATTCTATTCTCATCGTTGTTGCTTTCTCTCTACATTTCAGTCCCCATATGCTTCAGTTGTTTAAGACTTTAACAATAAAACCAACAAAAATTAAAATAATAATTTGAACAATTTACAGAATAGTCATAACGACTCTTAGAATATCTAACAATATTTGTCAGTTTTGTTTATACCAACATTTGCATGCAGTTAACCAAGTTGTGTTGTTTTGTAAGTGGATACAAAAAAGTCTGTACAAATCTTTCCACTAGTTTTGTAGCTATGTATGTATTAAAGAACAATTCTGGAATTTACAGAGTGGATCTGCATCAGCCAGAAAAGGACAGCTTCCTGATTGATGTGCAGTGCTTCTTCATTGATTTTGGTTCCTGACCAGATTCTCACAGCACTCACGATCAATTTGAAGTGATTCTTTTTATCTGCCAAGGACATGCTGATTTGCCTTCATTTCTATGTGCAGAATAGTGTGCATACTTTCTGTGGCAAGGCCAATCCAAGATTTTACAGGATTTGACAATAAAGCCTTTTTGAAAACTGACATTTGTATGCCTACTCTTCCAAATGATCAAGAAAGCTTTATTTACAATTTTCGATTGCTCTTATAGGGGTTTTCCTCCATTGTTTACAGGTTGTGATCAGCAGCAACACACTGCAGACTAAAAAGAATACCATATTTCCATGGATCCATTGCAAGCTTTGTCCTTTTTTCAGTCTAAATCAAACAGTTGTGCTAGCAGATCTCAGATGGTGTTGAATTTCCACATTGGAAGATTCACATGTGCTTTGGCGTTATGACTGAAGGAGAATTGCTCTGTCTCCTGAGTTTGATGTGTGCTGTCAAAATATTCAAGAAATACTGCAATTGTTCTTCAATATAAATGTTTACTTTCAGCTAATAAAGTTCACAGAAAGTACAAGGAATGTTCAAAAAGTAAGTTACAAGCTAAGATGTTTATTACTATACAAATCAAATATTGTACATATGTTACCAGCACTACTAAGCTACTTTTCTATGTAGTCACCATTGAGATTGATGCACATGCGCATAAATACTCTCCTTGAAGTATTTGGAACCAGCTGACTGGAACTACACTCGCACATACAACAATAGCATTACCTGTGGGAACCACTTCCTGGATAAATGTTTTAGGGACCCAAAGAGATGATAATCTAAAGCTAAATCTGGATCTGGTAAAACAACTCCACCATCTATCAATGGCATCACTGTTTGGTTAGATTGGTCATAGTATGAGGTAGTGAGTGACATCCTTATGCCAATGTCCTGTTGAAAAGCTTTCTTCAATCTGTCCAGTGTTTCACAATATCTGACTGCGTTAACTGTCTGACTGGGGTATGATGTTCATGAACGACACCCCTTTTCATCTCAAAACACAGTTACCATCAATTTCTTGGCTGACTGCTGAATTTTGGTTGTTTGTGACAATGTTTTCAGGTCATGAAATCAACATTTGTTTCCAGAATAACATGATCCAACCAGGCCTCATTATCCATGATCATGTGCTTTAGAAAGTCTCCAACAGATTCCCTATACACTGTTTGATAAGCTCATGTCAGTGGAATGTGTGCTTTTCTCTCAGTTTCTCTTGGGACCCAACGAGATCACTCTTCTTCATATGTTAACTTCTCATGGACAATTTTATGCACCACTGACTTCTGAAAATTAGGTTCCACAGTCATATCACAAAGCGTACATCATCTGTTATTGATAGACACATCCATGAGGCTCAACCTGCAGATATGCATGCCCCTCATGAATGCACACTACATCAGACTGAAACATGTTTTCTCCTTTTACATGCTTGCAACTCACAGCAACAAGTTCACAGCAAACTTTTGTTAGAATTTTGCCCTTGGCATGCAAAGATTTTATTACACATTCACAGTTTATCTACTGTTTTATAGTGGCAGTCATCTTTGTTGTGATGTAATAAACACATGCACTCAATATTAAAACTGTTCTGGCTGTTATAAGAAACATTGCATACTTCTTGTTGCTTTCACAATTTTTTAATTCTGGTCTATCTGTTTCTTACTTTTTGGACAAATAATAAAACATGTCATGTTATGTGACTTTTCCTATTTATATAGATGTTTTTTTGTTTAGAATAAAACAAGTTCTAGTTTAAATTTCTACTGAAGGCATCACAACAATCTCTAATGACTAAGAATATTTTAAATATATAATTTTGACAAAACTATTCTTTCATTTAGTTAAATAATGTCATATATTTTTATATAATTGTCAAATTCTATACATTTTCTATAGTTTCATTTAGTTGATTCCCAGAAAGATTTTTGTTTATTGTTTTTCATACACAGTTTTATTATAATTAAATCATTTGTTCTTCTTATGATGAAAGAAATCTTTAAAAAATATTTAGCAGAGATTTTCAATTGAAATTTACTAGCTATAAGCATGTCTTATATAAAGATTGATGTTTTCTATGTTTTTGCAAGAGCTATCCGTTCATTGACAAAATATTTTTGTAAATCATAAAAAATGGAGCGTCATTTTTAGTCATAATGCAAAATGTTTCTTAAGGATAATTTCTCCATTTCAATTTATGATTTCATAAAAATTTCTTGAAGCTTTTAACTATTTTCTATTTTGTAATGTGACTATGGTCTTTTGGTTCTGATTTGTATTACAATTTTAAAATGTTGTTGGTACACATTGCAGCATACATATCTACCATTAATTGCCTTTCATATGGAAATATGTTTTCACTTGGCAAATATAAAGGAAATATATTTAGCATTGGTACAGTTTATTTAAAATGGTATTTAAAGCTAATAAATATACAGAGAGTTATTGCTGCTTTATATTCTGTGCATTGCAATAACATTATTGGACTTTTTTATTTAGGCTAATTGAAAACAACAAAAACTGTATATAGATATGGCAATAAAAATATCTGCTTCTGTTTGTATAAATATATATGAGGGACACACTGAAACCTATGCTTCAGGCTGAACCTTCCCACCAATAACCCATTTTTTTTTGCTTTGTTACAAATAGCACCTGAGCAACAGTCTGGCAAAATGACGTCTGACATGAAAGTGTGTCCAAAGCAATATGTGTTTCAATGAATTTCTTCATTGCACTCATTAACATTCATCAACACTTAATAAACATTTTTGGAGACCAAACAGTGGGTATGAGTGCAGTTAGATGGTGGGTAGTATATTTCAATATGGCAATGTGTGACAAGCATACCACAAAATGAAGAGCATCTCAATTTGCTTATCTTTAGATTATCACCTGGGAACTGTGTATAGAGTTGAATGTTGACTTTATTGCATTGGAAACAATGTTGGGACATTACAAAGTTTGTGCCAAGTGAGTAGCATGAATACTAATGAAAGAACAGAAAGACCACCCAACGCAAGTTTCACAGAACCAATTCAACCACTCCAAAGCTGAAGGTGAGGGTTTCCTAGCCACATTATCACTGTGAGCTCTTTTAGGAGCTGAAACTTAATCAAACCATCAACTCTGACATACATTGCAACACTATGTTAAAGGTTAGAATTTCCAGATTCAAGCCACAGATGAAGATAACTTTTCACTTGGAACAAAATAATACCAGTTCCCACACCAGTTTGATGAGTATACTACAAATTTTAACTGAACTGTCCTACAACTCCCACCATATAGTCTGGATGTAGTGTTTTCTAATTTTTGTCTTTTCAGGCCAATGAAAAACGGTCTACATATATAACATTTTTCTAACAATGATGTCATTATCCCTCTGGTGAAGATTTTCATTAGTATAGCATATAAATTCTTATTCATACCTGGTGAAAATGCATTGTTAATAGTGGTGTCAAAATGCTAGAAAAATAGTGTTTTATAGTTGAAAACTTGCTCTATCCAGAGATGTTATTATGCTCTCTGTATCTGGTAATTTCTATAAATAGGAGGCATGATTTTTGGAGCACACCTCATATTTATTATACTTCATATTTGTAGGATTTAAAAATTGTCTGTCAAAGTTGATATTCTTGTAATAACAATAAACTTACATGAGAGCAAGATATGATGTTGAGTCAAAATGGCATACATTGGCTCATATCCACATGAAATTTAAGTCACTGCTATATTTTAATCTGTTTGTATAAATAGTTAATGCTCTTAAAACCACCAATCACCATAAATCAATTTTCATTGGTAGATACTTTTGAAAAGAATTTTTGATTCATGAAATTGTAGGAAATATCAATAATTTTGTCTGCCTTTCTCTGTAAAAATAACATTACAGAAATCCGCTAGAATTCTGACATTCAGGTTCACTGATGTAATCTCTAAAAATAAATATACATTGCATTTTTCATGAAATGCAATGCAGCATATAAACAAACATTTTGTTTTCTACTTTTCAATTGATATTGGAATTCTTATCATTTTTATTTAATAAAACAATAGATGCTCATGATAACATGGAATAATGGTTGCACTTGTGGTACACTTTTAGTCTTTCTTAGATTTCCAAGGGCAGATAACTCAGCAAGTTTGTGTAACAGTTTTTTTTCTCAAGAGATCACAATAAGAAATTTACAAAGGTCACAGTTTGCCTGCTGCTTTATAATAGAACAACAATCTTGAACATCTTTAAATTGATCTCTGTTGCAAGTGTCAATCAAGTAAAAAATACAATTGTCTTATAAAGAAATTGGTAACACATTATATTTTCTTGATTTGTGTTTTGTTAACCGTCTTTAGCGCTATGGAACCTGTTTGACTATTTCTAGCTATCTAAATGTATCAACTGTTTGAATTTTCAAAAGTGAATATTTAGCTATCATCTCTGTTTCCTATGTAATCTCAGCAAACTTGGATGTTTATACACACAAAAATCATTGTCAAAAGGATGGTTTTTCCATTAGCACTGCTATTATTTTAACTACCTTCACTCCTCAGCAATGTTTATGGTTTTAAAAAGGTATTGAAATAAAACCTAAACATATAATGAAAGTGAATTTATACATTTTTTGTTCTTGAGAATTTATAATAATATTAAACACTATTTATTAGATTGTTTATTCACGAGAATAATTTTATATTTACAACATTATAAAAATTAATACAATTAAAACTAATGCAATGCAATATTTATCATTTAACAATTTATAAATAAAAAAATATGAATATAGATTTTTAATCATAAATTGATAAAGATTTATTAAATTATGAAAATATGTGAACCAACTTATAAGGAATTTCTTATTATTTATCATTTTATAAAGTTGAAATCAATTGGCAATTAGCCAATGTTTTGCCAACCATTCCAATAAACAATCTAATAAATAGTGTAAATAAACAATCTAATAAATCAAAAGGACTTGAAGCTCTTCATAATTAAATATTTTTTAAAATTAGTTTTTAAATCTATTATATTTTTAACAAGCATCTTTGAATAAATGACTCATAGCTTTCTTAACATAAAATCCACTGCTGATTTCTTTTCTACATCAATGAATACAGCATTTGCATATATGTGACTTACTTTGAAGTTTCCTCTTTTGGGTCAGATTTGTGATCCTCATGCCCACACATTTAACTAGCATAAGAAAACTTACAAACTTCGACCAAGAAATGCAGTTTTAGTATATGAGTATAGAATGGACCATTCCATAGATTATTTGCAGAATCAATTAATATAGTATTTTTTAAGCATGAAGCTCATTGCACATATGTTTTCCCATTCATTTTCAAATATAACCATTAAGGTATATTGTGTGTAAAAACCCAAGCCCAAGAGAAAATTTAAACAGCAGTTGAAATGATTATTTAACCAAAATAAATGATAGTTAGATTAGTGTTTTAGTTTTTGGTTGAAATATAAGACACAAGGAAAAGTAGAACCACTTATCATACTGGGTGAGTGTGTGTATGTATGTATGTATGTATGTATGTATATATATATATATATATATATATATATATATATATATATATATATATATATATATATATATATATATATATATAATCAAAATATGCTTGTAAGAAGTTAGTGGTTAGCTTGATATTATGTAAGTCCTTGAAATGTCTACTTTCCTAAACCAAGAAAATATTTTATTAAATAGTTAAAAAAAAAAAAAAACCTGACATAGGAGGCAGTTGCTCTTCCTTGGCTGCATTGGATATGCTGAAGAAAGTTATGAGGGGAGACTTCAAGAATGCATGACAGTTGATATTTGAGCAGAACTTTTGAAATTTGATCATGATGGGAATTTGTTTCAGTGACATACCTTAACCGTTAGCTTAAAATATTTGCTATGAAGGAAGTCACTGTAGTTCGATGTCATTTTGTCTTTATTTCTACACTAATATGCATTCCTTTCTGTTTGTTCATCTAGAAATCTCTCTGTGGCAACATTGGTGCTTAGTGACTTTTAAGGATGTGATTAAAATATGAATCCATAAACTGTATCCATACTGAATGCAAAATAATAAGTTGCCAATGTCAGTCATTTAGTCTGTGATATTTTCTAGTCATACAAATGTCACAGAAATCAACATTCATAAAGATTATTACCAGCTTACACTTTTTTGTTATTATATATTGTTTTTTTTTGTTGTCGTTTTAAGAAAATACTCTTTCTCCTTCACCAATCTTTATTTTTTGAAAGATGTATTGCTGGTTTTTAACTAAACCCAAATTGCCATCTTATTTGCTATTTTCACGTTAAGTGCTATACTTGCTGACCCTACATTGTATTGCATGGCATCTCTAATATCAATTTTTTTTTTTTGTTTACTTTTGACAGAATCCAGCAAATTCAGTTACTTGGACGAGACATGAAGGGTGCTGAACACGACAAACTTTGGAACCAACTTGAAGCTGAAATACATCTTCATCGACACAAGACTGTTATCCGAGCCTGTAGAGGACGTAGCAACATTAAGAAGAAACTCCCTGTGCCACCAGGACATGTGAGTAATTTTCTGTCACTCACTGTACTGAAGAAGTGATTACTTTAAGTACAAAATAAAATGAAATAATTTTATTAATTTTCTGATTATGAGTAAAATTTGAAATAACCTACTATATGCTTGTTTTAAATCATTTTAAAAAAAATTACTTTTGCTTTGGAAGAGTGGTATTTTGACATTTACTTTCATAATATTGACTCAGTGCCGCTATATGTTTTATTTATGCCATCTTGGCTTCTTCAATACATCCAAAGGACAGAATTCATTAACAGTAAAGAGTTGCTTACGAAAGAGCACATAATTTCCATTATTTTAACTTAACATCAGATATGTTCATAAACAATTAGTTATTCCACTTAAAAATTGATCAAAAGCATTTATGATTATTTTTAATTATACCAGCATCACTAAATCAGAGAGTTACAGCTATATTATGTTGAAACACCAGTTCCTGTACAATCACCAATTAATCAGGTATAAGAAAATGTGACATCTACTGAGCAGAAACCTTCGTTATGCCAAGTTCATTGTGCAAAATATTCTCAACTCTCTCATAGGATATGCTAATAGCATTAGCTGTTTGATTTATAGTCAATCACCAGTCATCCATCATCATGTGGTGACCCGATCAATGTTTTCTTTGGTGGTGGCAGTTGCAGGATGTCCAGGTCTTAGGTCATCTTCAGTACTCTCCCTTTTCCTCCTAAATTCAGCTTCCTAATTTTGCACTCTTGATAAAGTTAGTGTATCATCCCCTAATATAGCAACCATGTCATTACGAATGTCCTTGGGGGCTAAACTCTTTTTATGTAGTTACTTGTTAATGCTATGATGTAAAATTTTGTACGTTCTCATAAGAAGTCACAACCAGTTAATTTTGAAATCTTCTTTGAACAGTTAGATGTCAATTTATCCAGAAAGAAACAATAGAGTTATTAATAAGAAGATTTGAAATTAATGCATACAAGATTTCACAGCTCTAGCATCACTCCTTCATAGTCAGCCTATGAACTTTTCAGCCCTTCTTCGTATCTGGAAAGAAACAATAGTTATTAATGGGAAGATTTGAAATTAACGCATTCAAGATTTCACAGCCCTCGCATCACTCCTTCATAGTCAGCCTATGAACTTTTCAGCCCTTCCACATACCTGGAAAGAAACAATAGAGTTATTAATAAGATTTGAAATTAATGCATACAAGATTTCACATCACTGCTTCATAGTCAGCCTATGAACTTTTCAGCCGACCTTCATAATTAGCTCCTACTAAGCTAGGAAGTTAAAGCTATTTAACCCATTAATGCATTGGGTTCAATTTTTTTAGTGAGGGATTTTCTTAAAATTTAAAATCTGTCAGCCCTAAGATTACTAGCTAGCCCAATCACATGATGGAATGCATTTTCCCTCTCTGTGGAAAATTTGTTGGACATTTCTCGATCTGTGTTTGGCTCAGAGTGGCCACCAGATTCATCAAACAGTGCACAAAAATGATTTACCATGACTGTGATAAACAGCTGATTGATACTTCATTGAAGATGATGATACAAGAAACAATTGCTAGAGGGAAACAGAATGATCCCGTGTAGGGACAATGGTGTCTTATCAACCAGAAAATGGACTTGTGGGTTGATGCAAATACCCTTGCAACTGGGATATTGTTGGAAGAAAATGGAGCTGTGATTGAGGATGCATGCTAGTTGCATCTAAACAATAGCTCCCAACATATCAATTTGACCAAGCTCGATGTGCTAATAAAAGGTATTAATCTGGCTCTTCAATGACAAACGAAAGTGCCCCATTTGAAAATTGATTCCTTGTGCATGTATCATTAGCTTAAGAACATCTTGAGTGGCAAGTTAAAGTCCACACCAAGGCAGCAGGAGAAATGTTGGTGAAGAGGAGGTTTCAAATATTCTCACAGTTAATTGAGGAATATCAAGAGTCAATTGACATGACATCAGAGAGAACAGAGCAAGAGTGACGCAAAAATGGTTCAAGGCTATGAAGAAGAGGGAAAAAGTGGCACCAAACATTTGTGCTGCTGCTCTGAGTGAGAGCCTGATATTGAACACTCACATGAATCGGGGTATTGATGCTGTTCTCCCACACAAACCACAGGATGAACGAGGGACATACAAGGTGGGGGATCTTGTTTAAGTTACGTCCCAAAAGGATTCAAAGATTAAAATTGGTCATGTGACTGGAGTCAGCCGTCAGTAGAAGTTGGAGTTCCTTGTCACATAAAAAGATATGCATCCCTTCCCAGAGTCAAACTCATCAGTAAATGAGAGTAGCTCTGAGGAAAGTGCAAGTCTGATCCAGGTAGGAACAATCTTGCCAAAATCCAATGGAGATTCATCTGCGAACGAATCCCCTGCAGATAAACCAGCTTTACCAAGTAGTCTCCCTGTCACTAGCCATCAGGAGGTTGATACGAAAACACCTCACTAACTCCTAGACAATGAAGCTGGAGCTATTCCCTTCAGAAGAAGCATGTGTCATAAGCAGCCTGTGTCCAGCAGCACATTTTGTGATCACAAGATCAATGGGGTGTGTAGTGAAACAGGACCAAGGAATTCTAACTTACCTGTGGCTAAGAGGCCACTATGTCTTGCCTGCCAGGTCAGCCATCATTTGCAATTTAGGTAAAGCACGTGTGATACTAGTGTTTTTAAAATTATTGCTAATTTGCATGCAGGGCCCAAAACCTGAATAAATGATGAGCTGCACTGACAAGCAGGGAATAATCTACAAAGCTTGATTGTGACTATCAACTATACCAGCAAGGGAGATTAAGCAAATAGAGATAAAATGTTAAGGAAAATTTGTGTAGTAATGATTGAATTTTATTTTTTTTTATTATTGAATATATTATAAAACTCCTTAAGAAGAAAGTCCCTCTGTCCCAAAGTAAGCTAGTAAATTAGTTTTTAAAAAAAGGCATGCAATTCTTCAAAATCATTTATTATCTAAAATCATTTTTTTATACTTTGCCAAAAGGTTTTATAGTTTATTCAGAAATGTGACATTTAAAAGCTTCTTTGTGACCTTTGCACTCCAGGTACTAAAATATAAATTTCCTCCAATGCCTTTTATTTTCTTTTGTAACTCTTGCACAAGGAAAAACAATTGTAAAGACATTTTTATTCTATGCTTATTATAAGTGACAGAATATAGTTGTGTGTCAGTTGCTTTAAATTTAGACTTACTTACGTTCATATTTCAGAATCAAAGCAGTACTCTCTAGGGTTCTTTTGTGATAGTGTTTTCTTCTTGGCATGCTTTTTTGGGCCCCAATAAAATAGGACTGTACTGTAATATTTGTGCTCTTTATTAACGAGGAATTCT
>OZ038492.1:98094668-98222168 GCA_964036315.1 Acanthosepion esculentum | reverse complement strand
TTTAAGATATTGGAAACTTTAACCAAACTCTATCCAGAAACCAAAAAAATGATCTCAACCAATACAAAACAAAAAAATTTAAACAGAATGTTCTTTGGTCTTCAGCCACACATATGTAGATGAGAGATTGCTGCCCAAATACAGCCAATATATAAATATTTGTATGTGTGTATGCACCCACCCATATATATATATATATATATATATATATATATATATATATATTCATTCATTTATTCTCCCTTATTCTTGTTCTAATTTAATTTTAAAAGTATAAGAATTCCTCAGAATTTTAGCAATAACCTTTAGAGGGTATAGATGCCAAGAGGAAAGATTTTGGAGTTATCTTCTTTTTTTTCTTACCCAAAATCCTCTTTCAAAATGAAAGCAGAGAGCTATCATAGAATTCTACCTATTTGGAAAGAGACAGTGCTGCAAACATTCACAGGAGATTAGTAAACGTTTATGGAAAGACTGCACTTGTTGAATTCATAGAGTTAATGGCAATTCTGGAGAGAAAAGAGAAACTTACCTAAGTGACAGGCCAGTGGCTGCTGCAAGTAAGGCTAAGGTTAAACAGGCTGCTGCTTTCATTACATCTGTCATAAAATCACTATTGTAAAATTTTGTGAAATCCTATAAGAGCCATGATAGTATCTGAAGTCTAGTACAGTTACTATGTACAAAGTGTGTACTCAAGAAGCTTCTCCAAGTTTGGTGTACATATCTTCATTCAAATTAAGAATGAAGGAAAATAGATTTGGAATTCTCAGGCCTTTGTGCAATTCTACTATTAAATCTGTTTGTAATTAAAGAATAGGCGTTATTTTTTACAAGCCCTCATATATTATATAAACGTGTGTGCATACATGTATACCAGAATTATATATATATATATATATATATATATATAAGAAATGCCAGGAACAGCCTAGCAAAAGATAATTAAACTAAAGCAAATTAAGGTTGATAAATGATTCACAACTAAATAAGTTTATTGAAGAAGACACTAAAAAATTTATCTCAATAGAGTTGTACAATAATCACTTTAAAAAAAAAAAAAACCTTTTTCATATCACTACAGATTAAGCACTCCAGATTACAAATATCTTTAAAAAACAAAAAAAAAGTTTTATTATATTTCATAAAATTAATAGGGGTCCAGTTTTCTATGTAAAATTAATTGTAAATCGACCCCCCCCTCTACGAAAGCCAAAATAAATATGCTCATAAGACATGATTTCTTAAAATGTACGAAAAATAATTTTTGAAATTTGTAATCTGGAATAGTAATATATAAAAAATGGACTCTAGATTACAATTTTCAAATACATTTTTAATGAGCATATTTGTTTTGGCTTCCATAGCGGGGATCAATTTACAATGAATTTACATAGCAAACTGAACCCTGTGTTAATTTTTTTTTTAAGTTTGTTTTTGTTTTTTTTATATTCATATTCTAGAGTTCTTAATCTATAGTAATGGGGAAAAAAAATTTAAAAAGTCATTATTTCTGGTTGTAATGCCTATTGTACTACTTCAGGTTTGCTTAGATTTGATGCAAGTTTTAATTTCACTGTGAGGTTTTCTTATAGGCATATTTTATGCCTATAAGAAAACCTTACAGTATTTTCATTCAAAGAAGTGATTACCTGGAAATGATATAAAGTATTAAAATATCCAGTTAAATTTTGACGCAGTGAATATTGTCAAATATACATTACCTAAAAACAAATGTCACAGAAATACAATCTGAATAAATTAACTTTGCTTGTTTTACAAGTACTATTTCCGACCATTATTCTTTGCCTATTTTCTGATCAATTTTCAACACCTTTTTTCCTGTGGCTTATTAAGTTTCTTTTTCTTTTTCCACATGTTTTCTTATTTATCCAATTCTGTACAAATTTCCAAAGAATTACTTTCCAAATGCTCAACATGGTTTCTGCTTCTCCTTGCAGACTCATTGTTGTTGATTGCTCCACTGCCCCCTCTCCTCCCCTCAACATTTCCTTGCTTATATTTTGCTCAGTGTAAAATTATAAATTTCCTCATTAGCCTGTCAAAAGATTTTGAGCATCCAACCATCCTCTGTACCTAATCTTGTCCTCCCCTCTGCCTGTTGGTCCCATTTCCTTTTGATATGGTGCCTATTCCCTCCTGGATAAAAGCCTGGGAAAAGTTGATGGGGAGGTTTATGGCGAAGGGTTAATTTCCTTTATTCTAGACTAATAACCCTTTTCCCTTGTCTGGTCCCTGAGATTTCAGTGTTATTCTAAATCTCACTATCTTCTGGCTTTTTTGTATCTGTTCCTTTCAGTTTGAATGTTTGTAAGCAAAACAAATACATTTTGTAATGTCTGGTGTAGCTTTATCTTCAGTTAAACATTGATTGATCAATAATTTGATTTTCCTTGCATAATTTAATCTAACAAAATCTATAAGAAAATTGCTATGCCTAATCAGATCATGTTTTGTCATAGATGAACTGGTTAAATTCCCAAGTCAGCATTTTAACACTTGCATAAACAAAGTGGTAAGTTTTTTAACAAAAAGTAATTCAAATTTTAAGAATATTTATTTAACCATTAACTATTTTCCTTATTATAGATATTGAAACTAATGATTATAAATAAACAATTGAAACTGAGATATTCCCAAAAAGGGCATTCAATTAATTAAAACTGAGATATCCAAAAAAAGGCATGGCATGTGGAATTAGAACAATCTACCACTGTGGACTAAATAAAGGATTCAATTTGAAATTGCAATGTATATCACCTGAAGAAGGCTGAAGTGTACCATGGCCAAGACATTGTGAATATGGCAATAAAGATGAGCACAACAGTTTGGATGACATAAATAGTGGATAAATAATTATATATATATATATATATATATATATATATACACACACACAGACACACACATGGATAAATTGATATCTAAATTACACAAAAATGAAAATAAGTTACATCTCATTTTAACCGAACCGATATATTTATCTTGAAATACTAAAGAGTAAATTCATTCAATAAAATTGCCATTGGCTTCAACCATGGCCTCCAGACAAATCGGAATCTCCTGCAACTATTCTGAACAGTCTCCTTGTTTAAGATGTTGAATGCTGGCATGATGCTTGCCTTCAGTTCATCTTTTGTGTTACAAGTAGTTTTGTTTGTCTCTCGCTCAACTGTGCCCCATATATAATAATCAAGGGGGTTGCAGTCTGGTGAGTTAGGTGGCCAGATATAAGAGTGATGTTGTCACAGAAATTGTCTGACAACCAGGACTGTGTTCTCATGATTATATGGCATGGTGCATAATCCTGTTGCCAGACATAGGGTCTTCCAGCAGCCACCCTCTTGACTCTCAAGGCACTTTATGTAGGCCTCTGTGTTTAATTTGGGGCCCTGTGGGAAGATGAATGGAGGCATAACATCGCCATTACTAGTGATCACTCCAAACACCATGATGTTGACTTGATATATCATCCAACTCTTTCTGAATCCTCTGCACTGTCCTCAGATTGACACCCAACACTCTGAAATGTTCAGATTGGAGCTTCTGGCACAAATGCTAAACAGTACAGCAATCAATTTCCAAATTTCTGGGGAAGTGAATTGCGTCATGGTGGTCTTTTTCTCACTGATGGTGCCCAATGACCCTACTATACTGTGTAGTCAACAAAATAAAAAAAACAACAACATATATGCATAAAATTAAAAATGGTGACAATTTACCATCCTATATATATATATATATATATATATATATATATATATATATATATACTTTGTGTGATCAACATATTGTGAAGATGTCTTCAAAAGGAGAAAATTAAGTTTAACAACTGATTTTTAATATATGTATGTGTATAAGAATCATAATCCACTAACT
The DNA here is from genome assembly GCA_964036315.1 of Acanthosepion esculentum. Taxonomy (NCBI): domain Eukaryota; kingdom Metazoa; phylum Mollusca; class Cephalopoda; order Sepiida; family Sepiidae; genus Acanthosepion; species Acanthosepion esculentum. The sequence goes on along the minus strand of OZ038492.1, from coordinate 98,218,268 downwards.
GCAGATGATGGGAATTTTCATCACTACAATTTTATGACTCCATTGAGGATGATGGAAATTTCATCTGTAGTTAATTTAACTAATTTAATTCTCTAGCACCTTAATTCACAATTATTTTGAATAAGTTTGGATCAATTCTAAGCAACTGACACTTTTTGTAATATCTGGATTAACCAAGCAAAATAACTTAGATTATGTTAATGTTTATAAAAAAGAAAAAGTACAAATATGATTTATTTTATAAAAATTTGAAGCACTATACAGATATGAAAAGGCATCTAAACTTATTAATATTTCTATTTTACAGAAATATGTTGGTGCTTAGACCTATTGAGAAATTATATTACCTGGTGTTAGAAATAATGACTGATTCCTACACCAGTACTATGTAATCAGTTATTACGTATAATGGCAAATGGCAAGGTATGAGATACAATTCTGAGAGAATTGTATTGCCCCCCCTTTCATTGTCTAGTTTGGAGACACAAGAAAACAAAGGCAGAAGAAATATTTGGTAGATGCTAGAACAAATTTAATACCAATCAACTTGTAGAGCAGTGCTACCTGTCATCTGTGGTTTTTGGAGTACAACATCAATGACAAAACTTACTTTTATGTACAGAACACAAAGGCAATCAAACTAAGGATCAGGCAGGATTTTATTGCTGAAGACCAAAGTCAAAATTAGTCTGTCTGTCTCCCTCTGGAAAAACTTGTTTTATTAAACTTCACTCAAAGCCAATGGCACCATTCATAAAGTCGATACCAATTCACAAATGGATTGACCAGCATGGGCATCCTCTCCTGCCACTTAATTGATTACAATCAACCAATTACCAATTTATGACAGTCATTAAGACAACTTTTTGGTGCCTGAATATTGAGAGTATTAAAATATTTTAATTTATGATTATTTCACTTTATGATAGCTGAAGTCTTTTAAGGGCTGAAAGAATACCAATGTAGTTGTAACTGCACCTGCTGACAATTCTTAATAATAGGGTTTTATGAACACCCTCCCTCCACACTACCTGTTTACATTAGTCAAAGCTAGCACACCAGCATGATTTGGTGTTTTTTCTTCACAATTTTTCTCGAAGCTCATTTTGATAACATACACCGAATATAGCTGAATTCCTTTGTCTTATATTTTCTTTGTAACTAAATTTGTTTTTGTTATTAATGGAATTAATGCTTACATTTGTTAATTATATACTTACTTTTTTTAAGAAATAGTCTGAAAAAATTGAGATTCATTCAAAAATGCAACTTATAAAATGTACAAGCGAGAAGAGACTGTTTTATGTAATAGTAGTTCTATTTAGCTCTACATTTACCTTTTTCTTCTTTGACTCTAAGAGTCACATAACTGTTTTATCAATAGAACTATCCTCAGATTGTACTTCTCCATAACATTTAAAGATCAGATCATTTTTTGAAATTATGTGCTTTTTTACAAATATGCTGTAAACATTGTAGAGAGATTTCTTAATACAAAATGGTAATGAAAATTTCTCGGCCCAACCAAAAATGGAGCAACATAGTGCCATGAAATATACATGCTATTTCATATATTCACCCCACAGTTAAGTGCATGTGGGTCATCATTTCTCAAGTTTCTTTAACCCTACCAAAAACTTATGATGTCAGAAATACTTCTCTGCTATTGCTCTCACCTCCACATCCCTTGAAAATTTCCTCCTTTTCAAACTCCTTTTAAGGTTTAGATAGTGGGAAAAATGAACAAAGATCTGATGAGTAGAGTGGATAGTCTGTGTATTCAACCCCTAAATTATACCAAATAATATTGCTGACCTTTTGGGAAGATGCATTCTCCTGCAAAAAGAACATTTTTTTTAATTCTTTCAATGTGTCCTTTAATCAGTTAGCATAGTATTGTGTATTAACTCTTTGCTCCTTTAGGAGATAATCATCAGAATCCCCCCCCCCAAATCATGGCTGTAACCTTTTCTGATGACTTTTAGGTCTAGAATTTCTTCAGCTTTGGAAAAGCTGAATATTGCTACTGCATCGAGTGCTGTTTGGCCTCTGGACCATGGTTATATAACCATGTTTCATTGACAATAACGTGATTCATAATATTATCACTGAAAAGGCTATAAAATCAATTTATAGATGTCCAATTGATACCGTTTCCAGTTAGTATTCAAATATTTTGGCACTCTCCTTGCTAATGAATTATAAGCCCAATATATTCCCTGGGTGAATCAAGTGCTTCAGCAGTTACATTTGGCCAATATTCATCAATTTGCCCAAATTAAGCCATGAAAATGAAATGACACCCTTGATAGCCTCTCAGTCTATGCTGTATCTTTGAGTTTCATAATCTCTAAGCTGGAATTTGTTGACATCATTTCTTCCCAATTAAGTACAGTGAACACTTCTCACTCATTGTTTAAATTGTATACCCATGGATTTCCTCTGGAATTTTCTTTTGCAGAAACAGGAATTTCATGAGGGCCTCAAGTTGAAAATTGAAAATTCTACACTTTGCATTGATATGCTTCAGTGAATGATCTAAAACATTAAAAAAATAAGCACCGGAACTTTAGCATATAAAAGATCACTCTTTCTATCTAGAGTTGCAATGAGAAAATGGTGAGATGTATGAATCCATCTGTAACCCATCTAGCTATGGGTTAAATAGTATGACTTTTATCTAGAAAAATCATTGCTATTCTCAAACAATTGTTAATGCTGTGTTCACTGGCAAAAAATGAATTATTCTTATGATCAAAAATGTGTTTTAGCTTTACATGACCCACAAATGATTGATAAGCCATAAAAAGTAAGTCAATCAATCAAAAAAATATTTATAGCTTGAGTAACAAAAGATCTTTTGAAGTCGGTCAAACTGAGAACTTTTCAGCACTGTTACATGAAAATAACTATGTCCTGTGTCAATTTCTTTATCATGTAAGGATATAGTTAAATAATATTTTTATTTTGTGCACATGAGGAAGCTGCAAGGCAAAATGATTCTTTTGAATTATTTCAATGTGTCCAATTTTGCTATCATCATCTGAAATATTTTCCCCACAGATGGTTTTATATATATATATATATATATATATATATATATATATATATATATTTAACATACTTGCTTTTTGGCATTTTTTTTTCTTAATCAATAAGCAGAGAGAAAAGCCCAGAGGAGAAATGACAAGGTAGCATTATAGGGGAATGCAGTTAACAGAACAAGCAATTTTGCTTTTGCGTTAAGAATAGGTAATGTGGTATCCTATGTTCACATTGTACAAGCAATAGACTTGCCCACGCAGGCTATACAATCTAAGACTTACCTCCCTTTTATTTTGTAGCTGAGTTTCGTTTAGCTAAATAAAGCTTAGTACTTTTACTTCTGTTCTAAATTTTATTTTACTTATTACAGGCAACAAAAAATCAGTTTCTGTAATAATCTCAGAAAATCAAATCCTGTCAGAATTGATTGAATAGTTTTCTGTAATAGCGTTCTATACAGGAAACGTTCTTCTGTAATAGTATTCTATACAGAAAATGATATTGACAATTTAACATTCTTTCCAGGCATAGATTGACCAAATAAAATAAACATGAGTGAAGTAATGCTTCACAATATTGTATTCTAAACATGGAATTTACAAGGTGATGAAGCCCTACATTCACCATACACTTGTTAGAAATTTTCTTTTTATGGACACTGCTTAGAGTATATTAAAAAGCTATAGCTTAAATGACATTCATTGTTAATCTTAAGGACAAAATACATCTGTTAAGCCACTTAAAATCTTGATCAATCTGTTATAATTTCACTTAAGCTATAGAAAAAGAAGAATTGTAAATGTCTGATTAAAAAAGGCTGTTACCATCAAATATTAATCTTAACAGATCTCTTAGAATTCTCCAGTTGATTATTAAGAACTAAATTTTTAGTTGTAGTTTGGAAAAAAAGCATAAGCTTTTCAAAAGAACAAGATTTCTATTGAAAGACATGAAAATATCAAAAACTAAAGCAGCAGTAGTATTCTTTTATCATTTCACCCCAAACAAGGCAATAAAGCCACTAAGACACAAGAGGTTAATGAGTGTGAAAGAATAAAAGAAAAAGAAAAACATTAAAGAGAGAGAACAATGAAATAACAGGAATTAAGAAAATAGAATAAAACAACATTGAATTTTAAATTTTTAAAGATTTTTTTGAAGAAATCCACTTACCTTCAGAAAGGCTGAAGCCAATAGCCTGCCAATAATATTGGCTCCGTGATATAAAGAAAAACCAGAGTGAACATTCCATCATTTATAACAGAAAATGGTTGATGGAATAGCCCGGTTATGCTTCCTATGGGGTTGATAGAATAACCTGGATGTGTTGGCTAGTGTACTTACCTTTAAATACATATAAAGTCAGTGGCAGTGAAGAAGAAGGGAGGAAGCCAACAAGGTGGAAGAGTGGATTTACGGCTATTTGAACTTACAGCTCTGTGAATTTGTGATAGTCTGCTACAGATTTGAAGAGTTACCATCATTTCTAAAAATAGTTTAATAAGCTCTTAAAATATTGGGAAGACAGTCTACACATCTCACATTATTAACCACTTTTATTTTTTCATAATTTTAGAATAAACTAATGAATGGATTCACAGATATATTTGCACTATCAATGTGCAGGAATTTCACATATCTATAAATTATAACAAACTACATGTAACTCTTACAATGTGGCAACTGTTTTATGAATTTTATTGAATTTTCTAAGTTTCAAATTATTAGCCAAATAATATTAACTCCAAGAAATATTATGTTGTAATTAAACATTATAATTACAGAATCATTAAAAAGTTTTCAAGGTTATCTTTTTAAACAAAAGTTGAAAAGCATCATCATGATGACAAAGTTATGAAGATAACATTAAAAACATATTTTGCTCTGATATTCATCAGTTTTTGCCAAATATATTGAAGCATTGTTGTACATAAGTGTTTTCTTTCTAAAGGCATTTGAATTCTTCTTGAACCATGAACCTGAATCTTGTACTTTTTAATACTTCCCTGTTGCCTATATATCAAAAGATTTCAGCACTTAACAAAAGATATTGATTCTTTTCAAAGAACACAGATTAGGAAGGTATAGTCTGCTTGCACTTATATGACTGACACTGGTATCATCTGGGTAACATTTTTCTTTATCTGACAAATCAAAATTATGGTCCATTTTAAAGCTTCAAACACTCAACATGACTATTAATTTGAGGGTTCAGAATTCAAGATATTTCATACTAATGGCTGTCTTTGTTTACATCTGTGAAGAATGAAGTGATTTTCATCCTAATTGAGCAGATAGTTGTTGCCAAAGTCAACAAAAAAAAATTTCTTTTTATATGCCATGCCTTTTCAGGACAGGAGCAATCATGGCTCTCCACAACTTCTTATACTTTGTAGCTCTTAATAAAGTTTGTCATTTTACAAGCTCATCATGTAGGTTACGAGTGGCTGCACTCTGTCCCTCTTGCATTCAATATGTACTGTGAGTGTCAAATTCTCCAAAACCTCTTTCCTTATGTGTCCTAGAAATATCAACTGCCTCTTTCTGATTGTGAATGTTCTTTTTGCCCCCATTGGCCTTAATACTTCCTCATTACTCAAGTGAGCATGGTATTCACAGTATACATCTGGAGAACCACATTTCTGTTTCCTGAAATCTGTTCTGTATCTGTGAGGAAATTGTCCAGAATTCACTGCAATGTAGGAAAACCAATATTACATAACAGTTCATCGTTTTTTTCTGCTTGAAAGTTATTTCTTTTTATTCTTGCTTTTTTTAAAATATTTACTGGAATCTAAATGTTTTTTTTAAAAAAAAAAAACCTTTAGATTCTAGTAAGTATTCCCCTATATAATCATGTTGAATGTCCTTACACACCTCTACCATGTATTCATGCTGAACGTCATTACCTCCTTGCCTCATGTAATCATACTGAATGTCATCGCCCCCTTGCTCCATGTAAACACACTGAACATCATTACCTCCTCTTCCCCTATGTAATCCCACTGAATGCCATTACCTCTTCTTCCTCCATGTAATCCTGCTGAACATCATTACCCCCTCATTCATGTAATCACATTGAACCTCATTACCCCCTTCCCCCCTGTAACCAAGCTGAATGTGAATACCCCTTTCCCTCATGCTGACATCATTACATCTTCCTCAATGCAGTACTGCTGAACATCATTCGCCTTTTCACCATGTAATCCCACTGGTCATCATTACCTCTTCCAATATGTAATCCTGCTGACATTACCCCTTCCTTATGTAATTACGCTAAATGTCATTACCTCTTCCCCCATGAAATACTGCTGAACATCATTACCCCTTCACGCATGGGATCCCATTGAACAACATTACCCTTTCCCAATGCAATGCTGCTGGACGTCATTACCCCTTCCCTATGTAATTACACTAAACATTATTACACCTTCCCCCCTGAAATACCCCTTCATGCATGGAATTCTGCTGAATGACATTATCCTTTCCCACTGAACATCATTACCCCCTTCTTCGGTGTAATCCCACTGAATGTCATTACTCTTTCTGCCATGTAATCCCACTGAACATCACTATCTCTTTGCACATGACAATAATGTAATGTCAGGTTGAAAAACTAAACTCAATGAAGAATTATTAAAGGAAAACAAAGTGAAAGTTGGAAATATTTTCAAAGAATAAACTTTGATATTAGTGAATATATTTTTGTTAGACTGTTGATTAGAGCTGCAAAAGCTACTGGCATAATATTAAAAAGGATTCTGATGTGAATAATGATTGGATTGATTTCAGTAAATTTAGTGACTGGGAAATTATATATAATGATTTGGAGATGATTGTGAGGAAGTTACATTAGATAATTATGTATAAGATGGAGATCAGGGGCAAAAGTCTGTGAGATGAAAAGATAAGCAACGTCTGTGTTCTTACTAAAGCTAGACAGGTAGCTGATGAATTTGTGAATGTCATAACCGATCTCTGTAAAGATTGATTGACATGTTCAAAGGAAACACTTTGTATAGCACTTTGGTTGATTTCTTCCAAACAGAGAATGTGTCAGACAGTAGATGTTAAGGCGGCTTATTTGCAGAGTGACAGGATTGGAGAGGGAAATTTATTTCCAATATTCATCTATACACACACCTTTGAAAGTAAATAAATATATATACAGATCATGGAATGCAGCTAGAACACGGTAGATAAGAGTCAGAAATGAATGTTCCTTTCTTTGAATAATTCTCTTCATTCTACAACACTGGCAAGTTTGAAGGAAGAATGGATGATTTTCTTTGGGCTGGTACAATTGTGTTTGAAAAGTGTACCTTCTTAGGTGGAAGCTCTGCATCAATTAAATATATTACACTTAACATTATCTCTACAAATGGATGGTTTAACAGAAAAACAACTTCAGTATGTATTATCATTATCATCATTTGTCAACAATAAATTTAGTGAAACTAGCAAAAATGAAACCGGAGAAGAGCTACTGGTTCTTGATGGGTCAAGTTCAATTGGTTAGTTATAAATACCAAACTTGATATTGTCTTTGACACCTGTAATTTAAATGGGTTCTATAAAAGTGCTACTTGAGATGACCTAAAATTAAACAAGGATAACAACAGACTGACCCATGATAGATATTAAAGTTGTTTTTCCAAAAAAGGCCCAAACATAAAATCTTATTTCCATGAGTGTTTCTCTTACACAATCTTTCCTAAACATCCTGATGGAGGTTTTCAATGACATTTTATAATTTTGGGTGGAAAACTCAGAAAAACCATTGTCTAATATATTGGCAATTATGACAAATAAGAAGGGGAGTTAATCTTGTTTGTAAAAAGACAATGGCATTATCTGACTGGGCTAAATTTGCCGTTTACATTGCCAGTATAATAAAGAATTATCAAGTTGTCTTGAGTTAAAAATAAAAGTCTTGTGAAGATGATATATTCTTCTAAAAAAAAGATTGGATGTCAGTCAGTTATGTGCCATGCATGATACATGCTTAGGTGATCATGTATCTTTCGATACATTACTGACAAGGCAGATTTTTTTCCTGCAGTAAGTTGCCATTTATTTCTGTGATAGGCCAGTTGCTATCCAAGGCTATAGAACCCGGTCTATCTATTTGCCCATAACTGGGGGAGAGAAGAGGATTCATACCTTTCCCAAGGGTATTAGCACATGAGTGAATGTAATGGATTTGACTGGAATTCGAACTCGGCTCTCTAATTCCTCAATCCGAGAGGCTATCCATTACTCCACCATGTTAGTTGAGAAATGGTATAAGATGGATGGGTGCATCTCAACAGATTTACTGATAATTTCACCAAAATAAAATGGGGGTGGGGTCAGTAGAAAAATTAAGACCTTATGTCAGTGGGAATAAACACTAGTTCGTTACTGTTCCTTAAAAAGAAAAAAAAAACCTTAAGTACCCTGGGAAATATCAAGGGGGATGAGCAATTTTGTGACTCCTCCTTTGTCCACATGTGATTCTGACCTAAAACAGTACCTCATGCCATATTCTACTCAAGTAGTCATGTAGATAAAGTCATTTTGCAATCTGCCCTAACCATTTCTGTTTGGGTGGGGATGATTGATAAAAATAATATTCTTACTCCTGAGCAGTATCTTCATTCAGAAAAACAATTATATCTCATTTTTTTTGTTTTTTTGTATTGGTTCTTTTAAGCAAATGGCGAGTTAAGCTGTAACCTTTTTTAACTCTTAATCTCTCTTACCATTTTATCCCCTGTATTTCTGTTGGCAAGAAGCATTGGAACCATTGATGTGATTGTTAATTAACAGCAAAAAATATATAATATAATAAATGAAAAAAACACATGACAAAAATACATGTTTCACTTTTTTTATATTGGTGACAATGTATGTATTTTCATGTGTCTTCAGCACAACAATGAAGGAATATTTCAATCTTATTGACAGTTTAATTTTTAGTAACTTTGATATATTTTGTTTCTATGTTAGTTACTAATAAATTTCACTAGTTATAATAAAACTTTGCAATTATATTTTCTTAGTAATTTCCAATTTAAACTCAAATTTGATCATTGATTAAATCTGAGTGGGTAATTAATCAATATTTTAAGTAACCTATTTTTCATTTGGTAAAGAAATTAAGCAATGAAAAGAACTTTACATATATATGAGAATTAAATTAATAATTTCAACTGTCCAGTTCATTTCTTTTTGGCAAGAATGAAAATATATAAAGGACAACTGAGTGATTCTTTAACAGCTGTAATGGACACTTTTCCTGTTTTTACAGCAACAGATCCTCAACTCTTGCAGATTTAGAGGCAAATTTAAACCACCAAAAATAAGACCAAAATATTTACATATATGTAGCTGCTTCAGTACCAACAGAGATTATAAGAAAGCTTAGAGATTTAATACTGGAGCACCAGTCATTTTACTATATGATAATTTTTTTAAAAATTACAAGCTTCTATTTCAGAGCAAAAAAATTACAGGAATTATTAAGTGCAGAAAAATTATATGAAAATTCTCATCGGTTTTGCAAAGCTAAGATTTTTAGCATTTTTGTTGCTGCAGATGGAATGGTAAATGTCAAATTTACTCAAAAGATTTTGCTATCTTTTATAAAATGTTTTGTATTTGAGGAATAAAGTGCTATCACTGTTTTCAGTATTCTTAAATCTCCAAATTTCTTCTAAAAAAACTTTGAATCTGGATTTTCTTCTCCTTGGCTGCATCAATAAAATGCACATTATTATTTATAGATTGGTTTAGTAATTGAATGAATGATTGGCTTAGGTTCTAACTATTCTATAAAGCTAGTTTTTAAATTCATCACTGAACAGTTATTTTAATTTTATGCAAATGTTTTAAAAGTTTAAAAATACATTTAAGGAAGTAATAAAATTTTTCTGTTAATAATTTGGATTTGGCAAGCACATTGTATTTTTTAAAAATATCTTTATATTGTTATTTCCAAGTTATCAACGTAGACTTTCAACTGTTACATTATTCTATATGTACCTTGTTATTGCTACAGTGTCTGTCAAATCCATTTATTCCAAATTCCATCAGATACAAAATGAAATTTCATATCCATCAGATTTTGGAATGTAAGACAATAACAAATTAAGTTTAACATAAGATAAAATATCTATTTCTGTTTTTTTTTTTTCTTTAATATAGAATAAAATTTCATTCATGAAAAATGTGAGCTATTGAATTATTCTCCCAAAAAGAACAAAGAAAAATGAAATAGTTTTCCAACAGTTCTTCAGTCAATTGAATTCATTCTTTGTGTTGTTTTTAGCACAAAATTCCTGCAGTTTTCTTTTGGTGCACATTTCATAAGAAAAATAAAAGAATGTTCCTGAGTTTCTTCGGGATTCATATTCAACATGCAAAAAAACATAACTAAATATACAGAGAGCTTCATTTATTTCCTCACAATGCATATTGTGCAGCTGCTACCATTTCTATCCAAAGTGCACAATGGTTGATTCTAATTTATGTACAAAAATGTTCTCTAATTCCTTCTCTATAAAACAAAGAAAACAACCTCACTGTATTGCCTTATGCATCTAGAAAACAAGTTAATGTATACCACTTCTATCAAATTTTCTCAATCTCTACTAGGGTTCCATGTCAGAGATTTGGATCTTACCTCAGAGAAGGAAGAGTGTCCTTCTCTCTCTAGATATGGTCTGCCATGCCAGATATTTTTTTCTACTTCTCCTTTGCATATGGATTTGTTATGTTCTTCTAGTCTACAGGAAAAATGGCTGCTTTCTCCTTTATATTCTTTTCCACATTTGCATAGATGTAAATGTAAATATATTGTTAAACTCTTCTCTCATAAGGAACCAACTCTAGTGAAGGGATTTTGAAGAATAGTTGTGCTATTAAAATCCACTGATGTTGTAACTTTCACAGAACCTTTGGACTATGCACAGCTGACATGTTGGGATTTAGCTATATAGTTAGATTAATGTTTCTCCTGCCCATCTTAAAATCATCATAGAATAGATAGATGCTCCTACTAATGAACATTAGAGGCTTTATTGCCTTGCTTGAGGTGAAACGATTAAAAAAAAAGGAAATTTATCTCTTGTTCAGTTTTATTTCTCTATCTTCTTTTATATAATATGTCCTGAATTTTGTTGTCCAAGTAACTCTTGCCTCTTTACCAGTCCTTTTTGTCCCTTTTATTTCTTTGTCATTCAATCACTCAAACTCATTTAGCAGGTTACTTTCTGTCCTCACCCCCTGCATTTCTTGCAGTCAATGTCCTGTGAATATTAAACAAATGAGGCTTGAGCTCACTATTAAGGATCTTAATACCAACTTGCTGACTATTACACCACAATCTCATTTACTATACAAAGCTTGGTTTTAGCCCAAAGCTACATCTATAGAGCATCCAGTAAGAATCACTTTGCACACCTGTGTTAAATAGCAATAGGAAGGTTCAGATCCAGAAAATCATAAGTTCAAGATCATAATTACAATGGTCAAAAACCAGTTTTGCAAGTCCAACGTCAAAAAACACAGGGACCATAAATCAAAAGAGTAAAAAATTCACATCACACTTCACAATGCACAACTATCTCTTGACCCACAAAGAGCTAAAATTCAAAGTAGAATTCTTTTATTGGGAAGGGGGGGTAAGAAAAGTTATGATTGGTTGAGACTGGTAGGGAAGTGCAAGCAATTACCATGTTTCGAGGTCTACTTAAGTAAACTGGATCTTGATTCGGATTTTCTTTTTCAACAGATAGCACAAAGAACACAAATTCTTTTCCAAGGTAAGACTTAGTTTCCTCCTTCATTGCCACAACACCACAAGGAGGTGCCTTACAGTATCTGACTGTTGGATTGTCTCCTGGCTCGATGATATGTCTATCATCTGCACAAATTAGAGACACATTGTCTCAATAGGCAAAATTGACAGGATCTACGCTTAGTAAAATTGCAAAGATTAATAAATATAAAAGGAAAAGATTTCCACTTAATTATCAAATGTGTGTATCTCAATGCACTAAATTCAGTTTATAATTCAATCAATATTGATTACTTTCATCTTAGACAAGCTTAATTCTCCTGTGCCTTTCAATCTCAGTATACAATATCAATTTCATATGCACTGAACACTGCTCCAAGCCACATTTAGTAATGAGCCATAACTTCATAAAATTTCTTTCACTTGTTTTTTTTCTTATATAAATAGTTCAGTCAAAATTATATAAATTTTTCTCACCTGTCTATGATCAGAATATTACATAAATTTCATGGCAAAATATTTTAGAATATTTTGGCAAAGTTTAATATTGGTACCTGCAAAATAGTTGTGTCAAAAGAATTTTTTTTTCTTTTGACACCACTATTACTGTATACTCCCTCAGCAATTTTTATTGCTAAAATAAGATATTAAACTTTGCCAATATTTTCTTATTGTGATAATGCTTTTGTTGATAACCTTTATGAAGATCAATTGACTACCAACCTTGAGTAATTACTCACCATATATGCCCAGCACAAAATAATTTACTATCAGTTCAAATAGTGACATTACTCATACTGGGGGTCTTGCAATGAAGCAAGCTAACTTGTTACGTTGTGCCGTATTACGCTAAGCTTAGTAAATAGCGAAAATAATTAAAAAAAACAATTTCTGTCTATCATTTTCAACCAATATGTCAAATTAAAATTTTTATTTTTATTCATATGAGTTTTTTGAGATACAAGCCAGATTTTGGCTGATTTTTTGCTTTGAGATATGACCTGAATTTTGAGATATGAGTGAATTTCAGTTAAGCATCTGCCAGTTGGCACAGCGAGTGCCAAGCTACAACACTATTTCTACTCACAGTGCACATGTTCACTTCGCTCTGGAAGGATCTCTGTTGTGTTGTGTCTTTTTTGCCATTATTTTGCAAAATTCCTTTAGCAACACCATGGGTCTAAAGAAAGTAAGTACAAAGAGCAGTGGTGAAAAGCTGAAACACATGATTTTACTTGTGGTAAAACGGGAAATTATAAAAAAAATATGAGGAAGACATATGAGCATTTTACATCAATGATAAATAAAAGTATTTTAAAAATATTTTTAAAAATTTAGTTACAGTAATGGATAAAATGTAAATGTTTTAAAAAAATTAAAAATTAAATGATAAAGTTAATCTTTGGTATTATAGACTAGGCTAACCATTGTTTTTTTTTCTCTCTCTCTCTCTCTCCTCCACCAGTTGGCCTATGACTCATCTGACCTTCATGGTTTAGTACAGTTTATTTCTTTGCAATTTGTTTTTCTCTTTTATTTTGTTTGTAAACTATATTTCTTATTTATTCACACATTTTTGCTTGTAAGAAACCCACAAATCCAAAAATAGGCGTGAGTTTTAGAAAAATAAGTATGATTTTTAGAAGTCTGGAACAAATTGAAAATATTCCCATTAATTTCAATGGGGAAAACTGATTTGAGATACAATTAAGTTATGAGCTCAGTCTTGGAATGAATTAAATTCATATCTCAAGGCATTACTGTATATGATTTATAATCTATATTATAGTATTATAAATATCCTCCTTAATATTTTGAGGAGATTCTGTTGACTTACTATTTTGCCTCTCTCTTTTTGACTTCCATGCTATCCTCCAGGAGAGTGACTCCTTGCAACTCCTCAGATTAATGTCTTCCATTGACATCAAGTGGAAAGATTATATTCAATCAATTGCTAGATCTGCTGCTCAGAAAGCTGGTTCACTGTGTTGTGCTAAACGATTTTTCTTACTAGAATTTATCTTATACATTCATAAGTCTACCATTCATCCATGCATTGAATATTACTGCCACATCTGATGCTTCTGCTATTTATTTAGAAGTTCTTGATAAGATCCATAGACGAATCTACAATTTTATTGGCCCTAACCTGGCATCTCAGATTCAGTCACTTTCCCACTACCATAACATAGCTTTCCTGTGCCTTTTTTTGTAAATATTTTCATGGTAATTTTTCTGGTGAACTTTCCTCTTTGGTACCTAAACTTTATAAATTTAAGCATACTACTAGATTACATTTGAAATGGCTACATGGAATCGTAAGTTCTATGCTAACAGTTTCTTCTCTTACACGTCTCACTTATGCAACTCTCTTCCAGCTTCATGCTTTCCAGTCAACTTTGACCTTCAAAAATTTAAATGCAGTGTTAATTGTTATCTTCTGTCTTCTTAATTCCTGTTCTTTTATTGTTCTCTCTCACCTTAATAACATTTTCTTTTGCTCATATTCTCTGACACTCAGTAACCCTTTGTGTTTTAGAAGCTTTATTGCTTTTTTGAGGTAAAATGATTTTCAAAAAAAGAAGGAAATTTATGTCTTGTTCAGTTTTATTTCTCTATCTTCTTTTATATAATATGTCCTGAAGGACATGGTCACTCAAGGCTCTCCACAACATCCTGTATTTTGTTGTTCTAAGTAACTCTTGCCTGTTTACAAATCCTTTTTGTCCTTTTTTTTTTCTTTGTCATCCATTCACTCAGACTCATTCAGTGGGTTATTTGCTGTCCCCACCCCCTGCATTTCTTGCAGTCAATGTCCTCTGAGTGTTAAATTCTCTTCTAAAACTGTCAATATCATAGAGAGTACATGAAATTGAATGTTACTGTAAAATAATTCAATATATCGTTTTCTTTATTATTCACTTGTCTTGCTGTTAGATACTTTACATTTCTTGAGTTGTTTCGTTGATATTTTCCAGGACTTTTTGTCATTGAAAAAACGCCATGGTCTTGGAGATGTGCGGAAGGTACACCTACAGAAGTCAGCTGACGAAGGGTTGGGAATGTCTATAACAGTAAGTCACTTTTAATATTACCTAAACAGTGTATGTTGCAAGTGAAAATATTTTTTAAATCTTTATGTCTGCATCATTTGGATCATTTATTCCTATTTGTTGTTTCCTCTATAATGTTTGGTTTCAGAAAATGGTGATTTTTTTTCTCAATAGCAATCATGTAATCTTTCCTGTGCATATGTATAATGCATTGTGACAGAATTTCTGACCCCTTTTTTAAAAATATCCTCAGTTGTGTACATAGTCCACAATACTGCAATTAATTATGAACATCATAATCTTTACAATAGCTGCATAGTATGCACCTTACCAGGTTTACATACATACATACTGTTTTTTGAATTCAGAGTTGTTTTTCTCCTAGACTGGTTGCCAACCACAACTAAAGAGAAAAATCTACCCTGTTATATAAAACCATAACTAGGAGAAGAAGAAATGGATTCTTTTCTTTTTTACTAGGGTATTGGTGCAAAAGTGAATGTAACATACTTGGCCAGAATTTGAACTTGTCTTGCCGATTCCTCTTTCCATCTATTAACTGCTATACTACCTTCATTTTTCTTACGCGACTTCATTTCATTTCATTTCATTTTTATATCTTATAGTTTTTTTTTTGGTAGTATTGATGATTACTTTCTTAGCACACTTATGAAAGGTAGTTTCAAAGTAAAAAAAAAATTAAAATAGGTAAATATTACTTTCATATTTCAGAGAAAGAATTTGAACAAAATTTAGATAAATTTTGGCGGCCGATATCCGAGCTTGATTCTCATTCAAAATATGCTACAAATCCCAATCTGTATTTGCATATATAGAAGAGTGCACCTATAAAACACATAACAAAATCTCACTATAATCTCACATCTAAATAAAATAATATCCTGATTTGTAATCAATAATTATTATATTTATTTGTATACAATAGAGATCACTGTTTTGACATGGAGAAAACATGTTTTATTTCTGTATATAATATAATCCCCACTTTACTATACTTGCAAAATGTGGAACGATCAATTTTCAGTCTACTCAATAATGTGTCTTACCAGGAGAATTTTAGAAAGTCTGTGTAGATCCCAGACTTGGATATATTAAGCCACATAAACATGACAAAGATGCAGGTTTCTGACATCTGAAAGAAGGTATCCATCAGCAATATTGGTTAGGATTGGCCATCAGTGAAAAGTAAATCAACATTTCAAGTTTATCATTTATGAAGGATCCATTTTAGAGTAGGGCTAGTGTACATCTTGGTTTCTTCATTAATACAAATCATTTAAGAAAAAGAATATTTCACTTGTTTATTATCCAGTTCTTTTCATTCACATTTGAATATTCGATTTTGATTTAAAATTTCCTACATTGTTCATGAATTAATATGGTAAATAAACAGAGAATAAAATACTGTGAAGAATACTTTGATGTTTATTTATATAACTATACAATTATTGATGATGAGGTAAATGGTAAAATCTCAACTGTAATATATATATATATATATATATATATATATATATATATATATATATATAATAATAGCTGGACACTTGTATTTGAGGATAGCCATCTACTAGGGCGGCTAGCCAATTCCTATTGCAGACTCTCACTCAGGCACATTTGTGTTTGTTCACCACCCACAGAGCCCACCTGTGGTTTATACTGCAACTATGCTGAGCAGACCTTAGTTACGGTTTCTGGGAGAAAGTGTGTTATCTCGAATGATCAACAATATGAACAACACCAGCACACTCAAACCCTCAGTCACAACAACCCCAAGTGTTCCATCTACCCAAATTCACTTACAAGGCTTGGGTCAACCCAACATACATACATACATACATACATATATATATATATATATATATATATATGTGTGTGTGTGTGTGTGTGTGTGTGTGTGTGTGTGTGCGTGCACATTTCATTGAATACCACAGACAAAGTGCTTTGATTTAGTTTATACAATTTCTCATGTGATCTAATAATTTTTTTTCTTTTCAGATGATAAATTATATAAAAACTGTCCAATTGTTCTTTTTCTTCTGAGCGCTTTTGGCTATACATTTAGCCATTTTCAAAAGTGCTTG
Organism: Acanthosepion esculentum; assembly: GCA_964036315.1. Classification (NCBI taxonomy): domain Eukaryota; kingdom Metazoa; phylum Mollusca; class Cephalopoda; order Sepiida; family Sepiidae; genus Acanthosepion; species Acanthosepion esculentum. The sequence continues at coordinate 98,201,283 of OZ038492.1, read as the reverse complement.
CATAAAAGGAGCAATTGGACAGTTTTTATATAATGTGTATATATAATTATATAATCACATGAGAAATTATATAGAAAAAATAAATCAAAGCTCCTTGTCTGTCATATTCAATGAAAGGTGCATGAAAGAAGGATTACTGCCTAAATACACAAATATATATATATATATATATATATATATATATATATATATACTATCCAAATTACCTGCACCTTGCTGCATGCCACACATTTCTTTTGTAAGAAAATGATGATTGATTTTAAATTATTGTGGAGAAAAATGATACATTTCAATATCACACAATGATCTTGCTGATGTGACTTCCATCTTCTGGATTTCTCCTATATTTTGGATAGGAATCATGTCCTTGTTCAAATTTTAATTTAATTTAAAATTTAAATCAGATGGAAAAACATTTTTCAGTGGGGGAGTTTGTGGCCCCTCGGGGAACCCCCTTTGACCAAAATGAAATATACTTATCAAATTACCCTGGGTAATATAGTTTCAGAATATGTATGGTTATGGAGGTCTATCTCCAAACCCCTAGGAGGAGTTTGATAACAAACAAACAGAGGCTACAATATATATATATATATATATATATATAATAAAAATATAGCTTTAAGGTATGCTATATTTATAAGGTAAAGTGCTTGATAGATGCAGGATAGAGCCTATGTAAATATAACAGTGGACATTGAGGTCAACAACCAGCAGTGACAGTCTGTTTCATGTTGCCACTGGTTGTTGACCTCAATGTCTACTGTTATATATATTAATCATTTCACTCCAAGCAAGGTGATAATGCCAATAGGATATGGGTTTACAGCGAGTGAAAGAGAATGAGAAGACTTTAGTTAGGAAAAGTGAGGAAAGGAGAAAAGAACAAGATTCAGGAAAACAGATGATGATGATTGATATCGCCTATAAATTTTTGATGATTGTAGGTGGCGGGGAACCAAGGAATCGAGTATTCCACAAGCAAGAAGTGCAAGAAAAGAAACTGTTAGAATAGAAGAGACAGTTACTTCTAGCTAGTTTAACAGTAAAACTGAGACCTACTTGTCAATCAAGTAGCATGTTATGAGGAAGTGCTGAAAAGTTCTCGGCCCAATCAAAATGCGTTTTCAAAAAATAATAATATGGATGTTAGTCAGATCTTGTGAAGTGTGTTGGGTCAAGTTTTCACCACCCCTTTGTTATAGTATTTAAATGTTTTTGATGAAGAATTGTCAATTATTATTAAATGTTTTTATTTATATTTCTTTCATCTTATTTTCAATACCTTAAGTGTCTGCCTTTCCATTGCAATGTCTTGAGCGACAGAGTATGAGTCATCCAAATTTAGCTATACAGCTACACAAGTTTCAAATAGATGGAGGGGATTGGAAAAGGTGGAGTGGCAGGAATTTTTGATAATTTTCAATAATGAATAAATTTTTCTGGAAAGTTCACAGCCTAAATTAAGAAACAGGAGGAAATTCCTTGAATATTTAATAAAAGACATGCCTGGAATGTATATTGAGAACTCATATATATATATATATATATATATATATATATATATATATATATATATATATATATATATATATATATATATATGTGATCTATCACTAAAGATGCTGGAAAAATGGCCAGTTCTCTGTACCACACCAGTAAGTATCTGACTCTTTCTGCTATTCTTTACCTTTACAAGAACCAGATCAGGCTGAAAATGGGGTACTGCTGTTATATCTGGGCTGAAGTGGCCAGTCTTCACTTTGCAGTCTTGATTGACTTCAAAAGTGTTTATGTGGCCTTAAGGAGGGCTGACATATTTTTCAACCTTTAACCTCTTTCCTACAAACGAAACATTGAATGCCTCTCACTACTCTGTCACTATTTCAATAGCAATCTGCATTCATTAGTTTCACCAATTCTAACCCCCTCACAACTAACCCAACATGCCATATAAACTCAAACCACCCCCATTCCCTTCATATTCCATTATTAGGAATGAAGTGCTGCATAAATATCTTCTTCCCAGAAACTGATACTTTGCGGAACTGACTCCCAAGAGGATGCTTTCCTGATCTCTTAGCCTCTTCAAGTCTAAGGTTAACCACATATCCTCATGACTTGCACATCTTACCTCTTACTCCTACTGCCCATACAACAACCTTCTTCAGTAACTTGAATGACTCTTTGACCTTGTTTAGAAAAAAATGTAATGCTTAGTCATATACAGTGAATTATAAAAAGTAAATAAGACTCCCCACTCATACCGAAACAGTTATATTTTTTCTTATATATACATCTACTTAAAGTAGACAACAGAAATTATAGTTTTTACATTTTGAATCATAATTGACTTGTAAAAATAAATGCATGTACCTGCAGGTATATCTGTATGTTGTTTGGGGCAGGAAACTGAAAACAATACTCAAGAGGCTCAGGGGTTCGGGTGAAGAAATTGAATACTGTAATTTGGCAGTTAATGTCAAACTGGCATTTATAAGAAGAGAATAGGAAAGTGAATTGAAGATGACCTCTCATAATACTTAAATAGATGACTTTTTAATATTGTGAACTAGCTTAGTACTTTTGTCAGGATAGTCTACTCTTGATGCTATATGTAATCTGGTGCTTTCAAAGCATATATATATATATATATATATATATAGTTAATTAAATATTGTTACTCTATAACTGCTTATCTTGAATTTGTTAGCCTCCAGTAATTTACTGGTCAAAATGTTTTACAAGGTGTAAACAATCTTTTTTTTATAAGTTTTTATATATATATATATACATATATATATATATATATATATATATATATATATATATATATATAATAATAATAACTGGCCACTCGTATTATGAGGATACACATCTACTAGGGCCGCTAGCCAATCCCTATTGCAGATTCTTGCTCAGGCACATTTGTGTTTGCTCAACATCCACAGAGCCAAACTGTGGTTTATACTGCAACTATGCTGAGTAGACATTAGTTACAGTTTCTGGGAAAGAGTATGTTATCTAGCATGATCAACAATCTGAACAACACCAGCACACTCAAACCCTCAGTCATGATGACTTGTGACTTTGTGATAGCACAGCTATTGATGGCCAACAAGTGTTCCATCTACCTAATTTCACTCACAAAGTTTCGTTCAACCCATGATATTTTTTCAGACACTTTCCAAAGGTTCCACACACAGTGATAATCTCCCTCCAAACCGATAATGTCAGGAAGTCTCCTTTAGAACATTCACTTTCTGACAATATATATATATATATATATATATATATATATATATACACACACACACATGCACACGTGTAACATTTCAGATAGAATATATTTGTAAGAGGACAAAATGAACAAATAGAAACAGAAAAATTTTCATTTTATCTTAATTCACACACACACACACACACACACACATATATATATATCTATATATATATATATATATATATATATATATATAACTCACTCCTAACAGTTATAATATTAAGTTTTGCTTTGGCTACTTGCCATAACGTCATTAGAATTCTTCCCAATCGACTCGCTTTGAGTTCTTCATTTAAGGCGTCTTGCCTAGTTTATTTGTATTACCAGTGGTGTCTTATTTACTCCACAACATCCCCCCCCCCTTTTTTTTCACTCATAAATATTTTATTTTATTTCTTACTATTTACCCACCTTCCTCATCCTGGAGATTTTGCCATGTACCGAACTTTGTATTTCTTTTGTTTTAGGTCAACCTCTAGTCTTTCCGTACATTTCCTTTTTCTGGTAATCCTACTTGTACGTTCAACAAATTCTTGATACGTTTAAAATATCATACGATATTTACATAGGTTCTTCCTTTCTTGCAGGCCTTTCTTCCGTAAACCTTTTCTTTAACTGATTCCAATGCCTTTTGTGTCCTCATTTTTTTCCTTTTACCATATTTATCATTTTTCACATTCATGATGTTATTACACCATCTTTCCATATTTCTTTGCCATTTTTATATACTCTGAAAAACACTTTTTTTGCCAATTTTGAGAGATTTTGTGTCCTTTTTGTTATCCATTCTTATTCTTTTTTGACCTGGTAACAACTTGTTAAACACCAATTTAATTTTTCTTGCAAATACAATTCTGCTGGTGACAAGCCTGTCTGTGTATTGGGATTTATCCAGTATACTCTCAAGAATTTTTGTAGTGCTTCTTAGCTTGCTTTGTTATTACTTGCTATTTATAAAGCTCTCTTAAAAGTACCCACAAACCATACAGCTTGTCCATTTGACCTTTGGTTATACAGTGGGGTGGTAATATGTTCAATTGAGAACATTTTACAAAATTCTTTAAATTCGTAATCAGTAAATTGTGTACTGTTATCTGAGACTATAGCATCCAGAATGCCATATCTTGCAAACAGTTTGTGTAAAATTTCATTGTAACCATGAAAGTTGGTTTTTTGCACTTAAAAATTTCAGGCCACTTAGTAAAGCTATCCACTACCATAAGATAATGTGATCTGTTTATTGGGCCTGCAAAATCTGTGTAGTCTTGACCACAGAGTATCTGTCTTTGGTCAAGGTTTTAATTTTGTGATAGGTGATTTTGCTGTCAGAGCACAATCTCCGCAGGCTTTTACTAATTTTTCAATGTCTTGATCTATTTTGATCCAGTATACATAGCTTCTCATAAGAGATTTCATCTTTAAAATTCCCGGATGTCCACTATGAAATTCATTTAACATCTGCTTTTGTATATGATAGGTATTACTATTCTTTGTGCAAACATTAGTACTGTGTTACATAGCAAGTAAGTGTTCAAGTCTAGATTGCATTCTAAAAATTGTCTATCTTTTTTACTTTCTTTTATTCATTTTTTTACTTTTGGAATAAACATGTCTTGTTCTGCTTTTACTTTTATTTCTTCCAGGGTAACTGTAGTTCATGTACGACATTGCATAATATATTTTTAATTTCTATTTTACTTTTTAATGCTGCAATAACAATGACCACAAATGGTTCAGTATTTTGGGGGTTTCGATCTTGTTAAACCATCAGCATGTCCTAATTTTTTGGACAGTTGTAATTCCATCCTGAAATCGTAATTTAATAAGATGGTACCCCAGCATTGTAATCTATTTGCTGTATGTGTAGGAATTCCTTTTTTTTCTCTTTATATTTTGAATGGTCAATCTTTTCAATTAAACCTATGTTTTCAAGTCTGTCTAATTTTTCATTGACTTGATCCAATGCTGTGAACGATACACTACATTTTGGTTTAAACACTAGCGTTGACCCTTTTTCACTTAAAATTTCGCTTTGACGTCGGAATACTGACCCAACTCATCTGACAGAACATCTGGAAAACATTTTTTTCAATTCTTGCTTTAAATTTTTACACTGTTTTTTTTTTAAATGGGCAGCTTGTCCACTTACATTTTTGCAATAAATATTTATAGGTAAATCCCACAACTCAAATAATTATCCCATCCAGTCAGCACTGAATAAGTTGGTAGTATATTTTAACACATAAACCTTAGCTTTTACACACTAACATTTAACTTATGAAATGAAATGTTACATGTCATTTCACTAATAAAAATAATTTCTTACCCAACATGCCACATGCGATTTTCGAAGTTCTTTTTAATATAGGTTTTCCATTTGCTTTCCATGTGGCTTTGTTGATTATTGTGATATCACTACCAAGTGTTTAGTTGCATTTTTGCTTCCATATTATTAATTTTCACATACACAAATTTTCTTTGTTTTTCTGTAATTATTTTTTCTGTCTCAATACTGTGTACAAATTTTTTTCTGTGATAACATTTCCTTGCTTTAGTTTTACAGTGTGACTTTTTATGTCCTACTTTTCCACACTTGTACCATTTTGAATTCTTAAAGAGACAGTCATCTCTGAGATGTAACCATCCACATCTGAAACATGGATTAATTTTTCTTTTCCCACATTTTTTTAGTTTGTATGTATGAACATACTTTTTCTTCAATTTCTCCTGTATCACATCTCAGATTTAGGATTCTCTGACGTTCATCCGATATTTCTTGTAGTGTTAGAGTTTGATTCTGTTCAAGTTTCGTTAGAACTCTAGCACATATTTCTGCATTTTTTTTGCTGTTAACCTTTGAATGAAAATTAAACCTTTAAACATATTCAGCACCAATTCATTTAATTTGCATCTTTTACACTCCTTGTTAAGGATTCCAGGATATGTGACAAAATCTTCATCTTCTTTTTTCATCAGATTCATACAGTTCCAATGAGTATTGAATAACAAACTTTTCTCACTAAAAATTTTAGTTAGAATATTTAGTATTTCTTGAAAGCAAATTTCTCCTGTTTTTTTTTTTGGTATTACAAAATCCGGTATTTTTCATGTTCTAAACTTTGAATTTGATGATACTTTTCCATATTGTAATAATTAGTAGATGAACTGCGATGCACTTTATGTGACTTACTATTTTTTTTATAAGATTCATTTAAATTTAATATAGCTATGTATTGATGTCTAGTTAGTATTATTAACATCTTACATTGATTAGTTAGTATTATTAACATCTTACATTGATTAGTTAGTATTATTAACATCTTATATGGATGCTCTTTATTTAATGGTTGTGTATTAATTTGCCAAATTAGTTTTGTATTTATGATCTGATTTTCTTTTTTAAACAGTAAAATTATTTACCAGTTTCTTAAAGGGCCCTTTTTATTATCAACTACAAAATTTTATGTAGGAAGCTGACCGAGTATTTAACTAATTAACATTATGTTAAATTACCTCCCTACCGCTTTCCCTTTAACTTCTTGTGAAAGTTAAACATCATACTTCTATATATTTTATGGAATAATGTAACCATTTGTATCTGTCTTGAATGAATTTGTCTAGGATGTATATGCAGACAACTTCATGTCATGACTTATATAAAAATATTTTCTGGTTAGTTTGATTGGTTCATCACAGTAAAACCCACAAGCCTCCTTTTAATTCTGTTTTTTTTTCAAAAAAAGAGGAAGTATTCTGCTATTGAAATTAATCGTTCACTTGCCAGTAATTTACAAGGAGACACATTTGTAGTGTTGAAACGTGATTGCAATTGTATAGCGATTTCTAACATGTTTTTGCTTTAATCTCTTATAATAAATAATATTTAGCTTTACTCTTGAGCCCTGTTTTAAATTAAATGTTATGGATAGTGGAATTATACCTCATTTGTTCTCTTCTTACCTGGATATATATCTATATATATATATTCAAAAATTTACTATATTTATGTGTAAGAGTGATCAATATTAGAAGTTAAGTGTTTGTAGAATGAGGCAGTGAAGATAACTTGTGATATGAAATTTTCTGGTCACCACATTGATTTATATATCCTCTCTCTCTCTCTCTCTCTCTCTCTATATATATATATATATATATATATATATATATATATATAAATTTCAGAAAGGGTATATCTGTAAAAGGACAATATGAATAAAGACAAAACGAAAACTTATCTTAGCTAAGAGATAAGTTTTCCTTTTGTCTTCATTCATATATATGTATGTATGTGTGTGTGTGTGTGTATATATATATATCTGTGTGTATATGTGTGTGTGTGTGTGTGTGTGTGTATACAAATATATATATATATATATATATATATATATATATATATATATATGTGTGTGTGTGTGTATATATATATATATATATATTTTAGAATTGGACATAGTCCGACAATTTATTTAAAGACATTTATATATATTATGTTTAACGTTCTTTTTATAGATACAAGTATTTAAGCAAATGCTCTGTTTTATAATAAACAGTATTAAATAACATTTACCGGCCTGAATGTCCGAGAAATTTTCATAGAAAATTTTCGCTCTCCGACAGGAATCGAACCTGTATCCTATACGGAACCATCATTTCGCGTGATGTGCCTTAACCGTTCGGCCACAGAGGAGCGTCTGGTTAGCAAGGTCGATTTTACTATCTTTAAACTTAAATCTTCCATGAATCTCTTCTATTCATATCTGCTCTAGCGTATCAAATGTAAACAAATGACTTCATATATTTTTGAATTGGACATAGTCCGACAATTTATTTAAAGACATTTAAGACATTTCTTTAAATATATATATATATATATATATATATATATATATATATATATATATAATAATCTTTAAAACAGAGATCATTATTTATTAATAAAAAATAAGTATCTCAAGAATTAAAATTTAGGCACCTTTTGGCTGACAAGAAAAAAAAAATTTCCTAGTTTAGTGTAAAATTAGCGAAAAAGTGCTAACTTGTGTTTTAATTCTTTATGCCTACACCGGGTTGAACATTGTATATTAATAACAATGGACTCCAATTTGTTGAAGTGGAGTCTAGTGGAGGTTTCCCCCCCCCTTGTTTTGGTATGATTTTAAAATCAGTTCTTGAAAATAATTTTTCTTTTCAGCTACTCTCTTATTTGCAAACAATATTTTTTTTCTGAATATGTGTCAGCTGAAAGGTGCCTAAATTTTAATCATTTTAATACTTTTGTGTCCTTTTTATTCATAAATTATGACCCCTGTTTTAAGTATTATCCTATCCTGCTGTGGAAGCAATAATCTGTTTATATATAGAGAGAGTGAGAGAATGAAAGGGAAAGTATACAATTTTTTTTTCAAAATGCCTACCTTGTCTTGTTGTCAGTAAAGAGCCCTAAATTAAAAAGAAAGTCATTATTTATCTGATGACAAAAAAAGAAAACAAGAACTTTTACTTTAAGTGTAGAATCTAAACATTGTTCTGAAGCAAAAATGTCTAATAATTTGTCTTCAAACGAACGACACCTTTTCAGAATACTAAAGAATAATATTTTCTTCCTTTGCATTTCTCTTTACCTTTGTCAGTCTACCTTCACACCTTTGTAGAAATGAACCTACAGAATAAGAACAAAAAGAGTCGTCTATATTCTTATGACTCTCTTTTAGATCAAATCTGTAAGGGTTGGTAAAGTGTTCAAGAAGCCATTAAAAGCCAAGGATTTGCTAAAAACCTAAGTAAGGAGTGTGAGAAAAACATTAGCTTAAGTGAAATAAGTGTAAAGATGTTGAGCATTCCTTTCTTTAACTGATGAGGTCATCTTCTCTTGGTCAGTTACGCTCTGTTATGTTAATGCTCTCTTTTGCCATCCTTCCTCTCTAATACCAAAACATAATATGGACATTATGCCAAACACACACACACACTCTCTCTTTCTCTCTCTCTGTCTCTGTCTCATGTTGATAGCTTTACATTCCAGTTATGTTAATGGGAGAATATTTTTTCTGGAACTGTGGACAGAATTGTTTGGTTCCTTCATGGCTAACCAATCACTCTTCCAGTTCCAATTTCCCCACCACCGCCAACTGACTCTTTCCTTTTCTTAATCCAACAGTCAAGACTGGAATGCATAAAGTTGCCATTTCTGCCATAGTTTGTCAGCCGAGTGAGACAGAATATGCTAAACAATTCATTAATATATCTGATAGGAAATCAGAAAAAACTGTTGCGAAATGGCACACATATGCATGCAACTTGTACATTAAATTCTTTTACAACTTATGTTTTATGACATTGTCAGCACACATTAGAGGATGTTTAATTAGATTCAAATGTTGTTGCATTTAAATATCCCTTCAAATTCTTTCTTTCTCATCTCCTTATTTTTTTTCTTACCATAGCTTATCTAGAAGTAGTAAGAAATTTGACTATAGGTGAAGTCTCACTCAAATATGTTTCAACTATCAAATTTACTTGTTGAAAATTAAAATAGTTTAAAAAGCAAAATAATTTTTCATGACTAGAATTTTAGTTTTCATTCCTATTATGAACAAGAGAAAGTTTTTTTCTTCTCAGAATCGTAAATTAATCAGAATGTCATCTACCATGGAAAGGCATGTTCCCAAGAATAGAGTTCTACAAGAGTTTTATTATTTATTTCTAACCTATGTTATTTACTAATGATTATGGAATTACAGTCTGGGAATTGCAATAAATATCAACTGAAATTAAAATGAAATAAATTACTTTGATAGTTATTTGTTGAAAAATGTAAGCTAGAATAAAAATGTAACTAAAAAGGTTTATTTTGTAATATTAAATAATTTATTTTTAAAAAAATATGACATTATTAGTTGTTTGAATGAAAACATTTTGCCTGCCTGACTATAGTGTGTGAGACTCTGAGCCTTAACTGGGGCTAAACGAATCTTTATCAATTGATTTATTCTTACTTGAACAAAACTCAAATTTAATTTATTTTCAGTTGTATTTTGAATGTTGATCAAGAAATCAAGAATAATCAGTTTTCAAATAAGTCTTTTCGCACGAGATGAAGCCACAATGGCAGATAGTAAAAATTTCAGAAGTCTTTTTAACTTTTGTTTTCTGATTGGCAATATTCAAAGAAACAGAATCTAGAATGGAGGTAAATGGTTAGCTACCTCATTTACACCATCTAATAGGGGGAAAAAATTAAATGGTTAGGTTTTTGTGTTTTCTTTTTAGGAAAAATTGATAAAATTAGCAAAATGTCAAACAATTCAAATATTGTTTTTTGTTCAACTCTTCTTCTCACCTTTCTTCTTTTTACTTGTAAATTTTTAAGATGGGTTTGTATTGCATTTCTGAGTTTTGTAACATGACAATGCACAACAATACAAATTATAATATATACAGTGTAATGCAGATAAATCTGGAAAAAATAATGGATAATTAAAACAGCATTTTTTATATAACAAATTTATATAGACAGTTAGGAATATATATATATATATATATATATATATATATATATATATATATATATAGTACAAAAATTACTCAAAATGGCCACCATCAACGTCCATCACTTTCTCCAGGTAGGACCAGAAGCTGGTGCAGGCCTTGACAATGACATCTCTGTCCATGTTGACCATGGCATCCCTGATGGCTGCCTTCAGAGTCTCCTTGGTGTCGTAAGGCCTGCTGTTCACCACCTTTTCAAAGATGCCACACACAAAATAGTCAAGAGGATTTTGGTCTTGAAATAAGAGGGTGGGAGAGCATAAGTTGGGTAACCAGTGGTATGATGAGCAAGTGGCGCCTCTTCAGCTCAAGATTTATAATTCAAGTCCTCCTTGACAATACGCATGATTGTTCTACTGCTGGTGCCCATTTCTTTGGTAATTTTCTTCACGCTTTTGCTGGGGTTCTCCTTGACAACTTCAGCAATGAACTTGAGGGTCCGTTTGGCACCAGAATGTTTCTTATGAGTCTTGTGTTCTTGCTTGAAATTGTCCTTGTTGTCTGAGGACCCATATGCCTTTGTAAGGTTGTAGATCATGTCTTTTAGGGTATTTAAACCATTCAATGATTTCTTTGACTTTGTGGCAGACACAAAGACTCTCCACAACAGCAGCTCAATAATCATATTCTGAAGACACGTTGATTACTAAGCACCTTGTATGTCAATGTCCAGACAACTACTGAGGTTTATTACTTTCTAATGGCACTATCGAAACCTCACTATGCTGTGATGCCATGTCACTCTTGCCATGTAAAAATTCCAGATTTATCTGCACAACACTGTGTATTATAACCAAATGGAGAAGAAAGATCAGTTTTAAATGATTGTTATTTCTCTAATAAAAAGGAATTTAAGAGCACCACTATCCACTTCGCATTTTCTAGTTCAGTGGCTTAATTCATTACATTTACTTTTTATTAATAGTTTTGCAAAATATTTAAACTAAAGCAATACCTTTCCAAGCATTTATTCTTTTAAAAACAGAGTATTAAATACTTAAAAGACAATTTGTAATTTTTCTGTATTGCTACTTCTAATTAATTTTTCCAAACCACATGACGACACCATTTTCCCTAATGTATTTATTTTCATAGATACTTTGTCTTCCATTGTTCATATGTATTGCAAATTTACTTGCATCTTGCAATTCTCCTCAGAAGCCTGAAATAAGTACAGATCTTTCATAAAAAATAAAAACAGTCACTCTGTTTCTAAAACTTCCTCTCCTTAAAGACACAACCAGAAGAAAACTATAATTGATTTTATAATCCAAAAGAAGCCACCCGACATGTTTATTTATATAAAGGTAACATATATTGAAGTAATCTTGGGTGGCTGACAGTTTCTCCTTCATACATTCTTTACAAAGATATTTTTAAATTCTGCGAATGACAACAGTTTAAATTTACATTTGTTTTTTTTAATGCATATCAGATATTTATTATATTCAGAGACAGCATGCTTCTTCTTATTCTATATGCTGTGTCCTTTCAGGACATGGGCAATCATGATTCTCCACAATTTCCTGCCCATTGCAGCTCTTAGCAAGGTTTTTTTTTGCTTTCTCTTCTAATCCCAGTTCTACCAACTATTTACACAAGCAAGCTAGCTCGATTATACACGGCTTTCCTTTGTCCCCCTTTCCTTCAATATGCCCTGTCAGCATTACATTTTATAAGCCCTCTTTCTGTGCCCCCAAAATTTCAACTGCCTCTTTCTGTTTCTAAGTGTCATTTTCATTTTTCCTAAAACTCTGTTGTTGCTTACATGTTCAGTCCATGGTATTCTCAGCATCCTTCTGTAGAACTACATTTTTGTTGCCTCAAGTCCCTTTTCCACCTGCCCAGCATTTACTGCCATATAGAAGGACTGATATTACATAACAGTCCAGTACTCTTCTTTGTTTCTAACAAAATTTTCCTGTTTCTTTATACTTTGCTAAACTTTTGGAAAGCATCTTTCACTATTCCAATGTATATTACATTCAAATTCTGCTTGACTTCCTATTTTAAAGTGTTTCCAATTTGTAGTACACATCTTAGGTTTATCGTTTTGCTGACAGTCATTTTCTTACAATTGATGGTTAGTCCTTTCTGTAGCAGTGCCTGTAGTTTACTTCCTATGTTATCAACACTGTGTCATCAGCATATCTAATGTTGTTAAGATTGTGGCCGCCAATAATAAATCCTGGTAGAACTTCTAATTCTCTCGGAATCTCCTCACTCAATAAGTCTGGTGAGAAATCACATCCTTGTACTATGCCTCTTTCTATTTTTATGTATTTACCGTATCCATTTTGTTATCTGTATGCAGACAGTTTGCTTCCAATATAAGTTTTGGAATAATCTAATATCTTTCCCAAATAAATCAAGCCTTCCTAGCAGTTAAAAAGCTCTTTATGATGTACTTTGTGATTTACTGATGAAATAGAATAACCTGTCACCCTCATGAATGACTACACTATAGGTATCCGTAAGACAACGGACTACAGGAGTCTAGCTGGGATCTGTTGAGTACAACTCAGACTTACGCAAGAAGTACCAACCTTCCAATAGCAGTACTCACTACTGGATTGACTTGCGACAACCTTATGCATAACTGTTGCCTTTATTCTTATTGTACTGGTTTTTTTACAATAAACCTTTACTTATTTTATCCACCTTGTTTTTCAAGTATATATTCCTGTTAGCATGGAATATAACATTTACTTTTACATATAATCTATAAAATACAGGTATACATCTTTTTTCATTGCTCTTTCAGGTATTATTCTGAGCAAAGATATCTCATTCCTTGTTCCGGTGTCTTTAACAAAAATGCACTGTTCTTATCCTATTTCCAATCTAATTCTGCTATGTGCTCTATTCATCAGAATTCAGATCATAAGTTTTGTCATATGGTTCATTAGGCTGATTGTTCAATGGTGTTTGCATTCTTTTGCACCTGGCTTCTTCGGCAGTTTTATGAAAATGGACCTACCACCATTGTATGTGTCATTTAAAATGTCTGCAATTTTGTCATTGCTGAAATCATCTAAAGCTTCCAGCATCTCCATTGAATGTGGTTGTATTTGACACAGCAAATAAAACCAAAATCTAATTTACGTATGCACTGATTGAAGATAGAATTGCAATAGATTGAATATGTATTTACTCTGTGTTAAATGTACAGGTCATATCACTGGATTAGGGTAAATGACCAAATGTACAGATCAATACATGCACAAGTCTTTTAATAAGGGTTTTATCAACAATACACAGACCTCATATTAATGCACTCGTTGGGTGTTAACACAAGCCTCTCCACTTGCATTCAAACAATTATACATTTGATATTACATATTTACACCAATATCAAAGTAAAGATTGTAACAATCTCCTCTTACTTTATAAAAGTTATATGCAGATAATTGACTTCACTGTTTCCTTTAGGAAATAGTATCATTGGGATAAATTTATATAATAAATGCTAGCTTACAGGAAAAACACACACACACACACACACACACACATATATATATGTATGTATATATAAATAAAAAGAAAGAACAGTAAGATATATAATCCAGTGTTCTTATTGATATTTTTTTTTTTTTACAAAACAGTGCTCAATGTAAATTTACAGAGCATAAATATTATAAATTAACTGATTTAAAATATGGTTTCTTCGCTACACAGTAATAACCATGTTTCAAAAAATGAAACTAAAAACTTCAAATTTCATTATATAATTAAATTAAAAGCATTAGTTGTTTCATCTTCAAGCAAATTTTTGAATGAAACAGAACTAATGCTTTTAATTAAATTTGAACTTTTTAGCTTCAGTTTTTGAAACATGGTTATTACTGTGTAGTGAAGAAACCATATTTTAAATCAGTTAATTTATAATACGCGCACACACACACACACACACACACACACACACACACACACACACATGAGTGTGTTCTGGAATTAATAAAGAAGGCTTACGCCCATATCCTGTTGAAACACTACTTCTTATATGACCAAGCAACATTTAACCTGGTTAGTACCTAGATGGGTGACCACTTACGAATACCAGGTGCTGTAAACTTGGATGTGCAGGTGCTGTAATGGATAAGGGCTCTGAATTAAGAATCAGAGTGCCAAGTTCCAATTCCAGTTGAGTTTATTCACTTACAAGCAAATACCCTTTGGAAAGTTATGAATCCAACTCTTCTCCCCCACAGCTATGGGTTAATTAATAGGACTTTTATTAGTAAATTATTATCTAAAAAAAAAAAAAATTCTTACAATTCAAAAATATTTTCTGGCTTTGAATAACTGGCAAAAGGTTGATAAGCCATAAAAAACAAATCAATGAATCAATCAATTAATAAAGAGTTTTTGATAGCCTTTGCAATTGTTTACTTTTATGGCTAAGGAATCACTCTTAGGTTTGAATTAGCTAACAATAAATTCTGTGAGATTAGCTGATTCACTATTATTTTGTGGCAGGTATCAGCATATATCATTTCTTGTAAGGATTGTACAGATTGCAGAAAATGGTGCAGTCAAAAAGAGGGAACTTATTGAAGTGTATAAATATACACTTTTTCTCCCCCTCCACCAGACATTTGAGCAGATTTATTATTGGTTGTTTTTTTCCTCCTTTTCTTTCTATTTTTTTTCTCTTTCGTAATCTTTCACTATTTTGACGGATGCATCCATCCACAGATGAAAAGTGAATTTAGGAAACACCAGCCATTGTTAACTGATGATGGTGATAACTGGTCAGTTCTCATGCCTTAGTGCATCTCTATTGATTTCCAAATGCAAAAATCTATTCTTTTGTACTGATGCTTAGAATGGGGATTATTTGGGGAAGTACATGCTGCTGAAGGAATTCTTTTTAGATTTATATTGATATGATAGATACTGGGAATAAAAGACTATGAAAGAAAATTGAAAAAGGCAAATATATCTAATAATATATGGGGGATAAATGGTTTGAAAGTCATATTGAAATGTGAAACAGTCATCATACAATGTTGATTCCTATATCCATATTGTCTATATCAACACTCTCCAATATGGAGAACTGTTCCCTTATAAATTTTTTTTTTTTTTTTTTTTTTTTTACTAATGTTCATCTTATACAAGGCCAAAGAACCACTCAAAGTAGAGGCTTACTGAAGGAGGTTGTTGTATGAGTAGTAAGAGTAAAAGATAACAAGCACAGTTTATGAGGATATGTGGGAAAGATAATGGTTAATACTTGACTTGAAAAGATTATAGCAAATGTTAAAGATATTAGGTGCCACTACAGAAAATGCAATACCTAAGGTTTAAAAAAATCTTTGTTGCTTTTTAATTTCAAGCTAATAGATTAAATTTAATATTTCCAATAAGCTAAATACTTTGTTGTATTTCAAAAACTAATTTAAATTGACTGGAAGGTATTTTTTTGCTCAAATAGCTGATTAGCAACCTTTCTTTGGTAATCTTTCATTGCAATGTAATTCTGTTTATTAAAAAATCTTCCAAAAATAAAATATACTTTTCTGAAAATTTATTTTTGGAATATTAGCTGATTTGAAATATAATTAATCTGATTTGAAACAGCTATAATTTACTTTAAGTTTAAAATATTGCAGAAATTCATTTTTTTTTAACACAGCAGTAGCTGTTTATTTAAGCTGTTGACATGTTTAACAGCTTAATATGTATCTAATGATGTACTTTAGGGGCTTTAAACATAAAAAATAATTGAATATAACATGAGTGCCTTTTATAGATAACTTTTAAGCACTTAGTAATCTTAAAAATTTAGGAAAAATATTTGGTTAATTTGCAGTGTAACACCTGCACTCAGTTTGCATTAAAAATTTCCAGAATACTTACATGTAAGTATTCTGGAAACATGCTCCATCCGAATCTGGCTTGATAAATTTGATAAAATCTACCATTTTGGAGTTGTCGACAGTGAAAGTTTGGATTCATTCGCGTTGCGGGCAGCCATTACTCGCGTTGTTTGTATACATTCGTTGCAGAATAGCTATCAGTGTTGGTATCATTGCACAAACTGAGCATGTCTACGTAAATAGTTCTCGTGCGCAGTAATTGAGACAAATTTAGACAAGAAAGATCAGTTCTGAGCTTAGCTTTCCTCAGCGAATGTATGCAAACAATGCCAGCAATGGCTGTCACCAACAACCCAATTGAATCCCAAATTTCACTGTCAATAACTCCAAAATGGTAGATTTTATCAAATTTATCAAGCCAGATTCGAATGGAGCATGTACAATTACACATAAATGTAAGTATTTTGGAAATTTTTAATGCAAACTGAGTGCAGGTGTTACATTGCAAATTAACCAAATATTTTCCATAATCTAATGTTTTATTGAATTTTAGAAATTTAGACTTTAAATTTAATATATTTATCACTCTTATTTTCTGATATTGTCATGTATGGGTGCCTGTATCAATAAAATTTGGCACATTTAAATACATACAAAAAAATTCAAAATTCTTTTTAAAATATTGGTGTTTGATGATTTGTACTTACCTTTTCCATTTATGATTAGTAAATATAGTTTTACTTAATAATAATATCATCTAAAATGTGGAATTAATACAGAATTTTAAAATATTTAAATCTTAAATTATTAACTTAAATTATTCTAATTAAAATTTATTTAAAAAATGAAAACAATTCTTGTAAAAATTAATTATTCAGCGAAAAAAATTTTTTTTCTGAAGACAATGGTGTACTTAATATATCTTATTTATAGAAGCAATTAAAAGCTTTTCTAATTAAATAATGTCATAGTTTTATTGCATTTTTTGTTTTACAATTTGGAGCAGAATTTCAGTAAATGATGTTTCTATTTGACAAAAACAAATTGATGGTTTAAATTCTCCAAGGTTTCCTGGTTTTAACTAATATGAATATGAAGAGGCTGAAATTTTAATTTCTCAAAATTTTATAAAATTAAGTGGAGGATAACAGATGTAAAAAAAAAATTTCAAAAATAATTTAATTAATTTGTGAATGAGTCCTGAAAATTTAATTAAAATCCAACAATTATTTGGTTTTTGCAAGAATTTCCAAAACAATGTGTTTTTAACACCCAAAAAGATGCTAAAATTTCCAGTACTAACTTTTGCCCCACCTGCAAGAAAAATAAGATTTTTAACCAAAATTTCAAACATGCTAGAAAGGATTTCAAAATTTAATAAAATAACCAAAAAATACTTTAGTCTTTCCTTTTAATAATAACAAACATTTTTTACAATAAAATTTTATTTTCATCACATTAAAGACCTTTTATTTTTATCCTGGTATGCTCTTTTTTAACAATTTTTGGAGGTAATTTATAGATATAGACACACACACTATGGACATAGGAATCAACACTGTATGGTGAACTTCAGTATCATGCCTCAATTAATCTTCAGATAAAAATATAGCAAATTTTAAGATGCGCATATATATATATATATATATATATATATATATATATACACACACACACATACATATACCCAACTTAGAGAATGTATCTCTTATAATAATAAAACATGAACTTAAATAAAACCATCTAAATATGAGACTCTTTAACCATAACAGCCAAACAAACCAAAATTAATAAAATGCCTTTCAATTTTGGAACACTCATACTAAATATATATCAATAAAATAATTACAAATTTACACGTGAAGACACAACAATTGAAAAAAAAACGGACATAACCTGCACCAATGTGTGAAGGTACAACATTCAAAAAGTAACAAAGAAACCCAATACATGCCCATAGATGCAACACTCTCAATAAACAAAAAATATTTGATAATGGTTTATGAAAACCAAAAGTGATCAGATTGGATAATTTATGTTAAAATTTTCTAGAAAAATGGTCCAAACCATAAAGAAATTAAATTAATCTTAAGCAAAGAACTTTCATTGGACTTCAACCAAACTTACACACACACACACACACACACACACACACACACACACACACATATATATATATATATATATATATATATATATTATAATTATTTAAAAAAAAATATATTATTCCTTTGCTACATAAGAGTTCTCATGTTTCAAAAACAAGAGCCAAAAACCTCAATATAATTATTGAAATTAAATTGAATTAAAGTATCAAGCCCTGTTTCATCCTCAAGTGAAAATTTATGAAGAAATGTTCACTTGAGGATGAAACAGGGCTTGATACTTTAATTCAATTTAATTTCAATAATTATATTGAGGTTTTTGGCTCTTGTTTTTGAAACATGAGAACTCTTATGTAGCGAAGGAATCATATTTTTTTTAAAATAATTATAATTTAAGCTCTACTTCTGTATAGAGCACTGTTTTTTAAAAATAAAAACAAAAATACTAAAGAACCCTGGATTATTTACCTAATGTGTTCTTTCCTATTTTTCTACATATCTGCACGCACACACACACACACACACACACACACACACATATATATATATATATATACACACACTCCTCAGCAGATAATTTAAAGGATCTTGATAATTGAAAAGAGGCTTTTGTTCCACAGCTGTCTACTATTTCTTGAGGCTTGGAATGTTTCTTAAAAGAGGCAGTGACTAATTCTACAGGGGTTTTTGTGTGTGTATGTAATTTCAATTGCAGCGTAAAAACATCTGTTTGTAATTGAAATCATTTTGATACTCATGGTCAACATTACTGATGCACCAATTCTTTTCATCCCTCCTCCATCAGTACTATTTCACTAATTGATAAAGAGGTGATATTTTTCAAAGGTTAGATTTTTCTCTCAGAAACAAAGGACCCAGGCTAAATAGGGCAAAATATGCTCGTTACTTGAGGAATCAACTTGTATGTGCCAAAACTGAATAGGTTCATTTTAAAATTTGACTTGTCTATAGCACACAAGAAACATGTTGATGTCACAAAAATATGTTTCAGAATTATTTAGAGAAGATAAGAAAAGCTCTATAATAAATTGTGCAGCTAAAAGTTAGCTGTTTCTCATAGAAGCTCTGATAGCAGAAATAGAGAAAGTCTTGTTGGTGAATGACAGGCTCCTGATCGGATGTATATTCAAACCTCATTTGGCGTTTACCTTTTGTGTCATTCAGTCCACGTTGACAATCTAAACAGGCATAAATGTTCACTTTAATTTAAGATGGTGTGCATGCTGTACTTTTTTTTATTTCCTGGGAGTTATGCTGATGTGAGCAAAGAAAAGAACTGTAAATATTTTTCCGCACTGCCTGCAGAAATTAGTTTTAATTGATCTTTGGTGTTTCTGATTTACTTCCCTATCCAGAGTTTTCAACATTTCAAGGCATAGCATTAAACAGCAAAGATTTTACTACTGGGAGAAAAATTATGTGGTTTCAACTAAATCAAGTCTGTTGATTCTAAATCCATACACAGAATTGTTCTATGACATCAAGATTTTGCAACATGCACATCATTGGGGATATCATGCTTTGTATTAATTCTACAAGACACCAAAATCTTTTTTCTGCAACTCAGACAAACAATGTTGTTCTCTGCTGAATTGATTATGCTGATTTAGAATTAAAATTGTCTGAACACATTTTGTTTTTGAGATATTTGCATAGATTATTAATAGCATCAAAGTATCCAATTGAGCAGGCAGCATAATTCATTCATGTTAATTGTATATAATTAGTTAAGTCTCATAGAGCTTTAAAAATATGTTGACTTAAATAAAGAACATGCTAACAGTGTATCAAAGAATGGGATGATGGATGTTACTTAAAATGTACTTGCTGGCTCTTGTAAACAATGAGCATGTTGAAAGGTTCCACCAGTCTATATCTGAGATGGACAAGGTACAAGGCCAGTTCAGCCCAAATATGGTAGACGACTATTACCCATTCGTACAATAGCGGTACAGCAGAATGCACAAGTATAAGTATCTTAGAAATTTCTGAAGATACCAAAAATAAAGTGAGCATTTTATATTTATTTGGTTATTTCCCATCATCATCTAAATCTTCCTTGAATATAAAATAGAATGAATAGTGTATATATATATATATATATATATATATATATATATATATATATATATATATATGGATAAATATGAATTAAATAAAGAGATATGAGCAACCATATATGTGTGCGATTATTTTCATATACGTATTAGCAAATAAATATTTATTTAATTTTTGGCGTAATCAAAACAGTGCTCAGTGTAGTGCAACAGAGCTATAAAGTATATATTAATAACTATACTCTGAGTTGTACAACTGACATAGGTAATATGTATAGTTATTAATATATATATATATATATATATATATATATATATATATATTGAATATAAATATGCTGTCTAGTCAAAAATCTGACATGCTGAGTACAGATTAGGAATTAATCTAGAACACCATCGTTTTTATGAATAACAGACAAAAGGTTTTGTTGCCCAGTGTAGTTTTTATAGATTGGCTTGTAAGAGATTTTACCTAGACCATGGACCCTCTTTTGAACAGAACCAAATAGTTGATATCAACAGTATAAAAAATAAATCAATCCGAGTTCACTATTTTCTTTGAGTGAAACCTTACTTCTTGAGTAATTGTCTGGTATTTTGTAAGACCCCTTTAACCAGATAGATGGTAGTAACTAAATATGGTTTCATTTCCACATGGTCAGAAGACCTCAAATGAGATGTTAATCCATGTCATCTTGATAATTGTACATGGGTCTCTGACATTTGTAGATGCAGGTTTTTGTATACAAACAGAACTCTACATCATGGCCAGGAAAAAGCTCAGTTCAACTTGTGTCAGTTGAACTATTCATCATAAATCTCCAGAATGTGCCTCAAACCAGTTCTGGGTAACTTTGACTTCATGACACAGGACATTATCCTGCTAGAAAAGCCCATCATGGTTGGGGTACAGGGAGTTTAGGAATGGGTAGAAATGGTCATGAAACAATGCCACATAGTGGTCACCAATTAATGGCATGTTTAGGCAAACTGGCAAACCCAATCCATGCTATGTGAACATATCACAGATCATTAAAGAACAAACAATAATCTGCACAATGACTTATTGATGATAATTGGGGTTTACTGCCTCTTAAAGTTTACATTACATGCAAGCCCCACCATCAAATGAAATCAATTGGAAACAGAACTCATTGGACTGTAGCACATGTTACCAGTATTCGAATTAGAAATGTCACAAGCCTAGGGGAGGTACTGTGTCTGGTTCTACTGTGTTAACAGAATCAGTTGTCGGCCACTGAACTGTTCACAGTGGGCAGTAATGTCTTCTGTCAGATATTCCCAGTACACTCACGACACCATAAATCGAGATATGTTAAATATCCCAGCAATTTCCGAAAATGAATGTCTTATCTGACTTGCATCCACTATCGTGCCCAGTGTTCACACTGATTCACCACTGATGTCATTACACAAATGTTATTGGTTTGGGCATTTCAATGTTGCTACATACCATTACATTTACCATGACTTTTATCACAGGTATGTGCAATACTAAATTAGAAAGAAATGTGTGATATAAACTGAATACTATAACTGAAGCTCTTACTAATTTCACAGGGATGTTAGTTGAAATCTTTATTAGATGATATATTGTCAACCCTTGTTAATTTTTAACTAGTATTTCTTTCATCTTAATTTCATTTTTTATTACAATTTCTCAGACTGTCAATCTACAGCCATCAAGAAGCATAAATAACGAATAAGCTTTCAATAAGGCTCAAACCTGCTGTCCTTTGACATCTTTCAAGTTTATTTTTCCATAACTATTACACTAACATTTGAGCTACTAGAACCATTATGTTTAGCAGATGATTAAATCTAACCATATATTATTCATTATTACCTAATTGCTAGGCTCCATAATTGATGTCATTGTTTTTATGTAGCAGTATTACTCATATTATCTTGAATTTTTATCAGATGAAACATTGTCAACTGACAGTCTGAGTAGTTTTGATGAAAAGTAACTGAAGATGAAATAAATGCTAGTTAAAAATTAATAATTTTCAATGATTGCTGGTTAATCTGATTCTTGCTAATTACTACAGAATTGTAACTATGAAATTTTCACTGTGTTCAAAATAAAACTATCAAATAGAACATGTGTCTTAAAAGAAGTAAAAAAAAGGTGGATTTAAGATAAAGGAATCTAATTTCTCAATATAATCATTGACTCCACAGTCATTTCAATATTAATCACCAATTTGTATTTCTGGGGGGAAATTCTGCTAGTTTTGCAAGCTGTTGATAATTAGTTGTTATTATTGGGTTCACCAATATGTAGACTCACATTTAAATGCAATGTCAATCACTATCTATTGTCCTCTTGATTACTTTTTACTTTCCACTCATTATTAATGTTTCTGTTCCTAATTCTTCCACTCCCTGTATCCCCTTGTGTCTTAGTGGCTTTTCGGCCTTGCATGAAGTGATACTGATTTAAAAAAAAAAGAAGAAAAGTCTTATATACAGGCTGAGGTAAAGGTTGCCCATCATAGGGATAATTTATTAAAAGTATAATTACACATGAAAATTTTATTTACCAGTTATTTAATTGTTATACATGCTGTTCAAAATGTCCTCCTCCTTTTTCAAAACACATTTCAATTCTGTATTTTACAGCATTCATATTTAATTCTTTCTTTAAGTTCTTCAATATTTCTTCAGTGCATCTGATAAACAACAAATGACCCCACAAAAGAAAATTGAGGGGTGTGAGGTCTGGTGACCTGAATGGCCATTCAACAGGACCTCTTCGATCTAGCCATTAACCCATATGGTGCCCAACTTTGGCCTCACCCTGTATATAAAGGACTTGCAAGATATCAACAGTAAGCTAGATAAGTACTAAAAAAGTAGAGGAAGAGCTCCTTAATCCCGAACGCTGGTGTACTCCAAGGCTCTATCTTGAGCCCTACACTGTTCCTGATCTTCATCAATGACCTTCCCAATGTCATCAGTTCCCAAGTAGGCATCTATGCGGACGATACTACTATTTACTCCAGCCTCAATAGTAAATTTGATATCGTTGACAAAACTAACCTGACTGCTGATCTCGAAAAGGACCTTCAATCTGTAGTTGACTGGGGTAAGAAACGGCTTGTAAACTTTAATGCCTCCAAAACGAAACTGCTCGCCTTTACCCACCATAGAGAACCCTCCCAGCCTCGCATCAGAATGGCTGATTCCCAACTGCTTGAGAGCACCTAGTTACACCTGCTTGGTCTCACGCTGTCCACTGACATGAGGTGGAATAAATACGTTGAATCAATAGCTTCAAGGAAAGTTGTTTCTCTATGTCATGTCAGAAAGTTTTTCTTGTCTGTGTCCATCCTTCAAATCTATAAATCAACCATCCATCCTTGCATAGAATATTGCTGGATGTCTCAAAGTCCTCAACAAAATCCAGAGACGAATATGCAATGTGATGGGTCCTGATCTGGCATCTAGTCTACAGTCACTTTCTCACAGACATGCTATGGCTTCCCTCTGTCTCTTCTACAAGTATTTTCACGGCAACTGTTCTGACAAGCAATTTTTGCTGGTTCCCAGACTGCATAAATTCAAGTGAGCTACTCGGCTGGCATCTCATCCCACACTTTCACTGTCAAAATGGTTAACTGTAACAGCCTCTTCTCTTGCACTTCACGTCTGTGGAACTCGCTTCCCCTTGCTTGCTTCTCCGATAACTATAATCTTCAAATATTCAAGTGTAATGTCAATTGACATCTGATACCTTGATCTTGTTCTCTGTTCTTCTCTTCAAACCCACCTCTTTACTCTTGTTCTCAATCCTCTGTAACCCATTGCATGCTAGTGGCACTCCTGCCTTGCTTGGGATAAATTGCTTTAAAAAACAAAAAAGAGATTAAAACTGTATAGGTATCTTATAAGCTTATTTGATATTTCTAAGAAAATCTAAATTGTTTTACATGGTTGACATTTTTTAATGTATGAGTTGTAATTTTTGTTTAATATTCATAAATACTTTATAAATTTTCTGTAGGTCTGCATCTGTTATTGTTGATTATATGCTTATAAAATCAGATATAGCAAACATATAAACTTATTTAGACTATTAAACAAGAAATATTTCTATCATAAACTTTAGATTCAAATTAACTGGGATTATCTCTCATAAATATTCTTTTTTTTACATGAATAATTTTTTCAATATCATTTGTTGGTCTTTGTGGATGATATGTGACATGAATAAAAACATTTTATTTCTCTTGTCTTTCTTTTCTAATTATGTATGATGACAGAATATATTGTATAATCTTGATATCAATATTAACAAATAAGCTTAAATGAACCATTGTGCATGTTTCTACATAACAGAAGTGGCTAGTGTGTGGGCTTCTAATTTCAGCATTTGTATTGTTTTTCTGAGAAAAGTATCTACTCTCTCAACCGCAAATAATCTAAACTAAATTGGCTTCTTTTGCTTCAGGCCACATGAGGAGAATATATTGTGTGGTTATTGTCATATGATGACTTTGAAAACCTGTTTCAGCTTCTGTTTTTTTTTTTCTTCACTTTTATGAACAAGCAATGAGGTTTAAATGGCAATCCTCTGTTTCCATCTCAGTCAGGATTTTTTTTTTCAATAGATTCAGGGAAAATAAAAATGAGATCTTAATCAATGCATTCACTTCTATAACTACACAGAAGTCTTAAGAGAATTCACTTAAATTGGAATAAAAAACATTTCTGTTTCATTTTCTTCTTTTTCATGTTACATCTTATTTATTGCTTCATTTCCTACAAGAGTTACGATTTGTTTAGTGTTAAGCACAGAAGATCTATGACAATTTGCTTAGACCAAAATAATAACACAAGCAGTTTCAAGCAGTTACTGTAAAGGTATAAAAAACGTTTTTAAAAAATGCTCTTTCCTGAGGCTGAATTATGACAATGATTACTTTTCATGCTGAAATATTTCACTCTTTTCACATGAATAAAAATCATTTAAGATTTTGTGCTTAACCCCTTAAGGGATTTTTTTCTTTTTTTCAAAAATTGTTTCAAATTGGAACTAATTTTTTTTATTTCAAGTATAAGATACACCGACTAAGAAAATATATAAAATGATGAAAAATCATGCAGAAAATAATATGCTGGTTATTATCCCAAGATAACCCATCTGCATTTGCTTCATGAATGTTCAATATATATATAAAAAAAAACAACACTTGTGAGACATTTTTCCAATTTGCAGAACCAGATTGAGTTGCAAATTTGTTACAAATATAAATTTATATATAAATTTGTTCATTTCTTAACTAATATAATTGATTGAACAGGCCTTCATCAAAATAGAAATTGAAAAAAATGTTATTTCATCATTGTTATCAATTTCTGTACCCGAAGCACCACTAAAAAGTAGGTATGGTAAGGTTATAATTAATATATATAAATATTGATAGGTTATATTACCATTCAGCATTGAGAATGAATTTGTCCTTGAAGAATCCCCTTCATTTTGGAATTATAAGTTGACAAAAAGTCACCTCAGGTTTTTCCATCAGATTTTTTAATTGATGTAATCATTTTTTTTATGGCTATATCAAACCTTTGTGGTTTATTTAAATAGGAAACATTGAATTGTAAGAATATTTTTTTTCTTTTTTTGCCGTGAATACTGCATTAACAATTTTTTTTGAAAATAACAATGATTTTTTTCAGATAAAAGTCCTACTATTTAACCCATAGCTGGTGTGGAGGAGATTCTTACCTTTCCCAAGGGTATTTTTGCATAAGTGAATGCAACAAACCCAACTGGAATTCAAATTTGACTCTCCAATTTTTCATACTGAGCTACTATCCATTAAACTACCAACAAATCCATTTTCTATCATGAAACAAAACATTTCATTCAATTTCTGACAAACTACTAGAATCATTTTAATTTTCTCCAACCATTACAAATTAACAGTATTTAACAATAAATTCCAATGAATAGTGATAAAAAAATGACCTACCTTAAAATGGGTAAAAAAAATGACCTACCTCAAAGGTTCCACTGATGTGATGAATTACCCCGTAGTTGTTGACTGTATAAATGCAAAATAAAAAAACCTCTTGCCAATTACACAACATGGACAAATATTTTAATTTATGACTCAAAATACTCAGTAGGGATGGAAGAAATTCTATCCAGCATTTTATTTCTACACCAAACAAATGTTTTTGATGAAAGTTTTGTGCATACGTCTTCTAATGAGCTTTCCCTTAAAAGTTTTCATAGCAAGTGTTTTCCACCTTGATTCCTTGACCACATGAATTTAGACACAGTACTAGACAGGCAACTAAGTCTCATCCTTTTACTGTTGAAATAGCTACATGTAACAGTAAGTTCTATGCTAATAGTTTCTTTTCTCACACTTCTCACTTGTGGAACTCTCTTGCAGTTTCTTGCTTCCCTGCCACCTACAATCTTCAAAAGTTTAAATGCACCATCAGTCACCATCTTCAGTCTTCTTGAATCCTGTTCTTTTATTGTCTATTCTCCTCACTAGCATTTTCTCATCTTATTTCACTTTTAATAACCTCTTGTGTCTCAATGGCATTACTGCTTTATTTGGAGAGAAATGATTTAAAAAAAGTATAATCCAAGAAGGGGTTGAGAGCAAAAGCACAAAATTGATTTTAGCAGACTGAGTCATAAATAGTTTCTGTTTCTGTTTCTTATCAACTTCATTCTTCAAAAAATAAAGTACAATTATGTTTCATTCCGTTCTATATTCACCATTATTTGCAATGACCTCCTGCCAGCTATCAGACAGCTCTTTGATCAACTTTGAGTAAAGTTCTGAAGGTTTTGATGTGAAATAGTTTTCAACAAACTCTTGAATCCAGTTTCCCTTAAGGAAAACATTATGCAGCAATCAAAAAGTTAATAATTGGTTAAAATATTAAATTTAATTCATTTCACTAGTAACAAGTTCTAATTTTGAATGTTTCTTTTCTATTTACTAATAAATACAAAAAAAAATTCTTGAAAGTTAGAAAAGTGTATTTTATATTAAATCTTTATATTTTAGTTTAAATCATACCAGTTTTTTTTATATTTTAAATATGAAAATTTATTTTTCTTTGAAAGGTCTGTTGTTTTAATTTATTTCCTGTTGGTTTTACACAAAATATATGTGCTTTAATCGACTGACACCACATATAGAATAATATCAGGAAGAAAGATAATCCAGTTTTATTATATCAAATCTATTTGATTAAGGCATCAAATGATTTTAATTTTCATTCTATTAAATGTGAATATTTAGTTCATATGATATAATGTATGAAGAGAATTGGCAAATCTCAAAAATTCTATAATTCAAATGTGACATCCCCCATTTTCTGTTGCTACAAAACCTAGCAACCTGTGATTATGTAAGCAAAAGAAATTGACATCAAATGGAATGACTATATATCAAATTAATAGATCAGAGACAGATCACAACAGCTTCCCATGTCAATATATATTTGCAAATGGCATCTCCACTGATTGGGATCGGTCTTGAAGTTCTCAAGACCTGCAAATCAAGCTTTTAAATAGATGTCAACTGGTCAGAGAAGATGAGTTGCTGACAATAGAGGTAGACCTCTGACTGGTGAACGGAAAGCGAAATGGGATTGGTGTGAATTGGTGAGCATCTGAATCTGCAGTCTCTAAAAATGGAAAGGGAAAAAAAACTGCATTCAAATCTTTAAAAAGCCATACTTTACAGATGTAGGAAAATTTGTACTCAGAATTGCCTAACATAAGTATATGATGGTTTTATTTTAGTTTACTTTTTTATTCTTAATGTTCCTCGGCCAGTCTCTTCATACTTATGGAAAAAGTCATTCTATTCTTTGTGTTGAGCATTGTTCATACATATAACAATATACACTGTGTGTGTGTGTGTGTGTGTGTGTGTGTGTGTGTGGAGACATATGCAGATGATTTGTATACAAGGAATTTTGATTTTTCATGTCCTATGCACAAATAAATAATAACTGTTTGTGTAATTACTAACAGATGACACACACACACACACACACACACACACATATATATATATATATATATATATATATATATATATATATATATATGGGAAAGCATATACAAATTTTTGTATACTAGAACAATCTCAGGAAAGTCAATTACAAAGTGGAAAATCTTTTTGTGTGATACATTTCAACCTTTAGGACTTCATCAAATTAAAGTGATGTTTGCACAAATCTACTGTGGATGATCTAGCAATTAAAGCACTTTCTATACACTTTCACCTTAGTAAATTGCTTTCTCTTTTAATTAGTAACATTTTAAAAATAAAAACTATAGTTAGACTCATTATAGTGAACAACTAATGTCTTGAATGTTGTTTCTCACCTTAATGATTCTAACCATAGTTTTGATTTAGAAAATGCCACTTTAATTAAAATAGAAAGTAATATTGTGTACAGATATGAAACATTGACCTTATTTACAAAGTGAATGAACATACGACAACATAAATATATGAAAGTTCAAATAAAACAAAAAAGTCTTTATATAAAAACACTTATGACAATATATACGCATCCAAAAAATTAAATTCTTTTGTGCACTCTTGGAAGATAAGTGTGAATTTGTAAACAATGACTATTACTACTAATATTACAAGGTTCTCCCCCTTCCCTGAAGTGAGCTCTCTCAGTCACTGGTGTGTTTATTGACAGAATAAGCACATAAAAATTTGCCTTTCTTTCAATTGTGTGCCAAGGGGAAAATATCTGACTGTTGCCAAATTAGTTGGGTTTCAATCCTGGCTTGCAGCAATCAGATGACTAGCCACACTGATGAGCTGTGATACAGCAAAACAGTCTGTCTGTGGATGACAATATATATATATATATATTTTAGAATTGGACATAGTCCGACAATTTATTTAAAGACATTTATATTATGTTTAACGTTCTTTTTATAGATACAAGTATTTAAGCAAATGCTCTGTTTTATAATAAACAGTATTAAATAACATTTACCGGCCTGAATGTCCGAGAAATTTTCATAGAAAATTTTCGCTCTTCGACAGGAATCGAACCTGTATCCTATATGGAACCATCATTTCGCGTGATGTGCCTTAACCTTTCGGCCACAGAGCAGCGTCTGGTTAGCAAGGTCGATTTTACTATCTTTAAACTTAAATCTTCCATGAATCTCATCTATTCATAGATTCATGGAAGATTTAAGTTTAAAGATAGTAAAATCGACCTTGCTAACCAGACGCTCATCTGTGGCCGAACGGTTAAGGCGCATCACGCGAAATGATGGTTCCGTATAGGATACAGGTTCGATTCCTGTCGGAGAGCGAAAATTTTCTATGAAAATTTCTCGGACATTCAGGCCGGTAAATGTTATTTAATACTGTTTATTATAAAACAGAGCATTTGCTTAAATACTTGTATCTATAAAAAGAACGTTAAACATAATATAAATGTCTTTAAATATATATATATATATATATATATATATATATATATATATTATTTGAAATTCTTAATACAAAGTTAGTATGTATCAACTTTCAAAAGACTATATACCCCAAAACAATATGAATTTTTGTACTTATCTGTTTGGTTTATCACACGCTCAACTTCAATGTGTCCTGATACTTTGACTTCCCAGAGCTAAAGAGATTGATTTACTTTCCCTCCTAACAATGTCATGTGTATGTCTTGTCATGTCACATGACTGTTTTTAATTCTCATGAATATTTATAATTATTTTTATTGTTAACTTTTTCTCTCTCACTATAAATTTCCCACCTAGTAGTGGAGTCTATTAGTAGTGATATTGGTTGTCTCTTTTCCAAGAAACTTTTTTACCTGCTTTCATATGACTGGGCTTACTATTTATGGCTATAATTTCTGTATCCATTATTATATCATCACTATGAGTTTGTTTACAGTTATTACTTGCTTATCACTTTTATGTTCAACATGTGGTTTTAATCTATTGATACCTTTGACTGTATCTTATTGTTCATTTTAATTACAAAATGCAATATATTTAAATATATATGTAACACTTGGAAGGGACCGGTGTAAGGGACTCCCAGGGACATGCGAACTCTGTCTACTCTTAGCCATCCACTTTTACGTGTCTTGAGCTTTTCAGGAACATACTGACATGATTTATTTACAGAGCTATAATCTTTGTTGAATGTAAGGAGTATAAGGTACATTGTAAGTCCTTAGCAAATCTCTGCTTATCTGTGTTATCATTAGTATCATCTACAAGCAACTGAGGAATCATTATATGTGTGCCTGTAACTGTAAAGAAGGGTGAAATATTGGAAGAATTAGGTGCAGCATGGCTATCCATTAGTATTATTGGAAGGTCATCCGGCCATGATTCCTTTCTCACTATTAGTGCTGTCTTAATTGTTCTATGTGCACATTTGATCATTTCGTCCATTTACAGATGGTAACTAGTCATGTGCAATATATAGAAGCCAAATATCAAAGCTATCTTTGAAAACAATTCACTCTCAAACCGAGTGCTATGATCAGTTATCACATGAAGTGAAACACCCCAATGTGTGATCCACATGTGAATGAATGCATTGTATGCAACAAACTGTGCTGTTATATCTGGTAATGGTTCTACTTCGAGCCACTTAGTTGTGTGGTCAAGACAGGTTAACATGTATTTGTAAGGAGTATTGTATGTTTCATAACAGGAGTTATATCCAAGTGGACCGTATTAAAGCGAATAGCAGGTAATTCAATAAGGTGAATAGCAGATTTAGTATGTCCCTGAAGTTTGCTTTTCTGGCAACTTCTAACATTCATTACACATTTCTCTTATTGTCTTGTCCATAGGAGGCCTAAAAAATCTTGTTTTGATAAGGTTACACAAGGTTTTAATTCCTGGGAGTGATATTGTGTGAATACTATCGAAAATAGATTTTCATAATTCACCAGGTCTGGGAACACCAGTAGCATTATCACAGTATATGGAACTATTATTACCATTTCTAAAATTATTTTTTTTAAGTCTGAAAATTTTTGTAACTCAGGGTCCTTAACTTGTGCAGCCGCTATAGCTGGCAAGTCACACAGATCTATCATAACTGCTAGGGTGGGAAACGGAAATTCACTGATTCTGCTTTTAATATCGTTAAATGATTGCAATTCCAAGTCATTTAATGCAAACGTATTATTACTGCATATACGTATTTTTTCTGTTAATGGCATGACTATGTCTGCAAAGTTTGGGATTAATTTTCTATGAAAATTTACCACGCCTAAGAAACAATGAAGATTCCCACTGTCCTTAGGAGGGGAAATTCTGTAATGCACTAACATTATTTTGTGTAGGTCTAATACTGTCAGAGCTAATATTATAAGCCTCAAAATTGACTGAAGTTACATCAAATATTGACTTTGTTATTGAAATTTTTAGATTATTATCATGCAGGATTTCTATAACAGTTTCAAAATCTTTTATGTGTGCTGAAGAATCATCACTGAAAATAAGAATATCGTCAATGTATGTAAATACACAGTCAACATGTTGAAAGGTCTTGTCTGTGTATCTTTGAAAAATGGATGCTGCATTCTTTAGTCTAAACAGCATTTGTATTCATTCAATCTGAGAGAAGAAATAAATGCAGTTTTTTGTTTTTTTATATCATTTGAGTGCATTTTGATTTGATGGTTTTTCTGATTCCAGGTCAATTTTGCTAAATCATTTTTTTCTGGCTAGTTTATCAGCAATTGAATTAATGCTTGGTATGGGGTATTTATCACATTTTGTAATGCTGTTTAATGCGAGGTAATCATTGCAGCATCTGAAATTGCCATCTGGCTTTTTTACAACATGTAGAGGGCTGGCCCATTCACTATCAGAAGCTGTAATGGCACCATTGTTTTGTAATTTCAAAAATTCTATCTTTACTACCTGGGTTTTCTCCTGATAGATGTCTTGCCTTGGCAAAAGTAGGAGCATGATTGCCTGTAACAGTTCTATGGTATACTCCTGCATATGTCCTTGCTGGGTTGGTATGTAGGGATATAATGTTGGGATATATTTTTATAAAGCCTTTAATGAAATCGGGCATATTATTATTCACGACTAAGTTGATAGAGTCGTTGCATGTTTCTAGTATTTTTGAACACAATGTTGTGATTAATAAACCATAATTGTTTAGGAAGCCAAATCTCAGTAGGGGGTATTGAATACCCCCTACTACAAACACCTTCCAAAAAGATCAGGGAAGGGTTGGTAGTCTTATGTCAGCTTTGATTTGCCCATTGCAGCATATATCAGAACCTGCAGCCGTCTTAGAGAAACTGATGTTGCTTCTGTTGATAAACTGTTGAAATAGTTGCGTGGAATGAGAGATAAACTGGCATTGGGTATCTATTATAAATGAAAACTTTTTTGTCCCCAACATTACTGGTACCTGTAACAATGGCAGACTCAAGGGGGCAGGGGTGTTGTTGCCCATCCTATTAGTCCCCCACCGCCGCTTCATTTGGCATTGATGAGGTTGGATGCAAAGTTGGCTGTTGTATCAAATCTCTTTTTTTTTTGTTCGGCCATTTGCATCAGAGTTTACATGAGTGTATCACATTTGCATAATAAATGTGTGCTCTACATATTTTTTTTTAATTGTCTCTTTTGGGAAAGGTTTGAGACTGTAAGTTATTTCTGAGGCTTTCGTTGGCACTTCTTTTGTCTGAATTTGGTTACACATGCTTGTTTTAAAGGCATTAATTCATCCAGCCTGGTCAGCTTTAAATCTTTTTGCATTGCCAACACTAGTGTGATGGAAACTGGTAACACTTGTAAAAATTTGTGTAACACGATGTCATTGCTTATCTGCAATCTTTTTGCAATTTTGATAATCCCATCATTTCTTTTTCTTTCACAATATCTCATTATAGAATATTAGCAAAATACAGTATTTACATTAGTCGAACTATTGTCCTCATCTTTGTCGCCATATTTGTCACAACGTTTCGGCTATTGTACGCTCCGGCCTTCTTCAGGTGGTTGTAATTTCGAACTGAACCCCTTTATTTCGATCACTGGGTAGTTCCACGAGCCATGTTTGATGGATGTCAGTTATCAGTTATCTCCTGCTAATTTTCCCTCTGAAAGTTCTCCACTGCCTTAACCGGGTATTGAACTCACACTCTTTGGGTCTGTCACTGGATCTAACCAACGCCTTTATCCACTGTGCCATGTGTCCTTGAGGAGACACTAACAGGAGATAACTGATAACTGACATCCATCAAACATGGCTCGTGGAACTAGAACAGTCTACCCCAGTGATCGAAATAAAGGGTTCAGTTCGAAATTCCAACCACCTGAAGAAGGCCGTAACGTACAACAGCCAAAACGTTGTGACAAATATGGTGACAAAGATGAGGACAATAGTCCGACTAATGTAAATACTGTACATAATACCTCATCTCAGAAATATAGACAGATTAGCAAAATAGTTTATAGACTTTCATCAGACTCTACAAAGGGCAAAATTTCACCTGTGGAAAACCAGACCATAGACTGTCTTGAAACCTTGTGAAGAAGAAAACAACAAATTCAGAATAATCTCCCAAAATCAATAAATATTAACAACAACTTTCAAAATCTCAGACAATTCATGCATTTTATTTTTATTGCAAAGGAACTTATTGCACATTGCCTTTGGCTACAAACCAGAAAATATAATTACTTCTGTTTCTGTCTGAATCTATCCATATTTGTGTATGTGTGTTTGTTTATAGGAACTGCCAATGTAGTTGTTGTAATATTAAACTGACTTGTTTACGTCAATGAACTGGCAAGTACATTAGCTGCAAAGCTAGACAGGATTTGTCTGTACCATTTTGGATGGGGCTTACTAGGTTATCTATTACTATGTTGACTTATGTGGTATTTTAGCTTTATGAAAATATAAAGAGCAACTGATGGAATGAAAAAAAATAATTTATGAGTCTGGAGTTAGTGTCAGTTTAAAACCTGTTTTTTTTTCTTTGTTCCTTTAAAAAAAAAAAAAAAAACTTCTAAATATATTTATTATTGTATTTTCCACATCCCCACCAAATAAATGTACAAGATTCTTATGATGTCTCAAGAAAATATTTTCTCATTTTTGTATGATTACAATCTTAATTAGTCTAAAATCAAATAACAGTGATTTCAACCAATGTCTGTACGAGTCTTCTTATTCAATTTCTACTTTTCTCATGTAAATACAAGCTGCAGATAGTAATAAGTCTGTTGTATTGTGTCTCTGTTTATCTTATCACATTGTCCATGTTTTGTTTTGTTTTTATCATTTCACCCCAATCAAGGCGATAATGCCAATAAGATGCAAGGGGTTACTGGGAATGAATAAGAAGGCAAAGACTTTTAGAAGGAACTGGAAACCCAATCCTAAACAGGAAACAAGGGATAATACTTATATTCCTCTTCAATAGATGGCGAAGCTATGTGAAATCCTTGTTTACCTTTTTACATTGTCCATCCTTCTTTATCACATTGTCCGTGTATTGCTTACCTTATCCCACTGTCCCTGTTTACAATATCACATTGTCCATGTTTACCTACCACATTGTATTGTCCGTGTTTAACTTAAATGAAAACTGCTTTTCATTAACAACTGATGAGACTGAATTAACTTGTTATATTGGAATCTAGATTTCTTTTACACCAGTTATGAATTTTTGATTTTAACAAAAAGCAATACCTATAAAAGTTGAGTCACTTTAATAATTCCAAGCTTTAGATGGTTGAACACATTTTTTTGTGTTGTTAAAGGTTTTACAATTGTTCAAGCAAAGAATGTTAATGACTCTTCCCAAAATTATGGGCAAAAAATAGATATTTAAAAAAATATAGCAAAAGCAAAAACTAGAGAGCTTAGTATTCTTTTAATAAGTAAAGTGTTAGTGATTTATTTTTCAATTGAGCTGTGTGCATATATGAGATATTTCTCCAAAATCATTCCTTTGGGAAATAAAAAATCTACTTTTTAGTTTTTTTTACAATGTATTTCTTTGAGAAAACCATTTTTTGTGTTTGAAGTTCTCGAACTGTTTAGCTAGCATCTTATGTACGGGCATCAAGTCTCTGATGTTTCAACTTGAAAATGGAGATGGCAATTTGGTCATTTATCTGGTTTCCTTGGAAAACTTGAATTAATAAAAAAACAAAATTTAAAAAAATAAAAATAGGTTTCATTTTACTTTACTTTATGGAAGAAAGATGCATTAAATTCCCAGCAAAAAGCAAATTTTAAGGCACCACAGACTAACAACGATATGACTAAACTTTATTCAGATTTCATTTAAAGTGTTTCTGAATAAATTTCTTACATTCTAATAAACTACAGATTTCCACTGAAAATTGAAAACTGAAAAGTAAATAAAACACCCTTGGATGACACTAAATTTCTCTTAAAACGAAGACAATGGAACGATACTAATCACCTTAATATCGGATAAGTTATATTGAAATGTACTTTCAGTTTTAATTTGTGCATAAAATAATGAGGATACTTTATGTTTAATAAAATAAATTCTAGAATGCTTAATGTAACCAAGGGTGATTACTCATATAAACTTTTAGGAGAGTTACTTCCCTCTTTCATTATACAACTTTAAATAAAATTGATTGCATACATGTAGACGACTATGTTGAATAGGACAAGGTTATCCACATGCGTCATGTTAAATTTGTAAATATATTGCATTAATGTCTAAGAACAAACACTAGTTAAAATAATATTCTTTGCTGTATTGATAAGAATCACATCAACTTTGTCCTCAGATAAGAAAGATCTGAGGATATGAATATATTAATAAAAAAAATAATTGTTTTATTCATTTATAAAATGGATAACACATGTAACTAATGACATAATCAAGATGTTGAGGTTCTACATTTCTTCAAACAAAAGGTTAGGAAGGAAAATCCTGTTAATATTGGAAAGAACAATAACAGTGGAATTGAGAAGCCTATTTTCCTGAAAAAATTGTTTTAATAGAAAAATTCTATAAATTTCAGCTGAAAATGGTACTGACTGAATGCTGAATATTTCCTTATAAGGAATCAGTCAATATTACCATTGCCATAATGCATTTAGTACAATAAGTGTAAAATGCTATTTTTTGTAATAACATGTTTCCTTTTGTATAATAATTTAAATAATATATAATTGAAAAACATCAATATATTTTCAAAGAAATTCAACTTAAAAAAAGCAATACAGGGTTATTCAATAAAACCGACCTCAGTCTCAAGGATGACCTTAATTCCTGCTCAGATAAAGGTTCTCATTCATGTTGGCTATTACATCCATGATGATGGTCTTGGTATTGTGGGGCTGATATTTGGTCTTCCTCTAGATAACTCTCCCCAGGGAATTCAAACCAGGAGGCGAACTAAATGGCAAACATGGTGGATGCAGCATGATTGGGAAAAAATCTTAGCCAGCTGTTCCTGGGTCGCATAAGCCATATGGAAGGGAGAAGAGGTCTGTTGAAACATACATGGCTTAACTAGAGCTTGTATACCATATCCAGGACTGCAGACAGAAGAATTAAGGCAGCATGACAGAGCTCTCATTGCTTTCAACCCCCAGAATCATCACAGACAACATGAACTTGGTGTGCATCACTGTACATACCTTCCTGGGGTTTGAACTGCCATTCTACCTGTTCACCTAGCTAGTTTCTTGAAAATGGTCATCTCTGAGTCATTATGGTTGCTTGTTATTACCACAACTATTGTATACCATTTCATTTTTGTAACTATTGTATACCATTTCATTTTTGTAACTATTGTATACCATTTCATTTTTGTAACTATTGTATACCATTTCATTTTTGTAACTATTGTATACCATTTCATTTTTGTAACGCACAATGAAATTCAACTGGTGTGCCATGAGAGGTTTGTAGGTGTGCTGTAAATATTTTCAAAGGTTATTAATTAAATTATTTTCAAAAAAAGTCCAAAGCACAATAAGTGTACACATCAAACTTAAAACTTTTAAATTGATTATATAAGTATATCATTGTTATAATAAATAAACATATACATAATATGCTAAATAATGTAAAAAATAAACAATATTAAAAACAAAAATCAATCATAGCTAATATGCTGGGAAAAAGATTTAAGAGTACGTCTGTTCAAAATTTGACCTTGCAAAGAAGATATGTGCTGCCATGGAGATAATCCAGCACACACATGAATGTGATGTCATGGGGGAGGGTCCAACATACACATGAATGTGATGTCATGGGGGAGGGTCCAACATACACATGAATGTGATGTCATGGGGGAGGGTCCAACATACACATGAATGTGATGTCATGGGGGAGGGTCCAACACACACATGAATGTGATGTCATGGGGAGGGTCCAACATGCACATGAATGTGATGTCATGGGGAGGGTCCAACATACACATGAATGTGATGTCATGGGGAGGGTCCAACACACACATGAATGTGATGTCATGGGGAGGGTCCAACATGCACATGAATGTGATGTCATGGGGAGGGTCCAACATACACATGAATGTGATGTCATGGGGAGGGTCCAACACACACATGAATGTGATGTCATGGGGAGGGTCCAACATACACATGAATGTGATGTCATGGGGGAGGGTCCAACACACACATGAATGTGATGTCATGGGGAGGGTCCAACATGCACATGAATGTGATGTCATGGGGAGGGTCCAACATACACATGAATGTGATGTCATGGGGAGGGTCCAACATGCACATGAATGTGATGTCATGGGGAGGGTCCAACATACACATGAATGTGATGTCATGGGGAGGGTCCAACACACACATGAATGTGATGTCATGGGGAGGGTCCAACATACACATGAATGTGATGTCATGGGGGAGGGTCCAACACACACATGAATGTGATGTCATGGGGAGGGTCCAACATGCACATGAATGTACAAAATCTGTAAGAAATAAAAGTAAATCAGGGAAGGTGAATACAAAATCATAAAAATAAACAAGAAAACAAAGTGTATGTCACCAAAATACCAACTAAAAAAAAAAAAAAAAACTCTCCTGATTCTTCCAAATCATTTACCAGACCAAAGAGAATGAAAATCTTCCTTGCCAATAATGCAAAAACCACCTTATGAAAGATCACAAATAAACCATGAAGTAGTCACAAACTCCAAAAGATTTCTGGAAAAAAACAAACTGTTTCAACATATTTGAAAATTTTGTCGAAGAACTAATTTCCATTTTAAATCCTTTTTTACATGTCAGTTTCTTTACTTGCTTGTCACACTTCACGTTCAGTCTGACTCTTTCTCTCACTCGCTTTGACATTTGGTATTGTTAAAGGAACATTTTCCATGTCATTAACATTATAGCAAGAGTCATTTTCTCCTTCTTTGCAAAGACTTTTAACATGCCCATTCCACCTGTTAAGGCTAATTCTTGAATTTTATAAACGTTACTTGCATTTTCATATTTAAATTCTAATTTTTTAAATTGACTTTTTTTAAAAAATTCTATTAAACATTAAAAAAATAAGAGCAATATTCTTAATGGGAATTAATATGGAAAAGTGAACATTTAAACTATTAATTCATTGTATTTTTGTCCTATAGGTCATATATGTAGTCCTGGATTTAAAAAAAGACTGACTTTCACATTATATAACCCAACAATGGTTGACATAGATAAAATCAACCAGTCTAAACTAACCGCATAACATTATATTAGGTTGTCTTCCATTTATAGCTAAACATATGTTTTCAAATTCTTGGCACAGTTTGTACATTTTAGTACAAGTTTTATTAAAGGTCACTGATAAAATGTGTTTTGCTAGTTTTTCATTGATATTTTTCTTGTCTTCATTCATATCAAGAAACAGATAGTTGGATCTGATATGTGTAAGAATTTTGAAAGTTTCATAGGTCGAAAAAGCCATTCTTGGAGAATATTTTCCTTTTGTATAGATTGTTTCATTTTTTTTTATGGCATATTTTTCCTCTTTCTTTACACTCCGAGTCAATCTCTGTTGGATTTCATTGTATTGTTCTTTGTCTGCAGAACAACATCATCAAAGAACACTAAAATCAAATCCAATAGAGACTGACTCAAGTTGTAAACAAGGAGCAAATTACACACACATTTGACATCAAGAAAAAAGAAA
The DNA here is from genome assembly GCA_964036315.1 of Acanthosepion esculentum. NCBI lineage: Eukaryota > Metazoa > Mollusca > Cephalopoda > Sepiida > Sepiidae > Acanthosepion > Acanthosepion esculentum. The sequence continues at coordinate 98,161,220 of OZ038492.1, read as the reverse complement.
TAAACCAATCTACAATACAAAGGAAAAATACTGACTGAACTTTAAAGAAATAACAGTACAACCAAATTTATTGGTTTTATTTGATAATACTTGTTATATATATATATATATATATATATATATATATAACCTGATGTTCATTCTCCAATCCCACCCATCTGCTAGGATGACTGGACAATCCCTGTTGCAGATGCCTGCTCAAGCACATTTGTGTTCATTCAATATCCACAGAGTCCACTTAAGTTTCTGAGAAAGAAATTTAAAAATTAATTATAACAGAGTGTGTTCACATGTGTTTTTTTGTTTTTTTTAAATCACCATCACAACAAAATGCAGATTTTATCACAATTACAATAAGTTTATCTTTGTAATTTACTCCTGAAGATGATCTTGGAGGAGTTTGAAAGTACTTGGGTAGGAAAAAACTATGGTACCTTCCTTTATGAACTTCATCTTAACATCAAGAAACTGATTAGAGAACTGGAAAGGATCATTATAAAAATTGACATAATGTCTATATTATTCAATGAAACATGTTTGAATGAAGATATGCTGCCTAAATATATATATATATATAGAGAGAGAGAGAGAGAGAGAGAATATAATTTCTTCCATGTTTACAAGTTTATATATATTGCCCAATATGGCAAAATATGAAACTTTTAAAGCTACAATTTTTTTTGTTTTACAATGTTCATCTTGTAGAAGTCCCGAAAGCTGTTCAATATAGAGCGTTACAAAATAAAAGGCGGTTTATGTAGATAGATAGGGAAGATAATAGTTGACCCTAGACTTGGACAGGTTAAGATTGTAGTGATTGGGGAAGCATCCTCTTGGGAATCGGTTTCACAAAGCAGTGGTTCATAAATAAAACTAAGATTGCTAGAGTACTGAGAGCTTTAAAAATATGAAGTGTTTTAAGTGTCATAGTAAAGCAGAAACATCAGTCAGTGTTTGCTGTCAGAAACTACAGAGATGGTCTTCATAAGGCCAACTGTGACTATTCTGAAATTTACAAGACCCCCCCCACAAAAAAAAACTGGGAATCCCCATGCCTACATCAGTTATTAAAAGAACAGATGAATGGTTTGAAACAACCAGTAATTTGTCAAAAAATAATCTGAAATACCTAAAGATTCATTATGCAAGGATGACCACCTACTAAAATTCAGAGTTCTCGAAGACGAGGAAAAAAATATCTTGTGCATGTTTTGTATGTAGAAGACATGTTTGAATTGCAATGATTTCTCAGATAAACATCAAAGACAAAATGAAGTTCTTTGCAGAGTACAGAAAGTTTATTTATATTATTTGCATTTGGGATAATATCTTCATCTGAATGTCAGTCAGTTATGTGCCATGCGTGATACACACTTAGGCGATCATGTATCTTTCGATACATGACTGATGAGGCAGATTTTTTCCCGCAGTAGGTTGCCATTTCTCTGCGGTAGACCAATTGCTATCCAAGGCTATAGAACCCGGTCTGACCTGCTATTTACCCATAGCTAGAGGGAGAAGAAGAGGATTCATACCTTTCCCAAGGATATTAGCGTGTAAGTGAATATAATGGATTAGACTGGAATTTGAACTCGGATCTCTGATTCCTCAATCCAAGCCACTATTCCTATTGACACTGCATTTAATGTGTACTTCCTCAACAAAAAGTAGTTTTCAAATGAGTGGTTTTTCTATTGACACTGCATTTAATGTGCAGTTCCTTGACAATTTTTATTGCTTTAAAAAGTTATTTTTAAAATTTTAATAAACCCTGAACATGAAATGGGGTTTATGCATTCTTTTTTACTTTTTTTTTCTTGAGAATTGTCAACAAAAGTATTAAACATTATTTATTTTATTATATTTTACAAGATTAATTTTATATTTGCAAATAAAAGAACAACAAATATAAATTTATAAAGTTTAATGCATGCCAGTTGTTTTCTTTGTATATCCTGCATATATTTGTTTAAACTTTATTTCAGATTGAAAAAAAAAATGTCCTGACTAAACATGCCATTGATTTTTCTTATTTTCTTCTTATAGGGGGGTAAAGAACATGGTGTCCCCATCCTTATCTCTGAGATCCATCCTGGTCAGCCTGCTGAAAGATGTGAGGGGCTATATGTTGGGGATGCTATCCTGTCTGTTAACGGAGAGGACCTGAGAAATGTTAAACATTCAGAAGCTGTACAGATTCTCTCGCAACAGGTAATTTTGTTCTTATTCTTGTAAATATGCATTCACTTATTCCTTTATTAATCAACACACCTGATATATTTCAAATGAATATACTAATAGAAAAATATTTTAGTAAGAAATATACAGAAATTGAAGATGGTGTAATTGGAGATTACTATAATATCAGTTAATTTTAATTTAATAAACAAAGTTTCTTAACGATGTTTAAATGTTAAAAGCTTTATTTATTTTGTGCAAGTAACTATTTAAATTTCAAATGATATTTACGCAAAGAAGTAAATACTGTAAATTTAGTGTAGCAAACAATAGTTTATGAATAGCAGAACCTCTACTCTTAATGTGTGGGGAGATAGCAGTAACAATGCATACAAAAGACAATTGACTGAAGCAGCAGGTAAGCAGCAACAACCATCTTAGGTAAAAAAAAAATATTTAAATTCTAGTCACATGATCTGCTACTGAAAAATATACTTGAAAAAAAAAAACTGATTAACAATGTCCATTCTGAATATTCATTTTATTAGAAATTTAGAAACACTGAAAGTAAAAAATGTAAAAATAAGTAATTTTTTTAAAATCCTCATCATCATCATCAGTCCCTTCACTTGTTAGGGGAACATAAGAGCAGAAGAAACACACAACCTCCTCTAGAATGTTCTGTTGGTAATGGCTCTCGGGCCTTTCAGCATTGTCATGGCCATCCACTCTTTGATGATGCCTGAACAACTCTTATTTACTATCCCTGCTTGTGTCTGCCTTCCACAGTGCCTTTGCATGATTGTCTTGCAGAGGCTGTTATGCCATGTGATATAACCAAACGATACCATCTTCTGTAGCTTAATAGTGGTGAGAAGAGATTCCTGTCAGCCCACAAGACTTTTGATCTTGCTCCATACATAGTCATTGATTTTGTGCTCCCAGTAGCAGATGTGGAGGAGCTTTCTCAAGCACTTTCTTCTCAAATGCTATGATTGTTTTTTCATGTCTCAACCAGGAGTGTCCAAGTCTCCCACTCATAATACAGTGTAATCTTACCCCCCAAAAATACAGTGAAAAACAAAGCTGAATGCTGATTATTTATAAGACCTGATCAACTGCAGAATATTTTTAATACTTTCACTGCTGCATTGTTGATTGGCCCATTTTAAGAAAAATAGGAAATTGCTTTACTGGAAATAAACATCCAGCTACATGAGTTCATGGAAGTAGGTGTTAATTTTTGTATGGGTAACTATCAGCTGAGGATTCTTTCGAAGTGTGGGTCAGGAGAGCTTGAGTAAAATGAGGGGAGTCCCCAACTGAAATGGACTCATATCATTGCTGGCATTTCTTGATACTTAAGATTTTCTTCTCATGGAAAGTGCAAATATTCCTTGCCATTTCCGAATCTGATGACCCCTTTTTGAACCGTAAAACATTCAGTATCTCAAATGGGTTTCATCTACATTCATTCTTATGGTTCACATCAATGAAAGGAATTGTTCAAGTTGGCATTAAGTTTTCCTGGAGGTAAACGGAAATACCAAAACACTAATTTCAATGTTTTATATAAGCAAACAACAACTTTGAAGTTATCATGACAAAAAAAATGACAGGATTTTCTTTCTAAACTAATACTACAGAATGCGATAGGTAAATTATCACCATTTTATATTTTTAATTTCGTGCATGCACATTGTTTGTTTTTGATTTTGTTGACTGCACAGTATAGTAGGGTCATCTGGGCACCATCTGTGAGAAAAAGAGCACCATGATGCAATTCACTCAGCCAGAAATTTGGAAACGGCATGCTCTACTACTTGGAATTCACACTGGAAGCTCCAATGAAAACATTTCAGAGTGTTTGGGTATCAATCTGAGGACAGTGCAGAGAAGTCAGAAAGAGTTTGATGAGTCTAATGGTGATTACAAAGGTATGGCAGCCCAGAAAACTCACTCTGATCATTCTGATAAGAAAAGAACTCCCGAATTTGTTGGTAAGGATCTCAGTCTCAACATGGAGGCCTACATCAAATGCCTTGAGGAGGTAGTGCTGGGTCAAGAGAGTGGCTGTTGAAAGACCCTATGTCTGGCAACAGGACTCAGCACCATGCCACACAAGCAGGAGAACCCAGTCATGACTGTCAGACAATTTCTGTGACCATATTACCCCTTACATCTGGCCATCTAACTCCATAGACCACAAACCCCTTGATTATTGTGTGGGGCGTAGTTGAGAGATAGGCCAATAAAACTCCTTGGAATAAGATGAACAGAAGGCAAAGATTAAGGCAGTATTCACCGACTTAAACAAGGAGACCATCCAGAAGAGTTGCAGGAGATTCTGAAGTTGTCCGGAGACTGTGGTTGAAGCCAATGGCAATTTTATTGAATAAATTTACTCTTTAGTATTTCAAGATATTTTTTTGTAATTTTAGTAAATATATCTGTTAAAATGAGATGTCAATGTTATTTTCATGCTTATGGAATTTAGACAACAATTTATCCATTGCACCCTGTATATTAGTATTTAAACTAAGACCAAGATTTATCAACAATAGGTTATGACAAGTTCTTCTCTAGTGGATTAAGACTCTAAAATCTACTCTTTCTCTACTGTAGTTACACTTCATTATTGCCTTTCTTGGGGTAAAATGATATATATATATATATATATATATATATATATATATATATATATATATACCTACATGAGAAAACCTAATAAGAGTAAGGACTTGAAAAATATTAATTTCATATATGCTTTCATTTTAAATGGTATGGATAAACTTGATTATTTATTACTTGAATATTTCCGGTTCCATCAGTCTGTCATGATCCTAAGTGTGAGTTATTTAAACCCAGTGATTTGATTTTAGAACTTTACCATCAACTATTTCCCACTAAACATTTGCCAAAAGACTTCAGAGAGCTTACTTGTCACTAATTCACAGTTATGAAACATGTTGACAAATCTGAAAATTTGTCAGTGAAATGTGGATTAAATATGGCAATTTCTATTGTTTGGTAATATTTTTGTTTTTGTATAAAGCTTTGTAAATTTTCAATTCACAACAGTGAAGAATTGAATTACATATAATTGTTCAATTGGATTAAGTAAACAAAAAGTTAACAGTTTTATTATTATTTAGAAATATGATTTTGTGAAATAATTCTCACTTTCCTTTCTACCTTGTCTAAAATTACTTGCAGTTTTCTATCTGTGTTTACCATCAACAAGGTGACATCTGTATATTTAAGCTTGTTCCATCCAATAATAAATCCTGATAGAACTTTTAGTTCTGTCAGGATTGCCTAGTTATACAAATTAAATAAATCTGGTAAGAAGATACATCCTTGTTTTTATGCCCTTTCTATTTTTGTTTACTTGTTCAATTCATTTTCTATCCATATACAGGTAGTTGGTTCTGGGTAAATGTTCTGGATTGTTCTAATATCTTTCTCAAATAAATCAAATTTTCCTGACAGTTTAAATAGATCTTTGTGTCAGATGCTTTCGCACAGTCTATAAAGCATTGGTATACATCCTTCTGCAATAAACGTCCCACGAGGCTGGCATCCCGTTCCCACCCCTTCACCGTTGAAACTGTTAGATGTAGACGTCTCTTCTACTCCAATAGCTTCATGTCTCGCACATCTCGCCTGTGGAACTCCCTTCCTTATTCCTGTTTCCCTGACAAATACAAGCTCCAACTATTCAAGTGCAACGTCAATCGACATCTCCAGCTGCCTTGATCTATTCACTTCCCTTCTCCACATCCTTTCACCTTTCATTCCTATCTGCTCTCGCTCCAAATCTTCTGTAACCCCCTTGCTTTGATCGATCCACTATCTTTCTCCACATCCTCTCCTTTACCACTCCTATCTGCTCTTCCTCCAAACCTTCTGTAACCCCTTGCATGCTAGTGGCTTCCAGCCTTGCTTGGGGTGATAAGCTTAAAAAAAAAAAAAAATTGTATTGCTCACTCTAATATCAATCTGATCATAAATATTACATTTCTTGTTCCAGTGTCTTGAACAAAGCCACATTGTTTTTGCCCTACTTCCAGTCTAATTCTGCTATGTGCTCTATTCATCAGAATGTCAAAATGATAAGCACCAAACACTTACCAGGTTAATTGAGAAATTGCTGAATGACATGTTGAGTTCATTGATAAGTAAGTTTTATTAGAAAATTACATTGAAAATATAAAGACAGTAGAAATGAAAAGCCACTCATTAAGTGCAGATAAAAGTTCAGTATTCTCTATCCAATTGTGTGTCAGTCCTGTCTGATTTCTCCCAAAGGAAATATCCAATGGATTTATCTTTTGAGAGCATCCACACTTCCTTAATTCTTTATTCTATTTAAGCAGCCAGCATACACTTTAATAACAATTATGAAGAATCACTCTGCCTAGAGGACCACTTATGTTGAATTCAAGTTTGATAAGAATCTCTTTAAGTATACTTGACTCTTAAATGGCTTCAAGATAACTTAGCATGTCATCTGTTACAGATAGCTAACTTCATATCCACATTTCCAAAGATACCATTACTAGAAACTATTTTCAGAATCAAGTTTTGAGTTTTTTCTCTTGCTACAATGCTGTTTCATAAAAATTTATCAATGCTACTGGAATTCCTTTCTCATGTATAGATATGTTTCATTCCTGTTATATATATATATATATATATATATATATATATATATATATATATATATATATATATATATCTGGCCATTCATATTTGAGGATACTCGTCTACTAGGGTGGCAAGCCAAACCCTATTGCAGATGCTTGTTGAGGTACATTTGTGTTTATTCAACACCCACAGAGCCCACCTGTGGTTTATACTGCAACTATGCTGAGCAGACCTTAGTTACAGTTTCTGGGAAAGAGCGTGTTATCTAGCGTGATCAACAATCTGATCAAGGTCAGAACACTCAAGCCCTTAGCCAAAGGAGTTCTGTCTGCCCATTTTCACTCACAAGGCTTGGGTCAACTCGTGGTATAGTTTTTAGGCACTTTCCAAAAGTGTCGCATGCTGGGATCAACCCCTCCAGTCTGATAACATCCAGAAGTTTCCTTCCTGACAAATCAACCATGGTGAGATTTGAATCTGGGTCTCATGGTCAGAATGTGAATGTTCTAACTGCTCAGCCACGTGCCCTAATTGAGGGATTCGTGTTATATATATATATATATATATATATATATATATATATATATATATAACAGGAATCTCTTGATTAGTACAGTTAATTTGTGCATTAGTAACTATAAAAAAATCAATTTTCAATTACTATGGTTAAACTGAAGAATGTTTTACCACTCTAATCAAGTATTATGTATGCACTAATCAAATTTTGGTATATATAAATTTTAGCACACCAATTGAAAATGCATTAATTGAATGCAAATTAATTGGGAGCTGCCTCTGTGTGTGTATATATATATATATATATAAAGATGCCAATTTAATAAAATATATAGGGCTAAATGTAAAAAGAAAATGTTATAGTCTATGGGGTGGTCATAATGATATTGCCACCTATGCCATGCCAGATATTTAACCTAATCTTACACACCACTCTAACTTCCACACCCCTATATATACTAACTTTCTGTTGGCTTTCAATTATTTATATTGTTCCTTGAAACTGAAATTTTATAAAATCTTTCTCTTTTTGTCATCTGGTACAGTACCAGCCCACAAGGTACAAAGAAGTATGATCCTTGATAAGACCTACATGCTTCATTCACTCAAAGCCATTTTTAACCATTTGTCTGAGAAAGTGTTTCTATACAGCTGACAGTTTAGATATTTCTGAATGAGTTTAGTGCCATGATATCTCTGTAATAGTTTTGTTCTGACAAGGTTATTTGAGAATATGACTTGAGTTTTTAGGTTAATGTTTTGATTTTGTAGCACTTTTTAGCACCACATATTCTATGTTCAATTTCCTTATCTCCTATACTAAATTTTTTATAACCTATCTATACACCAAGGTATTTGAAGTTTGTAGTGTTTACTGAGTCTAAACTATAATGAAGTGGCTACCCTTATTATTTTATATTAATTAAAATCAATAGTAAGGACAAAGTATTGACATAATAAAGTAGCTACAATCCTTCAGATCTGCATTTTTCTTTTTTTTATATCCTACTAAATTACACATACATGTTGGTAGCCTAAAGGTTATCAGCATAGAGTGGAATGAGTGAGAGCAAAGTTACGGTTGCAGTCAAGTCTTTTATTGTGTACATTTTGCATTACTGCCCTTGAGAAAGGCACAAATCGATTTCTTCTCTTTCCTGCTAGAAGTTAAATAGCAGGGTAGACTGGGCTCTCTAGCCTTGGGTGACAGCTAGTTTCAGAAAACAACAACTCTGAATTCCAAATTATGAAGAAAGCAATGGGAAACCACTGCACTATCAATTAAAACAATTATATGTGCTGTCAGAAAAATTATGAAAATATTTAAACAATATCATAATTGCATTGTTCTTATAAAATATTGAAAATTTTAGGTTGCTCTGAATTTTTCTGTTTATGTTCGGTACTGCTTAATTAGCATAATTGCATAATTACAGAATTTTATTTATCAAGTTTAACAAAATTCTATTTCTAATGAGTCTATATAGTGGACTTTTCTGAAAAAAGTGTTATGCACAACATATATATATATATATATATATATATATATATATATATATATATATATATATATATAGCGTTTTCTATATACAAAACACAGCATTGTTTAAGCATCTCACCTTGCAGGGTTTTCTTTCAGATAAGCAATATGGATATCACTTCTCTAGGTCAACTGCTGATGTGTTAACAATTATTGCAGAAATAGTCTATCAAGCTTTAGATAGAAATGGTAAAGCTTGGGCTATTTCTTTGAATATCTCAAAGGCATTTGACAGGGTTTGGCATGCTGGTCTTCTTCACAAGTTGAAAGGTTATGGTATTTCTGGATAAATTTTTGAACTGATTCGGTCTTTCTTATCAAAGGAAAATTGTCTTGAATGGCCACTCTTCTAGATCATTTTTTGCATTAATGCAAGTGTCCCCCAGGACTTTATCCTTGGATTTACTTTGTTCTGAATTTTCATCAATGACCTTCCAAATGTCATCAGTTCTCGACTTGGTATCTATGCTGATAACAACTATTTACTCCTGCTTTAATATTAAGTCTGATTGGTTCGATATGGTCAAATTGGTAGCTAATCTCAAAAATGACCTACAATCTTTTGTTAACTGGGGCAAGGAATGGCTTGTTAATTCTAACACCTCCAAAATGAAACTGTTCTCTGAAAGAAACCTTTTTTCCTTCCATCAGCATGGCTGATGCTAACTTCCAGTAGAGTGTCTCATTGCACTTTCTCAGGCTAATGTTCTCCACTCACATGAAGTGGAATGATTATATTGAATCAATTTCTTGGTCTGCTCTAGGAAAGTTGGTTCACTGTGCTGTGCTAGACAATTTTTCTTGACAGAATCTCTCTTACATATTTATAAGTTTACCATTTGTCTATGCTTTGAATATTGCTGCCACATCTGGTTTGGTGCTTCTGCTATATATTTAGAGATATGTGACAAATTCCAAAGAATAATTATTGGTCCTGACCTGACATCTCAACTTCAGTCACTTTCCCATTGCTATAACATAGCTTCCCTGTGCCGTTTCTATAAATAGTTTCATGATAATTGTTCTGATGAACTTTTCTCTATGGTACCTAGACTTTATGAATTTAAGCACAGTACTAGATTGACAGCAAGGTCTCATCAGTTTACAGTTGAAATGGATATATGTAAACATAAGTTCTATGCTAACGGTTTCTTCTCTCACATTTCTCACTTGTGGGACTCTCTTCTGTTTTTGTTTTTTTCTTTCCAATCATCTTTGATCTTTAAAAATGTAAATGCAATATCAATTGTTATCTTCTGTCTTCTTAATTCCTGTTTTTATCTTTTATCTCTCATATTCTCTCACATTCAGTCACCCCTTGTGCCTTAGTGGTTTTGTTGCCTTGCTTGTGAATGAAATAATTAAAACACAGCTGATTTCAAGTTGTTTTATTGTTTTTTTAAGAGATGAAAATTGAATTTGTTATATCTCAGTACAACATCGCAGATATAGAGTTCATTAAATTAATTAAGCTCATTATTTAAAAATAAAGTTTTTCAAGCTAATTGACAGTTAAGCAGATCAACTCTTGCTATAATTCCCCAAATATCATTTTTGTCTGCCTTCACATAACTGAAGGGCAGTTAGCACTGTGGCTGGCCAACAAATTTTTCTTGGGTTAATAATATTAATATTTGTAATATTAGTCCTCTTATATGACAATGAATGCTGGAAAATTCGCTCACAGATGAAGAAAAAACTTGAAGCAACAGAAGACTACGGAGAATACCATGGACGGAGCATGTAAGCAATGAGGAAGTTTTAAGGAAAATGAAAACAAAAATGAGATACTTAGAATCAGAAAGAAGCAGTTGAAATTTCTGGGACGCATAATGAGGAAAGAGTGCTTGGAGAATTTGACACTCACAGGATATATTGATAGGAAAAGAGGCAAAGAGAAGCAGCAAGTAACCTACATAATGGAATTGGGTAATTGGATGTCAAAAAAGGGTTTAGGATGGATAGTAGAAAAATAAACATTGCTAAGAGCTACAAAGGATAAGAAGTTGTGGGGAGCCATGATTGCTCACATCCAAAAGGAGGATAGAAATGGTTTGCTTGTTGGAATAAAAATTTGCTATCTTATCAATGTTTTCATGAATCCCAATGTCATGAGCAAATATTTTTCCATTAAAAGAGTTACAGTCTAAAATGAAAAGAATTATGAAGAATATATTTTTGTTATAAGAATTAATTCCCTTTTGACAATATTTTATTTAAACTAGCTTCTTTATTTTCGCCATTCCGGTAAGAAGAAAATTGGCAATTTTGTTTATTTCAAGATCAAAATGTAAGGAATAAATCTGTAATGTACAACAAATGGAAATGATAATTTATATGTTATGTTTTTACCAAGTTTCATTGTTGCATTTACGCAGAGCATTTCTTTTCAACAAACAGTAAATTGAGAAATTCAGTCAGTGTTTCATTTTTGTTGTTTTTAGTAGAAGGGAGGGGGGCGGAAATGGAAACCCTACAGCAGTTCCATAATGCAACTTTGCAATTTAGAAATACAAAATAGTTTGTGTATTTTCATGATACAGAACAAAAGGAAATTGTTATTTACTGCTCATGGTGATGGCTTATCTATTTACAAATTCAATATTCTTAATAAAAAAGAAAGAAAATTATTATCCTTCTTGTAAAAAAAAAAAGAAAAAAACTTCATAGATGCCCCAATTCCTTGTGGGAAATAATTCTTATCATATTGTTTTTCTTTGTGTAGCCTAAAGGCTGACATTTTTAAATACTTGGGCTGTACAAAAAAGCAACTTAAAATTGATGTTGGATAAATCCTACTTGGGACAAATGTAGTCTAAGTTTAATTTGGGACCTTCAGTTTCATTGAATATCATAGATGGACTTTTTCTATGCAAAGGAGAATCTTAGTAAATCCCTAAATGTATTTTGGAATGATATTAGAAACATAACTCCTTCCCAGTCTTTTGAACAAGAGTAGAGTTTAATCCCTTGTTTCCTGTTTAGGATTGGGTTTCTCGTTCCTTCTAAAGTGTCCATCTACTCTATACTTCTCGCATCTCTGCCTAAACTTTGAAATTTTATTCATCATTTGGTTTTTTCCTCAATAGGAGTAAATAAGTTCACCCTCCTCTTCGGCTTTTTGAACAGACCCCTTGTTTCCTGTTTAGGATTGGGTTTCTAAAGTTTTTTCATTCTCTTTCACTTCAAATCTTAGTGAATCTTAGTGGCATTATCACCTTGCTTGGGGTGAATTGATTCAAGAAAATAGATTAGCAGAGATTGCTGTTTGTCTAAATAGAATTTAATAGTTTTATTTCTTATACAAAGTGCTACTAAAAAGTTTGGGAAATTTGAATGCACAAGTTGAAAATATAATGCACACTTTCCTGTTACTGTTTACTGTTTGTGAAATCAAGGGATATATGTTGAAAATAACTACTTTTATTCTTTTTTTATACTATTGTTCACCCCCCCTATACAAGGCTCAAGAGCCACTTGAGGTAGAGGGTTACTAAATGAGGTTTCTGTAAGGTTATACAAAAAGGGAATAAGATATATATATATATATATATATATATATATATAATGAGAATGTGTACAATAAATAATGGTTGACTTTAGACTTGAATAAGTTAAGATTGTTATGGTTAGAGAAGCATCCTTTTGATAATGTAACAGTTCTGGGAAAGAAACTGTTTGAGTGGAACTTCCTCTTTACTAATGAAATATTAAAGGAATGAGAATGTGTTGACTGATCAGTGTACGCAGTATGGAGGGTCCTAGTATATGGGCAACAAGGAGGTTTTAAGGAAAACAGAAATGAAAAGGACACTTATAATTACAATCAAAGAAACAATTGAAATTTCTAGGATGCAATGAGAAAAGAGAGTTTGGAGAATATGACACTTACAGGACACATTAAAAGGAAGAGAGTCAGAAGGAAACGGCAAGTTACTTACCTAAATAGCTTATGAAAACAGATAGCAGAACATAGTCTAGAAAAGATAGTAAAGAGACAAACCTTGCTTAGAGCTACAAATAAAAGGAAGTTGTGGAGATCTATGATCACCTTCATCCTAAAAGGACAACAGTTAACATAGCACCTTCTATGACTCTTGATAGAAAATGATGAATTGTGTATATTTTCTTTTCTTTTTTTTTTGCTTGTTGAGAGAGGCTAGGACATTGTAATAGTTTACTTCAACAACTGTACAATACAAAATAGTTGCAATTTTCAGTAAACAAAGGAAATTTTTACCAGATATTCTCTTTGCTTCCTTTGCACCCCTACACCAATCTCATTCAATAACCTTCTACCTCGAAGAGCTCTTAGGCCTTGTATTGGGTGAACAATAGTATAAAAATACTCATACTGATTTCAAGGAGTTTGTTCCAACCAGGTTCCTTTCAGATCCACAATGTGTGATTTTAATATTTGATTAAAAAGACTAAATCTTTGTATTTATTTTTCTTTTAATTACAAATAAATCTTAAAGCAAGGAGAAATTGAGTTGGAGGTTGTGTTCGTTGCTCCTGATGAAGACAGTGATGATGAGAACCATGAATATGAAGATGAAAATGGATTCCGGTATGAATTTATTTTTACTTTTGACTTTGAATTTCTTACTTTCACTTACCAATTGCAATATTGTATTAAAAAATATAATTTTATATACAGTCACCACTTGTTATCCAAGAGGAGTTGGTTTCAGGATTCTCTCCCCAACAGTTGCTAAAATCTGTCGATATTTTTCATATAACTAAGGCATATCCTTAGTTATATACAGAGAAGGCACGGTAGAGTAATGGATAGCGGCTCAGATTGAGGAATCGGAGAGCCGAGTTCGAATACCACTTGAATCCATTACATTCACTTACATGCTAATACCCTTGGGAAAGGTATGAATCCTCTTCTTCTCCCCCCAGATATGGGTAAATAGCAGGACAGACCAGGTTCTATAGCCTTGGTTGGCAACTGGTCTACCACAGAGAGAAATGGCAACCTACTGCAGGAAAAAATCTGCCTCATCAGTCATGTATCAAAAGATACATGATCGCCTAAGCATGTATCATGCATGACACATAACTGACTGAAGGCATGTCCTCCTATCTACTTTAAATCATCTCAAAATTACTTATAAACCTAATGCAATTAATGCTATGTTATACTGTTGGTAGGAACAAAATGTTTTGCAGGAAAAAACATCCAAACTTTTGTATAAATTAATTATATCAAAATGTTTGTTCCATTAGCCAATAGAAAGATTAGAAAAAATATTTATATAAAAATTGTATGTACTCAATAGAAGTGTATTATTTGTAAAAAGTGATAGTGTGAAAAACTTTATCTATAAACAAAAAAAATATTTAATTAAAAGACATTTTGTCAAAAAACACCGCAATTTTTGAAATGTACCAAAAATGAACTATTATTTACATGCTGACTATTGTCCTCATCTTTGTTGCTGTTATCACAATTCAGCTGCTGTGCCATCTGGCCTTCATAAGACTTTCTGAAGGTCACCCAGATCAACGAGCACCTAATGAAGTTTGAAAACATGATAACACCAACAAAGATGAGAACAATAGTCCACAGGTAAATAATGTAAATAATAATTCCTCATCTCAAAAGTACAGACAGAAAAATGAACTAGTCATTAGACTTGAATATCTTACTAGTCACTGTGTTATATGATAGACTTTCCACCCATGAAGAAAGTGCTGCATTCACTGGCATTCTTAATGAAAGGGAGAGGATCTAAATGTTAGAGGGTGCACTTGACAATTGATTTGGCCAACAGGTATCCAGGTCTACAGTATCTTCTAGTAAAACAATTAATTCTTGACAACTATACTAATTATTATATTTAGATTCAGGTTTAATTTGGCAGTAATTAATTCTAAGATATCATTAATTATAATATCCAAAGGAACTTCCAGATTCTTTGAATTTGGTGACTCTTTAAGCAGTTATCCAAGAAGTCTCTAGGACAGATTCAAGGAAATAATGATATCAGTTTACTTTTTACTATGATAACCAATTCTAACAACATTGCATGGCGTGCTAAGATAAGCAATATTAAGAAAATTGATAACCAACATTAATGAAATTGCTTACTTTACCAAGATAAAAAAAAACATTAAAAAAAAATATTAACAAAATTGCTTACATTACCAGTGCATCAACATTAAAGGAATTGCTTACTTTAACCAACATTACCGAAAGTGCTTACTTTACCAAGATAACCAGTGTTAACGAAATTACTTACTTTAACAATATAACCAACAGAAACAAAATTGTTTACTTTGTTTTATTTACAATAATCAACATATGCTTCAACCAAAATTGGTTACTCAACCAAACTTAGGGTTTCTGTTGAAAATGATGTTATCGATGTCTTTAATTTGGTTTAGTAGCAAATATATTTCAGCTTAATTTCTGAAAATTTATGATTGGGAAAAGAGGGTTGGATTTTATTTTTGTACCAGATGGCCTTTGATTTTTAATTGTATATTCTTTATTCTAGATACAGGATTTATGATGATGATGTTGCAAGTGATGTGAGCAATGGTCATGGTGAGAGTCCTCTAGATAATGAGATAAGGGAAAATGGTCCACTGTTGCCTCATAATACTCATGCTGTAAAATCTGAGGAAGATACCAGTACTACTGTCCCTACTATGAACTCTGATTCTACCAATGGGGGAACTTTAAGGTAAGACCTACAGTATGTAGATTTTAATGATTTTGGAAAACACCCACTAGAATTCACACACACTAATGCCACAGGATATAAAGACATTTGAACCTTCTGACTAATGAAAACAAACAGCATAGAATTTAAAATACCAAAACCTTCCCTTGCATAATTCATTTTCAAAAGGTTCCAAAAGACTGCTTAATCTCAAGATACCTGCAAATGAATTAATAGATTATCCCTCTTGATAGTAATGTTACATAATTGCTTATCTTAAGGACTACCATGAGATACTTTTTCTAAAAAGAAGTATACACTGTCTATTTTCTTTGGATTCATTCTTATTTACTAATTCCCATTTACATATTCAGCAAGTAGAGAAATATCTACAAGCTTTAAGAAAATATACTATCAAGCAGAGATATCATCAACCACCCTAACATTCTTACTATTTATAAAAGATTGATAAGTCATAAAAAGCAAATCGATCAATCCTACTATTTATACATCTTTTAATCTCAAAAGTGAGTAAAAAGACCAAATGGTTTTCTAACTATTGACAATTTTTTGCTAGTAAGTAATTAATGAAATGAGAATGCTTTTTATTTATAATAATGGTAATTACTTGTAACAGAGAATTAGGTCAGCCCAATAAAAGACTCCGAGTTGATTGTATGTGGTGCTGGACTGTTGAGAGAAGACCTTCCACTTAGAGTAGGTGGTGCTGATTATTTGCATATGAACGATACTGGGCAGGAATTAGCCAATAGTCAGCGTGGGTCTGGAACTGGGAGAGCTATATAACATTATTTACATCTTTGTCGTCATATTTATTACAACGTTTCGACCGTTGTACATTCCAGCCTTCTTCAGGTGGTTGGAATGTCGAACTGAACCCTTTATTTCACTCACTGGGGTAGACTGTTCTAGTTCCATGTCAATGGATGTCAGTTATCAGTTATCTCCTGTTAATTTTTCCCTCTGAAAGTTCTCCACTGCCTTAACCGGGTATTGAACTCACACTCTTTGGGTCCCGTCACTGGATCTAACCAATACCTTTATCCACTGTGTCATGTGTCCTTGAGGACATCTGTGTATGAATTTCTGGCTATATAACACTAGTGTTTTTCTCAGTTGGAGAAGCACTCTTGACATGTAGACATGTGAAAGCCAGGCTAGACAAACACATTACTTTGATTCTCTTAAAACACTCCTGCAATGTGCCTTGATTAAAGTGATATTTGTACCATATCACATAACAACAGAGATGATTCTTCAATTGGACAATTGAAATAATCACTAAAATCTTGACCAATCAGAAAAGCAAACAACTTGGAGCTGAAAAACAAGTAAGAGCAGCAGAATTGGAAAGGGTGAAACAATTGGCAATTGAAACTGCCACAATGTGTTTGGAGTTTGATGAAAAAGCTTTACATATAATGTTGACTTGGTGAACAACTTAGCAAGCTCAAGTGTTAATTTATGGACAAAGTCATAAGTAATCTTTTGATAACAAAATCCAGTTATGCTGTGTCGGTGCAAAGGCTTCATGCCCCCACCAATCTATGATACAGAGCCCCCCACTCAATTTTCATAAGGTAGTATTCATATAAAATATAAATTTTATTGTAACCTAATTATGTACCATCATAGATTGTATGCAATATAGGTAAACAATTCAACTAGAAAAATTGAAAATAAATACAATGTATCTAAATACAAATTTGAGATCATTCCATCTTAAATAAATCATTAATGTTTTGCGGCAATTTTTAACATCAATTTGAGATTTTTCTTGTTAAAAAGTTGAAGAATTTTAACACATTCAATATAATAGATAAAAAATACTGAATTTTATATAGTGTTCTTACAAGACTTAACATGAGTAAAACAAAGTCACAGAATTGGGTAAGGAAAAAAAACAGAATGATGTCAAAATCTGCAAAAAAAACTTTCATCCTTTCATGGTCAGTTGTTCTTAGTTTAATTTGTAACATATGTAAATATAGGTAGAAAAATCAAATGTTGATAAAATAGTGAGGGTCACAAAACACTGCCCAGGGCCCCCAATCAGCACCCCCCCCCCCCCAGGTGGTTAGTATGCAGCAACCTTGCAGCTATGCCAATACTATAGCCATAACAGTAATTCCCTTTTTGGAATAAGATGATCTTAGAAATATTGAGATTTCCTGTATCGTGTGTGGCCCACCAATGGTTGTAAATTGAGATTAACTCTTCATTCAAATCAGCACAAGCACCATTTTGTGTCCCAAGACTTCTTGTGCTTCGCATTTAGTTCCATCTCAAACCTGCCCAGAGTAATGATCCTATCAGTATAGTTCTCTGGTTTGCTTGGATGTGCAAGCCACACCACTACAAGAGGAAAATCATTGATAGGCTATTTATACTAATAATCCAGGTAAGATAATATATCATACTAAAACTAATATTGTAAATATTGTAATTTCCTAAGTTCAAGCTGTTGAAAATGATGTTAAAACCAAACAAATATGTGTTTTTTTAAAACTGGAAGAAATTCATAAAAATTAAAATTAAGGAATTTCTTTTACAATACAATTACACTGAGAAAATGTGCTGAACCCTGGGAAGTGACCACCTGCCAGAACACTCACACAGGAACTTTTGAGAAAATTTCAGAACTGTTTGTAATATTAATAATAATAATAATAACAAAAGAAATCATCAATGAAGATCAGCAAATGGCTAGTACAATGTTGCTCATATACAATGCCTTATTCTGCTTTCATTTTAGTCAATAAATGCTGGGGTGTTTTTTTCTTGTTTTGTTTTTTTAATCATTTATAAGCGAAGTAATAAAGTCACTAAAAACACAGGGGTTGCTAAGTGTGAGAGAATATGAAAAAAAAGAAAACATTATTAAGGAGAGAGAACAATAAAAGAAGACAGAAGATAACGGTTGTCATTGTTGGTTGGCTGTTTTTCTCTAGCAGCTTATCAACCTCTATGGATTATTTAATGCTGAAATCTAAATATTTTGTATACAATTTTATTTTTGGTGTTGAGCGGGCGGGGGGTTTAAGATAATAATGATTTAGTGATACAAGTCTCATACACATAGCTGGTGTGGAGAAGAGTTCAATTCATGCCTTCCTAAATGTATTTGCATATAAGTGAATTTAACAAACCCAATGGTAATTGGAACTCTGTACTCTGATTAAGAATTCCAAGCTATTATCCATTAGACCAACCACACATCCAAGCTTACAGCACCTGGTATACCCATATGGTTACCCATCTAGATACTGATCAGGATAAACATTGCTTAACTTCAGTGATTGTACAGGAACCAATGTTTCAACATGATACAGCCATAAGCCTGTTGACGTTGTACTGGTAAACTAATTTTCAGAGTTGAAAAAATAAACAAAATGTATATAATTTATAAAATATGAAACCAAATAAAATTAATTCTTTTGTGCCAATGTCATGTTAAAATTCTTTTATTAATGTCAAAATGTTGTAGAGGAGTTATAACTCTAAGTAAATAATTATAAACCCCCTAACATTTATATATATATACAAAAATACTCATAAAAATCAGAAATAGCATGATGTGGAAATAACAAAACAAGTATTATTTATTATCTGGTTGTTATGTGGGGCTGGAGACACAAGAGACAGTAATACTAAGTAAAATTGTGTTTGTAGTCAAATGTAGATCAAATATGGGTCAGAATCTGAGAGAATGATAAGATAAAAAATAAGCAAAGTGTATACAATCTTTTTCATATGTTTTTTTTTTATAGATGTGTGTAATGTGTATCCAGAAAATTTAGCTGGAAAAATACAAGAAGTGTTTGGGGTTTTCTTACCTCAAATTTTTGTTGAGCACTAAAAGATAAATATTACTATAATGGTTTGAAAAAGGAAAAGGTGATGAAATTTTTGTTGGTGCATGTGTTAATGATCAGTCAGTGAGAACTGCTTGTCTAATAGTAAAGTGAGAATGTCACATGTTTGCGTGTGTACAGAAGAAAAGTGGGTTCAATTTTCATTGGTTTAGAATGAGTGAATTAATGATAATTGTTATAATTATTTTATTATAATTATTTTTTGCACTATAATTAATTTTTTTATTTACTTTTTTATGGACATAACACAGTGACTGTATAATTAATTTTTTTATTTACTTTTTTATGGACATAACACAGTGACTGTATAATTAATTTTTTTATTTACTTTTTTATGGACATAACACAGTGACTGTATAATTAATTTTTTTTATTTACTTTTTTATGGACATAACACAGTGACTGTATAATTAATTTTTTATTTACTATTTTATGGGCATAACACAGTGACTGTATAATTAATTTTTTATTTATGTATTTCTTTATGGACACAACAATGCTGATTTAATTTATTTGTGAGAAAGTTATCTAAATGACAAAAAAAAGAAAAACTGAGAGAAAGCACAAAATTAACTTTTTATTCACTTATTTTTATTAGCATATTGTATGAAAAAAATCTCTTGCTATTTTTTCTTTTCTTTTTAGTTCTCCCCAGATTGTTTCAGACCAACTTGTTGAAAATAAGAACTACACACAAATCCACAGTCCAGGAAAAAACTCCCCAAATCAGAATGCAGCAAGCGGAACTGAAAGCACACCAGAGAAAACCAACGGCAACAGGAATAGTGAAGATAGGATAAACATTGAGCAAAGTCCGACAAGTGGTCCAATCCAGATCCCTTCATCAGAGCAAGAGGAGATAATTCAGCAAGCAAGTTGATAGGGCAAGCAAATATACAGTTGGATTTTGTGCGTACACCGATACATACATACAAGCATATGCAAGCAGAATTACATATTGGTAGCATAAAAACACAAAATGGAGTCCTAGAGTCTCGTATATGTCATGGATAAACGTTTTGTCTTAATGACTGGCACTGCAGAGATCTGTGTTTCTGGACTTTAAACTGAGCTGTTTTTTGAAGACTAATTTCTTTGCCTGGATCATTTAACCACTTTAAAAGGGGGATTAATGAAACAAGAAAACAGATAATGAGTATTAGAAAGAAAAGATTTTAAAAAATATCATTAAAATATTTTCTTTTATTTTAAAAATGTAGATTTAGAAATATCATAAAAAAAAAACACTGAAGAACAAAGCCACCATGTTTTATTATCTGTTATCAGTATTATTTAACATTGGAAACTTTTTGAGGTTAATATGCGATTCTGCTGGTTGAAATTCTTTCTTTTTCTTTGTTGGGCATTGTCACTGTACACATTTTATATTTGAGGTATATGTTCTATCTGGTTACCTTTCTGTTCTATTCATCTGTTTTTTTTTGCGTGTAGTTGGTTCATTTATTTATTTGTTAATAAATAATATCTTTGGTGACATGATTTTTCTCTAAAATTAATCAATTCTCAACACTCTTTTTTAGTTTTAAGTACAAAAAACCCACTGTTAACACTAGTGTTATTTTTGACACTTTATAATTTCTAACCACATTGTATTCTTTTCGTCTGTGTGTGTGTGTGTGTGTGTGTGTGTCTTTTTTGTTGTTCTGTCATTGATTGATTAATAAATAAATATATATATATATATATATATATCTGTTTTGTTGCTCTGTCATTGTTTAATATATATATATATATATATATATATATATATATATATATATATATATAATATTGCCAGCAAATATTTTTATGCACGTATAATTCTTTTGATAAAAATTAAAAAGATTAGCTACTTTTTGTCAGGGATACTGACTCACCATATTATCTTTCTAATGACGAAAGGGCTGTTTATTTTTTATTTTTCCATCATGAACACTTGTATTTTTAACCTTTTTTTTTTAATAAAATACAAGAATGAATCACTAAACCTGATACATAGTTATTAGCTGAATTTTTATCTAAAATTTTCACGGTATCTTTGATTTATATGCTTAATATGCACCATTGAATTAAGTACATTGACAAAGAAGATTATGTTGAAAAATATTTGTTATGTAAAATGTTTTTTTCATTAAGCTGTGAACTTATTGATGTCCCTGTGTATATTATACTGAAGCATTTAAGAATATAGATTCCGATTTTTTTTCAACTTTCCTTAGTAACAGTTCTACATTCATCTGGTCCAGTTTCCTTGCATTTATGAAACATTATCTCTGTCACACAGCCCAGTCATTAAAATACATGGATATATAGTATACATTAATTTTGTTCCGAAAAGATTTTTTCTTTAGACAGAAGACAAACCTTCACCATTTCAAGTGTTATCAATTAGGATTCATTTTTATCTAATTTCATCTTAATATTAGATTATTTTTCTGCATATTGCTTTTTGTCCAAACTCTGTGGGAATAAGTCATTTTTCAATACCTTCTCTATCTTTAAATATGGCATGTTGAAGTTTATGAAAACTAGTTTTGAGACCTTGATGTTCCTAAACAGTATTTTCATTTTTTCCAGTGTTTTCATAAAATGTTAGTGTATAAGTCACATGAAAATAAAAAGGTAACTGATACCAGAATTGTAAACCAAATTATCTTGACTCTTTCTCTCCACTCTTTTTTATTTCCTTGCTCCAATTGATTTCTGCTTGGCACATTCACCCCAACATAATCAGGACCCATGTTCGCACTTGACAAAGTCACTGCCACACAAACATAGTCTGTGGTATGTTGCCTCTGACAAACATGTTCATCAATTCCACAGATTTTTTTATGAGCAATAAACAGCGACATGCCTGATTGATTGCATTTTAAAATATATCAATGGTAGCTGCGAACATGTTTGGTATAAGTATAATTTGAAGTATAAGTGAGGGGCAGGGGTAAAAATTTGGACAAGTTTAATAATCTAGAGTTGTAAAATATTCCAAATATTCATCTACAGTTCAACACATTTGGAACATCATTTCTTAAGTTTGTTTAACCCACAAAAAAAAAAAAAATTCATGCTTGGTCAGGCTGAGATCTTTTTCAGCCACATAAACAGAAATATCTGTTATAAATTGTAAAAATAACACTTTAAAATATTTTACTTGAATTTTTGCCTTCAGGTAAGATGTATACAGAAATAAATGCATGTGTGCTAAGAGTTATTAGCTGAATTTTGATCTGAAAGTTTCATTGTATAATACTCACTTTAATTAAATGCATTGACAAGGAAAGAGATTAAGTTGTAAAATTAATATTTATAGTATAAAATAAATGCCTTTTTTCTTTTTTAATTATTAGGCTACGGAATTATCAATGTACCTGCATATATAACTCAGGATTTGTTCCTTAAGTTTTTAAATCTTATAAAAAGATTTTTCTTTACTTAGATTATTTTTAAATATTGCTTACTTAGACTTGTTTAAATTGAAGTGTTAAATTGCAAATCACTTCATAAAACAAATTGGACACACAGTTTCAGTTAATGACAACATTTTTTAAATAATAATTAATAATAATTTTTAAATTAAACAAATATTTATAAATTTAGATTATAATAATCATTATAATTGTTTACACTGGTTATTTTTAGCTTATAAATAACAAATTTCTAGAAAATATATAATAAATTGTTTCCTTCTTCTTTTCTTTCATTGTTTTGTAAGTAAACATTTATATCTACTTACATTTTTTTAGCATATTTAATTCCAGTCAGTACCAGAATTGGTACAGTTGTACTTAAACCAAACAAAATATACCATAATTCCCCATGTATAATACATCTTCATCCATAATACGCACACCTAAAATTGTGCTGAAATTGTGGGAAAATGCTTCTACTCACACATGATACACAGCCCTTGTTTGGTAATCAAACCCTATAAATTGTACTTCTCCAATTTCATTATGACCAGTGTTTCCTACTCGTATTTAAAAAAAATTGTTTAAACATAGAATAATATTATTCTAATTTAGTTTTATGATAATTCTTATTTTATTTTACAGCAATTTTTAAAGACTTTTGTAGCTGTGCATAATACGCACCCCTGATTTTGCTTATTATTTTTTAGAAAAAAAATGCGTATTATACATGGGGAATTATGGTACTCTTGTTTTATATTTTGTGCTATTCTCTTTTTGTTATTGAATGAAAGAATTTCATCCAATTTCTTCATTCTTTATTTATTCATCTACAAAATTTTTCACTCACCTCCAGCGCTTCTTTAACAGAATCATAGGCAAATTTATTCAATTTCTTTCATGCTTCTCTCCCAAATAGGACTAACAGGCTTCCCATAAATAATAAAACATGCCCAGATTTTAATGATTTTTTTTTTACTTGTATCCCGTCTCAATTGACTTAATCAGAATGTTTTAAAAATCCCATATTAAAATATTTTAAAGATAAATTACAGAACTTTTAATTTAACACAGGTGACTAATATTTTTAATATATAAATTTGTCTCCTGCTGCAATATTACTTGACCTCAATATATATATATATAGAGAGAGAGAGAGTTCAAGACTAATGGCGATAGTCTGTTTCATGCTTGAACACATAATATATAGATGGCCTGAAGATTGTGTTCAAGTATAAAACAGACTGTCACCATTCAGTGTTAATCTCTATGTCTATGCTGCTTATATTTACATATCAGCTATCCTGTATATTGAGCTATAAATATAGCATACATTAAAACTATATTTTATATCACACACACACACACACACACACACACACACACATATATAAATAAAGTTAGAAATCATTTAAATTTGAACAGGATATCTTGTATTTTTGTTTGGCATCTCTGGCATTCCTATTCTTACATAATATATGTACTTTATATATATATATATATATATATATATATATAAATCATATGAATTTATATTTTGAACGGGGTTTGTCAACTCTGGCAGTCCTATTCTTACATAATAAAGATAATTCATTTATTTTAACAAAAGTCAAGAATTAAATAAAATTATTAATTTTTGCTATATTTTATCTTATTTTGTGGATTTTAATCCCAATACGAACATCAAGATAAAACAATAATGCCAATGCTTTATCCATAAAATTCACTCAATTCTTATCACATTTCTTATTCTCTTTGGAACTCTCTCAATATATTTGTGGGCAGTGATATTGGCAAGAAGAAAGTTCACTATTTCTGACATTCCCCCCCCCCTCTCACACACACACACACACTAGTTTCACAACAGATCTAATTGAATTGCAATCTTTACCTATTTTGAGTATCTTCCTTTAACCTAAAAACAACAATTAAAATAGGTATTGTGTAGTTAGAAAAATTGTTTTTGGTTACTTATAAGTTAATGAAAGTTTTCGGTATATCTACCACTCACTATCATACAAACAACATGACATAAGAAAGAAAATTTGCAATCTCCAGTTCTCTTTGTTTTCTTTTTTTATAAAATATAAATGAAGCTTTTCCCAAAATCACAAAGCATTTTCATTATGTAAAAAAAACAATCTCCCTAAATGTTCTTTCAATTTTACTTAAGTAATTGGTTTGACAAATTATTACAAGGGGAAAAAAAAAACAATTAAATCACCTTCCTTTCCCAGATGTGATTATCTCCCTTTGTCACTGCCAAGCTATTTCATAGCTTTCATATCACTGAATGCAAATATTGTTTGATTACCTTTATTGGCTGTCTAAAAGAAAAGAAAAAAGGAATCATAATAGTCTTGATAAGCAACTGGAGGAGAAAATATTGTACATCTATTGCTTATATTCCCATTTATTTCTGATCGCAATTTTTTTTTCCCCTTTTCCTTCACAACTACACACACACTTTTTGGGTTTTTTTAACATGAAATTTAATTTCAAAAACTGATGACTCCGGAAAAATACTTTCATATACATTTATTTCACACACATGTAGACAAACACAAGCTGAAGAAATTCATTTCTTATGTAAAATGAAAACTGAAAATCTTGCAAAGATTTTTTTTCATGCTTTTCTTCAAAACCAAACAAGTCTCCCATGTTTCAAATGATCAAGAGCTTTCAGATAGCAGCAGAGATTGATTTCTTTTAAGTTCAATAATAAGCAGTAAACTCGGCAGGAAGCATATGAAATGACATTCTTATTTTAATTGGTGGTGGCAATGAATTAGAAACAAAATTTTCATAAAAACCAAAATCTAAATGATTAATGCAAGTAAATTTTAAATGGATTAAAACAACAAATGAACTTTTGAAGATGAACTTTTGAAGTGCTTCATCACTAAAATCTTTGCATTCAAAATTTAACTTGTCAGTTAATATCTCGAGTTTTGATGGCAACTTTTACATCTGTACATTGTGTAAATACATAGGAATAGATGTGACATTTTAGATCACGTTATTTGTTTCAATGCTACCTTTTATATTGTTAGTCTTACTTGTTCCTTTCATGAGAGTCTTTTTCTCTATTCAGTGCCATCTTATTATTTCCATTTAAATTTAACATGTAGCAAAAAAAAGCCCAGAAAGATGGCAAATACTGAAACACTACTTCAATATATTTCTCTTATGAATTAGAATTGTAGTTTGCTTGTGTTGTCACAACTCTTATGATGTTTTGATGCAAATAAAATGACCTCAACTATTTTAGTTTACAACTATTTTTTAATCTGCCATATTATTTTTTTTAAATAACTTATATTTCTTCTTTCTTTTTTCCCATAAAATGTTTAAAGCTCTCTTTGTCATATTTGATTAATTAAATAAACCATTTACTCTTCAGTAAAGATTTTAATTTACAAGCAGGTGCCACAAAATAAAAAAGGGGAGAGTTAAATTGTTTATTCATTTTTTAAGATCATTGATTCCATGTTTGTTACATGATCATATCAAAAATGAACATTTTGTTTTTAGATATCTTACTGTAAACATTTTTCATTTATTTTAAATACATAATTTTCTTTGCTTTTTGCTTATAATTATTTTATTCTAGAATATTCTTGAATGAGATTTGTAGAACTTTTTTAGTAGACTACATAAAAGGCTTACATAGGAGTTTTAGAAGCCAATGTTTTAAGGAATAAAAAATTTACAAAAAAACGGAATATGAAATTTTTCAATTAATTTTAAAAATTAGTGGTAGTAATGATTTTAGACAAATCATACAGGTCAGCTCAATAGCATTGTCCGGTGCTGGATTTACTTACATGGGGCCTCCAGCCAAGGTTTATAATATTTTTGAAACTGTCATAGGCCTTTCTTACACATGCTGTCATAATGCATTGTAGACACTAAATAACCCTTCAATAATTTTAAATACCCATCATCATCCTCGGCTTTACTCAAATTGTTTAATTTAACGCTCTTCCATTTTCCTATACTCAGGAGAATGGGGGATTTGGGGGAGGGGCCTCATAAATGGAATAACCTAGGGTCTTTCTTCATCTATCTGGCATTGTCTATAGATTGAGGCCAAGAAGACAAATTTAGTCTTCTGTTTACTCATCAGTTTCAGCAAAAAGTAAACTATAATACTGTAGATAATTTATATAGGATAGTTTCTTTTTGGAGGTTTTTTTTTTTTAAATTAAGATTAATTACTGTGAACCCTTTTGGGCTGGCCTTAATTTTGAAACTTGTAATAATTATCAATTATTATAGTGAGCCAATTTGACTACGGAAAACTTGGGAATAAAACACTATCAGCTCTTGCAACTACCACAAATTCTTCCCCTAAGCACTTTCACTCTGTCTTTTTTTAAAAGCATAATGCCTATTTATTATTCATGTTCCTATTAACTCTACTGATAATCTGTCAGAGTTAATCTTAATATAGACCCTGTTCCCCCTCCAAAACTTCATATATTACCCAACCCACTGGGACTCAAAATAATGTAAAATGCATAAGAAACAATTTTTTTTTCATAAGTTAGATCTTTTATGTATTTTCTAATCACTATATATTTATTGACTTCCTTAAAGTTTCATGTTTAACACTCTTACTCCTGTCTATGCAAAAGGTGTCTGGTTCATCTAGTAGCAAATATTATAGTACCTTTAAGAGATATTACATGGCTTAGGATTGATTGTTATCTGAGAGAGAGCTGCATAGAATATTTTATTTATTTATTTGGCTCTGGACTGAGCTGTTTGGAATAGATTTCTGTTTTCTCATTCATTAACTCATTTTTCATAATGTTTGTTTCTTTCATAATGTTTGTTTCATTATTTAAAGAATCAAAACAATATAATTTTTTAAAAATTTAACCTGTTTCAGAAATTTTATTGAGATTTTTTTTATGTACTATAGAGTAATTTTAAATAGTAATTCCATAATCAGAGATTATCATTTTTTACTATTAAAATCGTAAACCCTAGCCTCATCTTATTAAAAGCCAATTCAGCTTTATCTTTGATCAGTTGTACTGTTTTGCTTTGACAATTTCATGGTAAGTAACTAAGTAATAAGTGGTCAATCAGTGACAATGAGTCAAAGGTTGATTTCTTTTCTAACCTAAGAAGGGACAATGATGATCAATATATTTTTAATGTCAGACTGCAGTCAGTATTTTGAAAGTAATCAAAAAAACTGCAACAAACATGGCATACAAATAACTACATTTCTTCAGAAGAGAAACAAATTAACTTCCTTGGTAAAGAGTTTGTTTTTTTTACAATTTATACATCATTCTCTACATAATCTCATCAGTTAAACCAAAAAGAATAAGTATTTTATGTAAGGAAACTGTATTTAATAGCATAAAAATATTTTTCAAGATTATCTGAAATGCATCTTGTGCAATTTATACAAAAAAAAATCACTCTTGTAAATTTTATATTTTTGTCTTTGACTTTGCCGTTTTTAGCTTCAAGGCTCTTGTCTTGTGATTCTATGTATTGTTTCAAAACATTTTCTTTGATTATTTGTTGTTTCAGTGAAGAATATTCTGCATTAATAATTCGACTGATACAATAAAAATATTCCTCCTTCCTTACCAAAAAAAAAACAATGTTCTATGATTACAACTAAATGAATCCTGCATATTATTATATTTTTTAAATGAATTCTTTGAATGACTTAATGACATGATCTCTGCAACATGTTGTGTAGAAGATTAGCATTTTCCAAGCTCTCTCTCTCTCTCTCTCAGATTAATGAATGTTAATCCTTGTTGTTTTTTTCATGGCCAGTCAATTTCAACATAACCTGGACAGAAATTAATTTAATCTAAAACTTAAACATTTAAATGCTATTCTTCAATGCTTTTCTGTCAAAAAATTATTTGCTCTTCCTATTATTTTTTTCTTTTTAACTCAAATTGTATAATAAATTTTTAGTTATAAAAAAAGCATTTTTACGGCCACAGTTGGTGTACAATGTTTGAAATTGATTTGTTCACATGAAACTTACAAATAGAATTCTTTCTTGAAAGAAATAATTAATTATAGTGGGTTATCAGTTATAGTGAAGTGTATGAGTATTGAAACAGATTAGTTTGATTTGGCCTTGTTAGTTAGATAGCCCACCATAAGAGGGGTATAAAACAAGAAAATCAAATTGTAAAGTGAAACAACAAATTTATATACATATAAATCAATTAAGGTCTATACAAATAAATTTAATGTATTTTGGTTGATACAAAGTCATCAAAATGTTCGTAGTAGTCCTTGCAAGAAGGAGTTTATGTGTACGTAGACAGGAACGTATGTGTGGATGTATGTATGTATGAGCATTATTGTAGGGTAGGAGTGTCTTTGAAGTAATCGCTCAGTCTTAAAATGTTCCATACGTTTATCAAGTATAAAAGAGGTGAGGGAGAAAGGTAGAGATAATAATAACAATCGCTTGACATTTGACAAGGGACGTGTTAATACACTCGTCTTCTTCTCTCTGGTGACAGGTGAACTTGCTTGTCTTTTATTTTGGCTGTGGGGCTTTAAAAGGTCATTTGGGAATTCACTCCCAGATATGATTCAGGCCTTTCCATTGGACGACAAACAAACTTTGCGTTGACTCGTGAAAATGTCCGTAGAAAAATTTGTTTCTGAGAATTGAAGATTATTTTAATTTTGTTTTTAAAAGTTTCCTAGTTTTCTATTGGCCAAAAAAATTTCACATCAAGGTGTGAAATTTCACGAGTTTTGTTTTGGATTCGCTTTTGCGTGTGTGCTAAGCAAAGTTTGTAAATTCGAGTCTTTTTAATTTCTAACAAAATCAATGAGTCAGTGCTTAGCATTTGAATTTTTAAATCTAGATCTTGTTTTGTTCACTACAAAATATATCATATATAAGCATAGTTTGAAAGCCATGAATAAAATGCTATAAGATTATTAGTTATTTTGATTTCTCATCATTTACAAGCCCAGAAAATATTTTTATAATTTATAGCTCTTCAAGGAAACCTATAGAAGAATGCTTTAACAATATCATTGGTAAGCACACATTAATTCTAATAGTTTCTATTTGCAATTATTTTATAATCCCATCATATTCACTTTGGCGTTCCATTCGTGATTATATATTTACTGAGCTTAAATTTGGCAACCATTGAGAATCAAAATCATAACTGCCTGACAGACAAATGTGTTAACCACTACTCTGTAGCAAGTCCCCCCCCCCAAAAAATCCATTAATTAGTAAATATCTAAAAGAAGCTGCAACTCGTTTAAGTGATATTCTTTTTGCATTACAAAAAATACTTGTGTTGTTTTTCTGTTGTAAAAAGAGAATCGAAAAAATAGGCAAAAATCATTTGCCGTTACAATGTGGAAAATATACATATCTATATATCAGGTAAGTGAACAACAAAACGGAAAAAATATTACAATGTACATTCTTGCATCTCATAAGCCAAATGTTGATAAAGAACCTAAAAGTATCAAATTAGATGCAGAAACTAAATAGTGTTCAGTTTACTAGATATATGAGGATGGCTTTAGTAATACCTGCCATAAGTATAGATATTTACCCAAATATCTATAAAAAAAAAAAGAAAAAAGATGGTTAAGGAAAAGTTAGAAAAACATAAATGAAGGTATTATTTTCTTAAAAAAAAGCATACTAACAAAGTTTAGAAACGTGACGCATACCTTCGCTCTAACCCTGAAAAGGAAATCTAGTCAATGCTATAAACTTTGTCTTTACTCACAAATCCAGATTATCATGTTGCAAGAGGTTAAATTTTCCCCACATGTCAGGAAAGCATTTTCTCTTCATGGCATATACACTAAAACTGTCCTCTGAACAAATTTGGCTTCACTAACTGGCCATCAAGGGTCACATGACCAGCCAAGCATGGGGCATACTAATTTAGGAAAAAGAGGGAAAATTAACCCAACAACAGAGTATAATGTAATATATTTGGCTGGCTGGCCGAGGTACTGATAAGCAAAAATAATTCATTTGATTGGTTTATGTGAACATAATGAATGCATAAATGTTTTTGTCTTGAAAACAAAAATGCATTTTATGTATAAATGTATTTAATACGCTTCTTGTGTAATAAGGACGGAAACTTGGAAAATTAGATGATGAGTCTACAATTAAAATGAACACCATTAAACATTCTTTTTGTTTTATAAATATGATCAAATCACTTCATATGCTATGCTTTTGGGTTTATCTTAAAATGACAGAATATATTTTTGGTTATATGCAAATTATTGCAAAGTAAATGCATGACTATTGGTCAATTTAACAATTGCAAAATGAAATGATGCAGTATTATTTTCTCTTTTCTGTTTGACTCTATGAAAAGAAAACAGAGTAAAAATTGTTGACTTGCCGTATTATCTGACTTTCTTTGCATATTCTGTTCTTTCAATTCTTTTAAAAATGAATTGGAAAGACATAATATTAAAAAGATTATTTCGTGATATTGCATGAAATATATTTCTTACATAATTCAGAATTTCAAGCTTTATGCTTTAAACTATTTTCTCTAATGTTCACTTAATTTCTTAAATTTTCCTCTTCATTGCAAAGTGATGATTCCTTTTTAATTAACTGCAAATGATAGGAATTTTTATCATTGCAATTCCGTGAGACAAATGCAAATGACAAACATTTCTAACTTTTGTCTTTTTTTAGTTTTCTATTTTTTCTTTCCTGACTTTTAACTTTAAAATTTT
The DNA here is from genome assembly GCA_964036315.1 of Acanthosepion esculentum. Taxonomy (NCBI): domain Eukaryota; kingdom Metazoa; phylum Mollusca; class Cephalopoda; order Sepiida; family Sepiidae; genus Acanthosepion; species Acanthosepion esculentum. Next base: position 98,129,605 of record OZ038492.1, on the reverse strand, counting down.
TTTACAATGTTCTTGTTCACATTTGCAAATTGTTTTTAATGAAAATTGCGTTTTGATAATTTTATTTTTAACTATTAAACTTGGGATAATTATAGAAAGAGCTTATATTTTTAATTTTAAACTGGATAAAAATAAATAATACTTTTATTGACACAAATGTGAAAATTTAAAATAATAGATTTAATTTAATTTTTATATTATTTTCTAGTTGAAGAAGATTTGATAATTCAGTTTTTTTTTACTATAAGCCAGCTTCTATCATTTTAGCCTAAAATCCCTAACAATCACATAAGAACCAAGGAAAAATGATAAATATTCAACTGTAATTTTATAATTAATAACTGGTTTTTAATTAATGATTATGTCATGTTATTCTCATTTGAGATATAATCACAAATCAATGTCTGTCTACAATTTATTAAGTTGCAAACTCGTGTTAGTATGTCAATTTATTTTATTATGAAATTGAAAAAAGCATCAAAATATTTCTTGTTATATAAAATTTTCCCACTGAAAGTAAGTATATTTTGTACATATCCACTTAAAGAACCCTCCCACTATAACCCCCCCCCCCCAAATGATAATTCCTTCTTCTTTATCCAAGTCAATATTTGTCCATTCATTGATTTATCAATTGAAGTAATTTTATTTTCCTTGGATTAATAAAAATTACATTAAATGTTAAAAAAAAAACAAACAAAAAAAAAACAAAGAAATTTTCCACCTATTGAAAGACAAATAAATTAGTCTTTTACCTGGAAAACAAAACAAACAAAAAAAATTCAACAACAACAAATTTGTTTTCATTATTAATAATCTTCTGGAAATTGTAATGCCACTATTCAGAATGATCATATTAAATTTCCCAATTGTTTTTTTTATCACTTAATAACAACAACAACAATAATTGTAATAAATAATAATAATAATAACGTCACTTACTTTGCAGCCATTTTATATTCACCAAAGAGAAATTTTTAGTAAAGAAAATGACAGATTGTTTTCTTAGATGCAACTCAGATGTTGCTTTTAGAAAATAAAAATAAAATTAGATTTTAAGTGCTTTTCATTACAGCACTCTTTAACGAACTGTTTTATTGTAGTTTCTGACTTTTTCCTCTTTGTTTTTATACAGCATTTGTGATATTCACAGTTGGTTCATTATAGTTTAGCCTCTGATTTTTTTCAACTTTTGACTTCATTCAACAAATTTGGAAATGTGATTGTCCATTAAGTATTTATGCTGTAGTCATTTGTGGAGAACTAATGCTATATTGAAATATTGTACAGTGTGCGATGGATAAATTGTTGTCTAAATTACACAAAATAGGAAAATAACACTGACATTTCATTTTAACAGATTTACCAAAATTACGCAAAAATATCTTAAGATACAAAAGAATAAATTTATTCAATGAAATTGCAATTGGCTTCAACCACAGCCTCCAGACAACTTCAGAATCTCCTGTAACTCTTCTGGACTGTCTCCTTGTTTAAGTTGGTGAATGTGGCTATAATCCTTGCCTTCAGTTCATCTTTGGTATTACAAGGAGTTTTGTTGGTCTATCATTCAGTTGTGCTCCACACATAATAATCAATGGGGTTGCAATCTGGGGAGTTACATGGCCAGATGTAAAGAGTAATGTGGTCGCAGAAATTGTCTGACAGCCATGACTTGGTTCTCCTGCTTTGTATGGTGCAAAGTCCTGTTGCCTGACATAGGGTCATCCAGCCACCCTCTTCACCCAGAGCAGCACTACCTCCTCAAGGCACTTGATGTAGGCCTCAGTTTTGAGTTTGAGACCCTGTGTGAAGATGAATAGCGACATAATGTCACCATCACTAATGATCTCTCCAAACACCTTCATAATCATCATTAGACACATCCAACTCTTTCCTCTGCACTGTCCTCAGATTGACACACAAACACTCTGAAATGTTTGTATTGGAGCTTCTGGTGTGAATGCCAAGCAGTACAGCATGCCATTTCCAAATTTCTGGCAGAGTGAATCATATCATGGTGCTATTCTTCTCAATGATAGTGCCCAACTGACTCTAGTGTGCAATCAACCAAATCAAAAACAAACAATGCGCATGTATGAAATAAAAAATATAAAATGGCGACAATTTACCCATCGCACCCTGTATGTTAAATCTGTTTTAGCCTGTTAAGTGAAAGAAGAAATTTCTTTGTACAAAAACCTGAAAATGTTTCTTCTAGATTTAAAATTCCTTTTTTTTTTCTCCAAATCTCTTACGAATTTTTCAAATTTAAACTTTCACTTTTAAATATGAAAATATTTTAAATAGATTGTTAGTAAATTTTAATTTAGTTTTATTTTTTTTTATATTCTATACAGTGCAAAAAAATTTATGATCTTTCCAGACTGAAATGATTTCTAAATTTTTCCAGTTATAAGGTAATTCAAGTTTCAATTCAAGAGGTGAGCTATCTATACAAGTTAACCCTTCTATACCATATATATTCTGGTAGGGTTATGCTCAGGCCATATACCAGATTCTTTTATGATTATCTGGTTTTGGTTGTTTCTATGGAAACCAAATACAATAAAATATTCATATTGTATTTAACATGCCAGATTTGGCAAGTCCGCTTAGAAAGGGTTAATATGAACATTCAAGTTTAACCAGTTAACAGTTTTTCTGGCTTGTGTACTGGTCATCTTTTTCATTAATAATTTTCTATTCAGATGCTTATTTCATTTACAGTGACATTAGTTTTGTGCAAGAGAAATGCCCAATTAGAAGTAAATTGTTTCTTGTTGTGTTTAGGCTTCATTACCCTGAATAATTGCAATGGCATCTGCTTGGAGGAGAACTGCATTTTATCATAATCTGAACTTGGTTTATTTAGTATGATTCCAATATTAGCAAGTTTTATTTTGAGTTGTGTTCTCTTTGGTCAAGGTTTTTGAATTAATATAATTTTTAGTTAAAAGGAAACCTTTACATTATATAAAATTTTGTCTGATTTTCTAGATTAGGAATTATCCTTATAAACTGATTTCTTTTTTTCTGACTAGTATCCTTATCTTGGTTGTTATAGTCATAACATTTCAGCCTTTGTATTCTCCAGCATTCTTCAGATGTCTGTCGAAGAAGGCAACTTTCTGGGAAGTTTAACCCAAACCCTTTATTCAAACTATGAGAAGAGAGAGTTATCCTCCCACTGTCCATGCCAGGGGATATCTTATATGTAAAGGCGGCTGGATGAGTTAAAACGTTGTGACTATAGCAACCAAAATAAAAACCAAGTAAATCAGTGGACAATAATGATATTTTCTCATTTAAAAAATTCAGACAAAAATCAATTTTCATATATTAGTCATTTAGTAATGAAAGACTCCAATTTGTATTTAAATCAGAAAGTTTAAACTAAAAATGAGGATCATTCCTTTGTTCCAAACAGACTTTATTGATACTAAATTTCAAGTCACAAATCTTGATTGCATCTTAGGATAGCTCGACTCAGAGTTAAAAATTATTATTACATTCGATTTACAATATTTCTGGTGAAACAAAGAAATCCAAAAGCTGAACTACATATCTCGTTTTTTTTTAATAAGATTATTCATCAGTGGATTAATGTGATTTAATTTTTTTCTATTTTTGAAATTATTTTATTAAAATCCAAACAATGTAGATGATTTCTCCCTTAAATCCAGTTATTTGTTAGTTGTCTGAAAAATTGAAAAAATATTAAAATCAAGAAATTATTATATAACTGCTATTACCCTTTGAGGTCAGTGAACTTTTTCTTTAGTCCTGACATCCATTATTTCAAAGTATAGAAGGCCTGACAAGAAAAGGGAGAGAAAGTTGTATTTTCTTGCAGAGAGAAACCTGCTATTTGCTTTGTTTTTTGTTCCTTCCTATGTTTACAGTTTTTGTGATGGTGTCTAACAAAATAGACTTATCAATTCCCACTGGTTAAGAAAATTTAGATCTGATTGGGACTAACAAAATACTATTCTCTAAATTGATATTTTTTCTTATTTCAAACTTTGTGTAGAAGAAGAAAAAAAACTTCCTCCATAATAAGATCACTTCTATTATCAACTGTGTTGTATGTATAGAAGGTCTACAAAAGCTAATGTTAATTTACGGAAGCCTTAAAAATAAAAATTTAAATTAGATTCTCTTTTTCTGAAGAAAAAGAGACTAACTTAAAAAAAAAAAAGATTTCATCTCCACCATGAAAAGCCCTGGGGAGTCTTAATAAAATAAACTTAGCATATCAATTGCTGTGGGGGCTAGGAAAATTTGGGTCTGATCAGTACTATTAAAACTAATAATTTTTTTTTCTTATTCAAGTTTTACTTATTTCAAACTTTTGACAGCATGAACCTTTTTTGAGTAAATCTACAAAATTCTGTCATCTTGACTGATCTTGAACACAACTAAAATGATATACAGTACTGGACATTTGGGAGAAAAGAAGAAATGTTTGCAAACAAACTGTTAAAATTTGACCTCAACTTAACACTACAAATTGAGCTTATAATTAACAAGTAAAATATTTTTTTAAAGGCTTCCATACTTTAAAATCATGAACATTAGCTTTTGTTGGGATATTAACAAAAAAAGCACTCACTGTCCGTACATTGATAGAAAGAAACTCAAAAAACTATTTTAAGAAATTTTCCTAATATAAAATAAAAAAAAAAAAAAATCAAATGAACACTTGTTTATCTGCCCATGAAAAATGTATATTGCCTTGCTAAAAAGTTTTGTACAGTAACCAAATGGCTTCTTTTGAAGGATGGTAATTGGTCATCTGTTTTCCATTCTGGTGAATTGTAGCATTTAGCATATAAAGAAATAAATGTGGATTCTTCGCAGACCCAGAGCCCATAATTATAAATACAAAATAGCAAATTTGTATTCAAACACAATTTGACTTTGAAAATATATAAAAGACAATCACAATTAGGAGAAGTATTTTTCTTAGTTCTTTTCAAATGATGAAACCTATTGTGCAAATAGCTTAACAATTAGGAAGTTGGTTTGGGTCTTTATTTTGTACCCTTTTTACGATAAAAATAGCAAAGCTTAAGTGTCCATCTACATGTAAATATTATTTTCTTTTATCTCTTTACACTTTTCACATACAAAAATGTGAATTTCTTTCATGCAGCTTTGCCCTATACAATTCTTTTTATAATTTTTTTTTCCTCTTGTGAAATCCTTTGTTTTTTTCTTTTTTTTGTTGATTATATTGATACAGAAAAAAAAAATTACATTATTGAAAACTAAAAAAAAAAAAAAATTAATTTGGACATTTTTTTTTTTTTAATATCTTTTTTGTTTTTTATTTGTGTATAAAAAAAATCCTGTTTTTTGGTTTTCTAATTGAAAGCTAAAAAGAAGTTTGGGTGAAAATGAAAAATCATAAAAGGAAGGAAGAAAGAGAGAAAAACCAAAGCAAATCTCAGTTCAGCAGAAACATTCCATCTGTTGTGGTGAGTAAAGTAGATTTTATAGAATGGAACTATTTATGTTCAATATTAAAATTAATCTGCAATAAATGTTATCTACTGTTGAGGTTAACATCATTTTTCTTGTTCTGTTTTATTTACAAACTAATTTTTTTATGCTGTTAAAAAAAAAAAAAGAATATATATATACATATATAAACACACACACATATTTCCTACAACTCCAAATGTTACTTTAGAGTACTGTAAGGTGGATATCCATAAAGTATCATCTGTAGTAGTAGGAAATAATGTTGCATAAAAAAAAACCCTTTCATATATATATATATATATATATACACACACACCCTTACTTTCCTTACCAAAATTTGTTTTCCAGATGTCAAATAAGAAAAGGAAAATACAAGAGTAATTTAGCATACTAACAGAGTTGAGGTTCTTCTTTTCTTCTATAATATTTTTTTCATCACTTAATTGCTGTGTCTTGTCAGAACCTTGGTGATCATGGCTCTCTACAGCTACTTTTTTCTTAGATATATCTATAAACTGTAAAATTAGCATGACTGTTTCTGGGAAAGATAGTGGAATTATTTCATACTACCTTCTCCAGAGTTTGGAATTCAGAGGCCAGAGCCCTGTTATTTAACACAGAAAAGGAGGAGAAATGGGTTCATGCCTTTCCCATGGGCATTAGTGCCAAGTGAACATAAAATGTCTTCATTGAACCAAGCTCACCAACTAGTCCACATATATTTTCCGCCCTTGAGCATGATGGAGATACAAAAATAAATCTGAAATATTTAGTTTTTCAATAGAAAACAACACAAAGAAATTAGTGTTTCATTTGAGGCTTAAATAATATTAACACAATTTTTTTCATTCATAAAATATTTTGTCTAAAACTTGATAATTATGCAATCTGAATGAATGAATCAGTCAATCAGTACTTGGAGGCTTTAAGTAATCTGTGTTCGATGCCTTTAAAAGAAAAATGCAAGCTTTGTTATTTCTATCAGTTGAAAAATAACATAAAACTTTAAAAGCAACTTAATAAATTATCATCTCCCTAAGTAAAATGAAACCCACAAAAAGGGAATTTTTTGAATTTTTTTATTGTGCTGCTTTTTATATAATGGCCTGACTATGTCCCCACCCCCAGATTGTGTGTAGAGAATTAAAAAAAAAAAGTGAATGCTGAAAAGAAACGTGGAGGGGGACAAGCCAAAACATGAAAATAATTCAAACCACTTTCTGTACTTATTTCGTTTTGTAATTTCTTTTCTTGCATTTTGCACAGATTTTTTTCTTCTTTTTATATTTTGTTTATAAATTTGTTTCTCCATAATTTTCTTTAAAATAAAATGTGTCTATGAAAAAAAAAACAGCAACAACAATAAAGAAGAGGTCAATTTATTAGTTTCTTTATTGAATGCATGATTTGTTAACAGCGAAAGAAAATGTCCCTTTGAAAAGCTGTAAAAGAGTTATCTTTAGAAATATGACAATAACACAACAAAAAGCTTTCAGTCAATGAAAAGTGATTATTTTCTATATCCATAATATCATTTGGCAGTTCAGACAGGCTTGTTTCTAACTATGGATTAGTTACTTTGTGGATACCCAACTTTGCCCTATATCTGCTCAAAATGTTTCTGTCAATACCATTAGTGGTCATTGGGATGTCTTGTGTTTAACATCTGCTTCAGTGAAATGGAAAAACTTGTCACTTTCAAAAGAAAAAAAAAAAAAATGTTCATTTGTATCCTCTTACTTCTTTTTGAATAATGACCAATGTTCTCATAGTTATTGCAGTTTTTATTTAAAGTTGTTAAGCACAATTATTTAACAATGTAATCAGGGAATTTCCAAGGGTATTTTATGCAAGGAGCTTAATCATTAACTTGAGAATTATGATATGCCAGAAAATTCAAATGGTGACATGTTCACAGGTACTAACTAGTTTTTTTATTTATCTACAGTATTTAGATTGTTTTCCACATCTTTTGTTGCCATGTCCATGACGTTTCAGCCTACTTCAGGTGATTGCAATTTCAAACTGAACCCTTTATTTCATCTACTGGAGTAGATTGTTCTAGTTTCATGTGCCCTGCCTCTTCCGGATGTCTCAGTATTAGTTATCTCTCTTTAATTCTCCAATTTTCTTCCTCACCTCAAACACCATCTCAGGTTATGGCAACGAAGATGAGGACAACAGTCTGAACAATGTAAATAATTACAATACCTCATTTCAGGAATATAGACAGTTTTTGATTTGTCACCTTTTCTACAAAGCAAATGTTTTAGTTTCTTTAAACCAGGAAAGCCTAATAAATCACAATAGAATCAGTGTCCTCATTTAGAAATGATGCACTAGAAGCTACAATAGTTTTTTTTTTTTATAACTTTAAATAAATATTAATATAGGTGTAAGCAATAGAAAATATAGAGAAGCAAAGAAAAATTCAAGTGTCTGTATTAAAATCTGGCAGAAATTGAACGAGTCTTACACAACTTTTGTTCTGTTTTTTTTTTTCTTTTTCTGAGGTGAATAAAGTATTTCTTACTCTAGAATTTTATGTTTATTGTCTGTATTGGTTTCCCTAAATCACTATTATCTGCTGAGGCAGTCTTAGCAATATAATGCATCTTCCATAATTGAGAAGAGTCATTTTCATTCCAAAAATATATTCAGACAAATGAACTACTCTGATGTTTGTTATTCCTCCTCCCCCAATTGGTTCAGCCTTTCTCAGGTTTACAATCTATAAAGGAAGGAGTCTCTCTTAACCAAAGATGATGGACAATATTCTGGTCAGCCCCATATACATTACAAAGGCAACCCAGGTGAGTCTATATTTATTTTCCTGTAGAGTAAAAGAAATACACATGAGGCTGACATTTACAGTTGTCTGTAATTGTCTCATCTTACAGCTCCAGGTTTCCTATTTATTATTGGAACTATCTCTTTGTATATGACTTACATATGTTTTTTGAGTAAAGCTATTAAGAGATATCAAGGGATGTTAGAAAGGCAAATTTTTATCAGCCTCTTCTCTTGTAGTCTATTGAAACTCATCCTGGTGTGTTGTCAAGTCCACAAATGCATTGGATTCAGCCGCTCACTCTTTTTACATATGCTGCACTAACACCAGTAGTGTCTTTAGAGGTCATGCTCTTATTCTCCATCTTATAAAAAATTCTTCCTTTAGTTATTTTTTTTTCTGGTGACAAACTGCAAAAGAGATGGTTAAAATTCAAATTTAACACCATGAGTTGCTTTTTATCCCCAATCTGTACCAAAGAAAAAAAAAAAAAAAAAAAAGAGTAACCCATTTTTTTTCTTACAGATACTGTACCTGAAGAAGGTTGTAGAATGGATTGGCTGAAAAATGTAAGAACAAAAGTAAAAGTAAGAAAGTAGGAATTAAATCATTTTAATAATTCTTGGAACTTCACTAATTTAAATATCATTTCATTTTCAGGCTATAAAATCACTTTAATTATTCAAGAGAATATATATATATATATATATATATATATATATATTTACCCTAACAACCTTTTTTTTTTTTTTTTTTAAAAAAAAAAAAAAAAAAAAAAAAAAAAAAGAGAATGAACTTTTTCTATATAGAAAGGTAAGTTACTTTTCTGTTCATATTTTTTTTTCTTTTTACACAACTTATGCCCTTTCCAAATGTATGGTAATTAGAATGTTTTCTCAGCTGACAAGTCTATCCAAAATTAGTAACTAAAAAAAAACAAAAAAAAAAACAGAACAATGGCAAAATACAGGTAATTGTATTCAGATTTTCTAGGTTTTTTCACCTGTACAATATTTTATAAATCTTAATTGATGAGTGAACCTTGAAAATGATAGATCAATAAAAATTTTCACCATATTTATATGCTCTCTAAAATTGTTAGATTTATTTCAAAGACACACAAACAAGCATTATTTTTAAAATTTATCCACATTCATATATACAACTTCTTTGGCAACAATTTATTAATCTGTCTGCAATGCTATAAAATTGTTGATTCTTCATAAGCAATTACTTCTTCTTTTGCTTGTACAAAATCAGATGCAGAATTTTACATTAAACAACAATATTCAATCTCTTATGAACAGCTTAAATCTTATTATATAACTTGATCCAAATTAGTAATAATGTTATTTTGATATATAAAATATATATTTTGATGAGATAAAAGAAACCCTAATTGTTTTAATTTTTAATGCTTTTATAATTGGTTCTTAGAGACCCAGATATATTTTCTTTATCATTGCATGTTTCTTTTCTCTCTCTAAACGGAAGACAAAAACATTAATTATTTATCTGTAATAATGTTATGAGAAGACATGAACAATTTGGAAACAAATGCTGAACAGTAAACTGAATTGTTTATATTTGCCACTGTTGGCCTTTGACTTTGTTTCTTGTATTTCACTGTATTGCACTTGGTTTGGGACTAAAGACTGTAGAGGCCCAGGATCTTTAAATCTTTGAAGAAGAATATCCCTGAAAATAGAAGAATTTGACGATAAGAACAAATAAAGTTTAGAAATATTTTATATCAAAAATACAAAAAAAAAAAAACAAAAAAAAACGGATTGAATTGTAACGCTTCTTTATTTAAATAGAGCCTTTTTGTCATGCAAATTATTATTTTAATAAATAACGTAATTTTCTTATTTGGAAAGTCCTATTATTGTAAATTAAAATGATTAAACAAAAGCTTCCAGCCGTCTATTCAGTCTGTTTTCTTTAAAAATAAAAAAAGGAAAGAGAGAGATAGGGCACAGATAACTTTTGTTTACACTAAATAAAACAAAAGAAAATGATTATATAAATCATAAAATCAGTTTCTAAAAGACGTTTTTGTTTTTCTAATAATTTAAAAAATTACTTCAGCTTTCATTTAAACAATGATGATGTAAGGGAGACAAATGCAAAAGGATTTGTGCCGCTAGAGTTAATACCCTTAGTTTATCTAAAACCGTCTATACTGTTGAAAAAATATAAATAAATTGCTTCAAATAATTACAAGGATAGAAATAAAAGCGAATGCTAAAAAGATGTCAGCCCGACCGAGAAAAAAATTGATGTTTAGGAAATTTTTGGAATTGAGAATTTAAAACTTAATATTGTGAAAGCCACATATTCTTATATTTTTGTCCATTAATAGTGGGAAGTTTATTTTTGACTTTTTTTTCTTTTTTAAAAAAATGTTTTTGTAAAAATTTTATGGTTTTAATAATAGGTATATTTTTATACATCTAAATTTGTCATATCCAAGGGTTTTAGTCTATTGATGAGACCACCGGAAATTTTTGATGTGTGCTGAGCTGAGATCCTACCATGAAGATATTTAACATATTAGTGATAATATTATGTTCTTGAATTTTCTGAAACACAAACATTCAATAAATCCATCATAAATTTAGTTACCAACAAATAGAAATCATGGGTGAAACTGATAGAATATCACCCAACCATACTAAAAGCTTTACAGCCTATCCTAGACACAAAAAGCAAACATCCCAATCTGCCCCCTAATATCTGCTCAGCACATATTGAAAATTCAAACTATCTCATCAATAAATTAAAACCCTTAGTCAATTTTTTATTTGTCATATCAAATCCCTATATACCCCATCACTAAATATGAGAGAGAGAGGAAAAAAAGAAAAAAGAAAGGTGTATATAACACGTACAGGTCACCCTGAAAGTAATGTCTCCTAGTTAGTATTTTACAGAGTCTCCATCTGGTGTGGTATGAAATTGATAAATGTGTCAGGTTTGCCTAATGTTTACAGACTGTAAGGTCTCAAGAATAGTGACAAATCATCTTCAGGCCTATGTGTCATAGTTTTCACAGAAATATACACGAGAGAAAACCAAAATAGTTTTCAATTGAATTTTTGTAAAACCTTTTCATGTTCATTTTAAGCCTAAATAAGTTTAATTTTTATCTTCACAATTTATAAGTAAAGAAAAGAAAAACCTACTCACTTGTAATATGTGATCATTTTATGGAGCCCCTTTGCCATGCCTTCTTTATAACTAAAATACTTGTGTATATATCCGTTTACTTTCATTATCATGGTATTATTGAGGATCTTGTTTGCATTTTCTTCTGCCAACGTATAAAGCTGAAACAAATGAAAATGCTGAAGTGGGAGAGTTTAACATTAGAAAATCAATACAACTTTTTATATAAGAAAAGAAAATGAAAAAAAATATCCACAAAAATGTATCTAATGAGTTTGTTCTGTAACCATTTTTTAATTTTATTTTTCATTAAGAACAGAAGAAGTGAAGCAGTTTAAAAGAAACAGAAAATTTTTAAAAATCTTTTTCATGAAGGTTATATTTTTCTGATAATATTTACATTTAGTGGTGCGGAAATAATTAGTAAACTTTTCTTTTTTTTAAATTGGTATCACATCAATCAAGGCAGTACAGCTAGTAAAATGCAAGGAGTTACAGAGTGGGGAGGAATTAGGAATAGAAACATTAGTAATGAATGAAAAGAGTAATCAGGAGGATAGTAGATAGCATTTAAATTTTTGCAGATTAAAATTGGCCGGAAAGTATGGGGACAAAAAGGGAGTTCCGTAATTTATTAGGGAAGCAGATACAACCGAATAATGAGTTTGTTCCTCACTGGGTGCCTGATACAAAACTAGGCTAAGTCAACAAAACAATATTTTGTAAAGTTTACTTAAAAAGAAAGAACCTGCTTTTTCTAAAATTTATGTAAGTAATTTGATTTGTTTTTTATGGGTTATCAACCCATTGTAGGTTATTTAAATTTGGGTAGTAGAAGGTTACTTGCACTACTCAGATGAAGGACTGCATGGGGATACTAAGTTCAAGAAAGTAGAAGTTAAAGTTTTTGCTAGATGACTGGCAGATATTAAATATTGCACTTACCACGTTGTCATTCCTTGAGAATAAAATAAAGATATATTCTTTACAAGTGCTTTTCTCGCTCCACTGATGCATTAAATCACCAGCAAACTTTTTTGCATCAGAGAACAACTTTTGTGTTGACTGGGTCCCATTAATTCTAAAATAAAGGAGATAAGGAAATATTAACATAAATATGCAAGGAAAAAAGTGGAGGTTATATGCCAACAAACTTTATTACTGAGAAATGGCAACATATGATCACTATAAATACTAATGAATATCTTGAATTTCTTCAATGGGGGAGGTACAGGCTGAGAGATGGCGCTTAGTTCCAAATTTGTTTGAAAAATAAAAAGGTGACATAACAATTTTCAAAGTATTAGAATAGACAGCAATATCTGCAATTTGGCTTTTGATCATATCTTTCTGACCTAAACACTAGAAATCATGTGTACTTTTAAAAGCCTCAGGCTCAGAAAACAATTTTGTGTAATGTATCACGAGGATCTAAGCTGTCTTAGGCTGTAATATATGATTGTATACAACCCCAAAATATTTTTATTCAGCCAGATATGACAGAATGCATTTTTTTTTTCAATATTTACTTAAATCTCAATGTATTGATTAAAATATTGTAAACTCTATGGAATTTAGTCAATGTACACCCAAACATTACAAATGTTATAACTATTTACATCGTTGTCCTCATCTTTATTGTCAAATTCACAATGTTTCAGCTATTGTATGCTCCAGCCTTCTTCAGGTGATATTTGTTTGAATTTTGAACCAAGCCCAGAATAGTCAATCTTTATGTTAGCATTTCTGAAGATTGATTCAATGATGTTTTTGTAGACATTCTTTCAATGTTTATTTCCTGAAATGGACTGACATGTAACCTTCACATTCCTGGGTTGCTCAGTAAAGTCACTGAGAATCTGTTCCATTTCTTCCAAGAATGTGAAGGAAATAAACAGTGTTATGAGGCCCCATTTTTGTCTTACTTCTTTGCACTGATACTATAAAATACAAAATCTAACTTGAAATGATGACTTAAATCTGTAGCTACTAGACACCCTTTTTACCCTACGAAAAGCTTGCATTCACCAAACAGTTTAGATTTTGTAATAAAGAATGGAATTTTCTAGAAGTCTCTAGAAACTTCTGGGTTCTAGAGGGTATAAAAACATATATAAACAACTAGTCAGTTGCCTCCTGAACCCACAGCCGCGACTATTGGGGTCAACTCCGGTCCTTTTGATTCAAGTACAAAGCTTCGACCGAAAGAATCTAAATTCCTACAGTTCTCAAAAAGAAAAGACTATCGGTAAATACGTCACCCCTTTTCCTTGATATTATTGACCAAACTTTATTTTATATATATGTGAATTAATCAAACTATGTTTAAGAATAAAATAATATAATCCTTGGACTAGTGACAAATCCCCATCCGTCACCTTAATCTTAACTACAGTGGGTTACATGTTAAGCCAACTACTTTCTGGGCTCTTGCATGCTTAGTAACTTGTTAGTATTTCCTAACTTCTATTTGTTCTTAAATATATTGTACTATATGTAAAATAAAATCTGCATTCCGTTACTAGATGTAATCTCTTTCCTTCAACCTAATTAATTTCTACAAATCTGGTTCTTATCTTGTGTTGTGCCAGCCATGACAATAGTAAGAATGTCTACAGAAACATCATTGAAACCAATCTTCAGAAATGCCAACCTACAGATTGACTATTCTGAGCTTGGTTCAAAATTCAAACAAATATCACCTGAAGAAGGCTGGAGCATACCATGGCCGAAACATTGTTAATGTGATAATAAAGATAGGACAACAGTCCAAACGATGTAAATAGTGTAAAAAGATGCATCTATTTTGGGTTTATTATTGACGTTCTATTATTTCACAGCTAATAAAATTAATAACTACACTTAAATGTAATAAATTTTAAATGTCTTAATTCCTTTGATGAAAAAAGCAACAGAAATTAAGATGAATGCTTCATCTATCTACAGCCGTTAGTAGACAATGTAGGTCAGAAATAATATTTATTCATTATTTTTGGTCTGCTGTTAACTAACCAAATTTAAATACAGTGTAACCCGGATATAAGAGAGTTGTCGGGACCGGAGAAGAAGTCTCTTATATCCGGGTCTCTTATATCCGGGTTACACTGTAGTTAAAAATAATTTGCTATTTTTCTGTTTAATTATATTTAGCAATTTATATTAAAACTTTTCATAAAAATCTCTACTGTTTAAGTGTGAATCTATGAGCGTGCGAATCCTAAATTTCTACAAAGTTATTTTTCTATTATTTCTATACAAATGCACTGATCTTGTAATTTTTTTTTTAAATCTGAAAATAGAAACTTGAACTTCTCACTGTGTTTGGTCTCTGTACATTGCTTCCATAAGAGCAACCATGATCAAATAACCGTGGCTGTTAGTGATGCATGAATAACAGCGACAACGAGTATCGGAATAGCTGCTATTTATCAATTCATCCAATTTCATTGCTGCAAAAAAAAAATAAATAAATAAATAAAAATTTAAAGAAAATTACATCAAGGCAGTTACGGGATTCATTATTTCAAGAGTTGCGTCCCTTGAACAAAAGATTACGAAACGTCAGCTTCGAACATTGAAATAAGAATTTTTTTTCCCATTTGATTGATTCCAATAAATAAATCAAATTGGTCTCATAAATTATTGCAATAATTATCACTGGAAAAATTATAAATTAACAGTTCAAAATATGAAACATGAGATCTCAAGGGGAACAATGTAAAGTGAAACTGAAAATGATAAAGTTTTTGATCTTCAATGTTTGTTTCTGTGGAATGATAAGTAAATATTTAATCAGTTTAAAAAAAAAAAAAAAAAAAAAAAAAAAAAAATGGAGGGTCTTAGTGACTATGAGTTCATGTGAAAAATCTAAGTTCATTTTCAAAATGTGGGACTGGAAAATCAAATTAGGCAAAATCCAGTTCTACCATGCTTGCACCTTCCCCATTGTAATAAGAAGGGAGTTGTGTGTTAAGGTCAATGGTTGAGACAACCCAAGAAGAAGTACTAAAGGAACTGGATAATTTTAATCACTAGTTTCATGTACATGTGATATACTCACATCTTGTAGCTTCAGGTATTTAGGTGACTAATTATTGACTAATGTATTGATGGCTGTCTTCAGGTCAATACACCAAAATCAGCCATCTTTTCACTAGGAGAAAAATTCTCTTGTAAATAATAAATAAGACCACACATGATCTGTGTAGGCTACTTTATTGTTTCCAGCAGGGACATTTTTCTGAATAGTTTTTTTAGTGGCTGATAGGGTAAAAGTGAACTTCCCTATACTAGCCTTTTGCTATCAAACCAAAACTATCAATGAAGAATTAAGGATTTTGGAGGAAGTAACATTATTTTTTTTTTTTTAAACCAGGAAATCATACATTCTCACTAAGTGCTGATTACTCAACTCATGAAACAATGAAAAGACCCACCACACCCTGCTGCTTTTCTTACAGAACTTGTGACTTTCCCTGTCAAATATATTTCCAATAACCTGTGTGAATATTTATTAGAGTTTTTTTCTTTTTAAAACTTAAATTATTTTTGTTTATTCTACCCCACAACATTACACTTTCCCTCCATCTGAGTAAACAGATGGATAGATATTTTTTCATAATTTAGGCTTTCTCGAACCAAATGTGCCTAGTCAGTGATTAACCTGGACAATCAAAAACTTAAGCAGTAAGAGGAAAGTACTTTGGGAGAAAAAAATAAAAAATAAAAATAAAGAATCTAGAAATTTTGAAAGAAAAAAAAAAAAAAAAAAAAGTTTTATAACAGAATCTAGAAAAAAAAAAATAAGTACATTGTTGTTATACTTATAAAATAAAGAAATTAGAAGGATAAAATGAGTGTTCTGTGAGCTTTAAGTTCTATCAAAATAGACGTTGATTTTTTTTTTTATAACTCTAGCCCAGATTGAAAAGCTTAGTGCATGTACATATTTGCATGAAAGTTTTCATCAAGAAAAGGAATGTAAGGAAGATAAAGCAACCAACTGAGTAATAATGAACATTTTACAGTCCCAAGAGTGAAAAGGAATGTGCTGGTCAAACAATAGGAGTAAGAAAATGGTAACTTGATCTCGCTCTGCTTCAAGAGACTTTCTGACTTTTTATATGATCAGTTAAGCTCAGACAAATTAGCAAGTTGGGAGATATCCTCATTGCTAAAAAAAAAAAAAAAAAAAGCTTCTATTATGTGGTATGCTCCCGCCTACGTCCATGCTAACTAGATTTGTGAATACTTAGATGTTTTTTTAGCTCTATTTTTAGAACTAATGAAATTAGAGGTGTGATGATGTCTTAATTTTATAGAAGTAAAAAAAAAAAAAAAAGTCATAAAACATTTTCTGACTCACTGATGTCTTATTTTGTCTTCTGACTGTATTTCCACATGCAGGTATGTCTCATTTTACAAGTTTATAAATATGAATTAAGTATAACCTAATTAATGAGTGTGTGAATAGATACAAGAACAAGGCTACAAAGAGATGGTAAAGAGTCAGGAAAGAAGAAGTAGTAGCAATAAAGTTTGGAGTAGAAATGTGGCAGGATAAATTGAGTGGAATGTGGTCAAGATGAGACTTCCAAAGAAATGCGAATGGAATAAACCAGCATGGGAATGTATAAGAGTGTGTGTATATATATATATATATATATATATATATATATATTCTGTGAAATAAAACTACAAAATTGAATTCAATCAGAAGGCACCTTAATTACATACAAAGGTCAGTATATAATTTCTTTGCTATCTTTAACATATGCTGAAAGCTAAAAAATAAAGCATACACAATATGAAATGAATATCTTAGCCTCAGAAATTCAATTAGCCTCTGATATGGGTTGTTGCTACTAAATAGCTCAGAATGTCCACAACACTACAAATGTTATACAAGTGCATTTCAAAAGAATTAGGATATCATGGAAAAGTTAATTCTTTTTTTTCTGTAATTTAATTAAAAAAATGAAACTTGTATATTCTAAATTCATTACATATAAAAAAAAAATTTATAAATATGCTTAAAATATTTCACTTTATAAAAAAAAAAAAAATTCAACATTAGAATATATCTTAAAATATTTATATCAGTCTATATTTCCGAGATGAGGTATTGTAATTATTCACATTGTTTGGACTGTTGTCCTCAGAAGAGGCATGGCATGTGGAACTAGAAGAATCTACGGAATAAAAGGTTCAGTTTATTCAGTCAGTACTTGATTGAAGCCTGTAGCAGATGTTAAACCTTTTCATTAGACATGCGTGCATTGAAAACTCGGCAACCCCTTTTCGGCACAAACCCAAAAGCTGAAAAGGGGTTGCTGCTGGCGGGGTTTTTCACATGTACGTGTCTAGCAAAAAGTTTTAATGTCTTCTACAAGGTAATTTTGCAGGAATTATTGTATCAATGCAGTGTGGCATGGGGGCATTCTGCTGAGGAGTCATGGAAATCCTGGTTACTTTGATAACAATGTTGAGTCAGCAGCCTTACCCATGATTGCGGTTGTGTGGACTTCATCATAATATGAGATTCATGGGATTTATAGCTACTTGAAATGGGATATTTTAATATTTTGTGATACTTTTTTTTTTTCCCCCCTCACATTTTCTTTAGATGCACCTATATATCAAATCTGAATGAAAAACTCTGAAATTCCCTCGGGAGGACACCAAGCGCCACATGTAAAGGAATGGGAAAAAGCATTCTTCATGGATCAGAACAAAGGGGTCATTTGAAATTTCTGAAGCTTTTTCCAAGGCCAAAATGTGATAAAAGACAACAAATCACAAAGAAAACTAACAAAACAATCATATTTAAAAAAGAGAGCCAAAATGTCATCACCTTTCACAACAGCTTCATTCATTTAATCTATTATAAGAAATATTGCATTATAATGATTGAGTCTCTTTTTTTTTTTACAGCTTATCAACCCATTGCAGGTTATTTAAAGCCAGAAGATATTTGTAAGAATTGTTTTGTGAAAAGAAATGGATTCCTACCTTTCCCAAGAATATTTGCACACAGGTTAATATAATAAATGCAACTGGAATTGGAAGTCGGCTCTCCGATTAACAATTCAGAGCCATTATCCATTACACTACCCATGCATCCAAGCTTACAAAACCTAGTATTCTATTCTCAAGCAGTCACCCATCAAGGTACTGACCAGAGTCAACATTGCTTAACTTCAATGGTCATAAAGGATCTGATGTCACATGATGTGGCAGTAAGCCTGCGTTATACTAGAATTAAAAGATTAATTATCAAGCCAATCTTTTTTATATCATGCTCAGTTGTCAAAATTGAAATGAATTTAGTTTGCAAAAACAGACTCAAATACAATATTTTATTTAACAAACAGCTGATATATGTAAAAAGACCCTTTCTTGTTTTCCTTTTGCTTCCAGATTTTACTTACATAAAAGATGTTAAGTTTCCCTTTATTACTCTTGCTTGTACTTAATATTCATGGTAGGGAGGGAAACTAGTCAATAATACTGTCCCTCTGGCATTTCCTTTCCTCAGGGGGCGCTGAAAGATTCGGTGTCAACCCACTTCCTAAAAGCTAACCAAATATCAGCATTTTTGGCTTCAGTGGTGTTGTCTCCCTGGTTAAGCTGAGAACTTAGTAGCAGCCTTTTATTATTGTATTTATTTTATTTAAAGTAATATGGCACTCAAAAAAGATCAGAGAAATTTCTCTTGCATTAAGTACTGCCTAAGCTTAGCTAATCCCTTAAGGCCTATACATGCTTACATTAATTCCTCTCTCTCACACACACACACATATATATATGCTTAGTATTATTACCATCTCCGAGATAGGTACACAATTTATCTACACATGCATTAATGTAAAAAAAACAAAAAACCATGATGTTATATTTTTAACTTTGCAAATTTAAGTGGACCTTATCACATGACAAAAGCTAAAGTATGGATGACCAAAAGTGACAATCATATGATGAACACTCTAAATTCTATAAAGTAATGTCTATTTATCAGTCACACTCCTGCATGTCTGTCATTCCAAGTAACCATAGGTTGTTTTTTTTTTTTAATTCATTTTGTTTTATATTTGCTTTCTTTGAATATTTTGACTTTGAAGGACTTTGAGGAAAAAAAAAAACAACTTTTACTTTATAAAATAACATACCATAGTAGAGTTAATTACATGGATGAAAATCCTACTCAGTCATATAGAAAATATAACAAAAATGAATCTAAATACAGTGTAGCATTAATCACCATTGGTTTAATCTACTTCAATCATTTGAACAAAAAACAATCAAATAAATGACTTCATTTCAGAAGCTGGCTATGACTGTTCCTGATTGTTCATCTGGGAGAGTCAGGGTCTGATGATTCTAGAAGCTAGAATCTCCAAATAACACCAGGAATTAAAAAAACACTGGTGCAGCTTCCCAGCACACTGCAAGGGTGTTTGAGATATTTGAATTTCCAAGATTATTTTTGTTTTCAAAAAAAAAAAAAAGAACATAATATATACTGTAGACATTTTTCATTTTAAAATTGTTTAGTAATAGTACAAATTCTCTAAAAAAAAAAAAAAAAAAAAAAAAAATTTTACAGAATTTTCATCTGTTCTCATTATTCCAAATTACAAATGGAAAACAATTTTTATGTATCTGCATTTAATAACAGTTGATATAAGTATCAACAATTTTGATTATAAATACAGCCTTCATATTTAATATTAAAAACTCCACATATTGGAAAGAATATTTTCTAGGAAAAAGATTTGCCATCTCAAGAGCAAACATATGCAATATTACACTCCAAGCTCCCAGTAAAACAAAGCAATACAGACCAAGTGGGGACATTTAAAAATAGACTCTACAATAAAAAACAAAAAAAAAACAAAACATTTATGCCAAACTATCAGAATGACGATTTGGTTATAAGATGAAATGAAATGGAGAGTCTCTTGATTAAGTCCTTGATGCAAATATAAAAGAAAATTAACCCTTTTTTTAACCAGAGTGGTCAGTTTACTAGCCAATGTGTGGAAGTGTAGAACCCAGGGCATCCAAAATACATGCCAGAGGAATACTAAAGAGAAATAGAGGACAGCAGGAGGCCAGGGTTGGAGATCTGTACTCATCGGGGGGGGGGGGGGGGTCAAGGTTCAAAAGGTTAAGAAATCAATAGAATAAGGGAAGTGCAATGTTTTATTTATTTATTTATTTTTAAGTCATTTGTGATCTTGACTTGCATGCAAAATATTGTCCTCATCATCAGGTGTGTATATTGATCCAGGTAACTGACAGAGAATTCCAAACTGAATCCTTTATTTAATCCATGGTGGGAGATTATTTTCATGGGCAGTGGAATGAAAACAGTCTACTTCCATAGATCAAATAAGGGTTCAGTTTGGCATTTTCTCTAGGTTACCTGGATCAATATACACCTGAAGAGCAAAACGAATGAACGAACGAAACGAAACATTGTGATAACAAAATAGTGTAAATAATGATAACTTATAAAATTTCAGACATAAAATATAAAGTTTACAACTGATTTCTAAGTTGCTACATTAAAAGTAGGTTCCTCCGCTAATTCAGTATACATAAGGTTTAAAAATGTAAAAGCTTTCTTGAAGCTTTCGTTTTAGCTTTAATTGGAAAAAGCGAAAGGATTTAAAATTGACTATTTCCAGTAATGGAGGGATAGTGGAGTAATGGATAGCAAAGGTCCGAGAAATTTTCATACAAATATTCAGGCCGGTAAATGTTATTAATACTGTTTATTATAAACAGAGCATTTACTTAAATATTTGGGTATATAAAAAGAATGTATAAACATAAAAAATGTCTTAAAAATAATTGTCAGACTTTGTCCATTTCATTATATATATATATATATATATATATTCATACATATTTCATTAAATAATATAGATAAGTGTTGTCTATATATTTTATGTAAGTTCTTTTCATATCGTCTGATAAGCTTAATAACATTATCATTAAACAATGAAAGAAAATCACAATATTGATACATATTTTTTAATCCAATCTAAGCTTTCGGCTTACATAAGCCATTATCGAAGATGACAATTACACAATATATTAAGCAATACACGAACAAGAAATTGATGACAGTCTGTTTTTGTTTACATGGATGATTTCCAAGCAACGATAAACACGTGCATATAAAACGCTGAAAGCTAAAATCAAAAAAACAGCTCATGACGTCACACATGACCACGCGAGAGTTAATCCGATGAGTATTGAGTATGGAAAGCCGTTGGTATGAACCAATGGCTTCTGTTACTAATTATAGGCATTTAAGGATATTTGTGGAGATTTCATAGTTTATTTTGTTCAGGTTAGGTTTCAACTGTTTTATGTATATAGCTTCAAGAATTTTTAGTTTTTGTTTATTCTTTTCATGTTTAAGTATAATTGTGTTTATATATATATATATATATATATACACACACCAAGATTTTCTAATAAATAAAGTTTCAAAAATAAATTCAATTCACATAAGTCTGAAAAATTTGATTTTTGCTAGAATTTCCAAATTTGTGTATCTGTCACCTCAAAAAAAAAAAAAAAAAAATTTGAAATCAAAATTTTGAATGTTCTAAAAAGGTCTAAAAAATAATTAAATAATCAAAAAATACTTTGATCCTTTCTCTTAATAATAAATTCTTGACAATAAAATTATATTTTCATCACTGTATGCCGATTTTTTTTTTAGCACTTTCATGGAGGTACCTAATTAAAAGAAACTGGAGGAATTCTGTCAACACTACTTCGTTTCTTAAAGAACACAAAAATATTCCCATACACACACACGTATAAAAGGCCACTCATAATGAATATAAAAATATTCTGATCACATTAAAATTTGGCTTTTCATAAGGAAAAATAGATGGAGGAACGAATTAATAAATAAGGTTTCACATCCAGAATGTAAGTTTTAATTTTAAACTAATACAAATCTTTCATTATTTGGACTGTTTTTCTCATTGTCATGTTCACAATGTTTCAGCCATTGTATGCTTCTTCAGGTGACTGATATTTCAAACCAAACCCTTTATTTCGTCCACCAGGTTAGACTGTTCTAGTTCCACATGCCATGCCTCTTTTGGATGCTTCACTTTTTTTCCCTTTAACTCAACACTCCAAGTTTTGAATTCACAACTCTTTGGATCTGGACCTAACCAACACTTTATCCATGTGTCCTTGAATTTTTGGACCTTATAAACTTTTTGTCTCAGTAATCATATATTTTTTTTCAACCAGTGCTCATATTGCAATTTCTGTTATTATTGCATATTGTTTTGTTTTTACCAGAGCTTATATTGCAATTTTTGTTGTTATTATCGCTTTTCTCTAGCACTCCTTATTACTGGTTCCCATATTGTATTCATTTCTATGCTTGGTCGGCTCAGGAGATTTTTGTGGCCTAGCATATGTGGTTTATAAGTCCCAAAAATTCATACACAGATCTCAAGTGGATAAAGATGTTGGTTAGACCTAGTGACTAGACCCAAAGAGTTGTGAGTTCAATACCAGGCCACAGCAGTGAGTCGAGTTAAAGGGAAATAACAGAGATCCAGAAGAGGTATGGCATGTAGAACTAGAACAATCTACCCCAGTGAATGAAATAAAGGGTTCAGTTTGAAATTCTAATCACCTGAAGAAGTCCAGAGCATACAACAGCCAAAAGGTTGTGAATATGGGGATAACAGTCCGAATAATATAAGTAATCATAATGCCTCACCTCAGATATATAGACAGACAATACAAATCTTACAAAATTCAAAATCTCAAAATTTTGTAAATAGATTACAAGAATATTTTCTTGCATCTACCATTTGTTCACTGCTCTTGGGAAAGTCATGAAATTATCTCCCCCGCCGCAGCCACAGCTATGTGTTAAATAGCAAGGTAGACTGGGATTTCTAGCCTTGGATGGCAACCAGTCTAAAATAAGGGAAACTGAAGATAATGAGAAAGCATTTCATTAACTTTAACAAAAGGTCAGGATGATTCACAAATAAAAGAAAAATGAATCTATAATTGCTTATATACCCTGAAGAAACTTGGCAAAAAAAAAAAAAAAAATTATAAAGTATAGATTATTTTAAAATGTTTCAAATCCTACAACAATAAAAAGAAATATTTGGGAAAATGGCAATGCAGACCAATCAGTGTTGAAAGGGATTGTTAATAGAGTTCCAACCAATCACAGGATTAATAGAGTTCCAACCAATCACAGGAAGGCTGAAGGATGATGATGAAAATTCATTTCCTTTTTTTTTTTTATATTTAAAAAAAGAAAAAAAAAAAAAAAAAAAAAAAAGATTTGATACTTTTTGTGGCCACAATTTTTTTTTTTACATTGTGTAAAGATAGATAAAAAAAATGACAAAAAGTAAACTAAGTATTAGCCTCAATAAACAATAAAAATAATTTTCATTTCATCTGTAGAATTAGAAAAGAAAGGCAAATGATTCTTAAACAAAATTAAACATTTGTGGAGATAGTAGAAAACCAACTGTTGGTTTGATTAAATCAGTAACCTTAACGTTTGTATCTCCTGAAAACATAAATATGAAAACTTTGCAACAGGTTGTGGTCAGTCAATACAAAAAAGCCAAAACTATCCCAAGGTGATGTGAACGTTAAAAAAAAAAAAAAAAAAAAAAAAAATATTTATCAGTAACTGGAACTACATGCTAACTTCTCTAAGTCAACATGCTTATATTTCCTTTTCACCTGTAAAAGGTGAGTAATGTTTTTTATTAAACTGTATAAACACTGAATGTTGGACCCATATCCACATTTACAATCATTTTCACTAAGACCATTCACTTTGAAAGAAATACACAATTAAAAATAATAATTATAATAAAAAATGTCACATGCATCTTTTGAGGCATAAACTCAATCTTACATTATAAAAGCTCGTCTTCCAGCTTTCTTGAAAAATAGATCTTTCAGAATTGCCTCCCTCATCTCTGAACAGATTTTCTCGGGCATGAATAATTTTATCCTAAAGAAAAAATACTAAAAGAAACCAAGGAGCCAGCCTTGGTTCATTCCAGCATATGCTGCTGCCATAATCCACTGTAACCATTACTACCATCTCTACCACAAAGAACTGTATAGTGGGACTCTTGTGACAGTACAAACTGCCTGCAATCATTGCAAGAGAGTTCTAGAAAGTGCAAAGAGCAGCTATGCAGTCAGTCCAAGCCAAGGTTAGAAACAAAAGACTTGATTCCTGCAAGTTCTGGAAAATCTCAAATAAAATTCTCAATAGAGACAAAGCGTCTGTGCCAGCTATGATAAATGGTCTTCATGTTATTACATCCCCATATGACAAGTCAAGGCACTTTGCAATGAACTTTGCTTCTATGTTGGACAATAAGGATTACCCCTTAACCGACTTCCTCAGTCTCACAGAAACAAACTTTGTAATATCTATCACAGCATGGAAAATTTCCAAACATATCAAACACCTTGACTCTAAGAAGGCTACCAATCCAGATAAGGTCCCATTGGTTTTTTCTTGAGTATATCAGCTCCGAGTTATCTCCAAAATTGGCAAAACTGTTTAGTCATTGCCCGAAGGAAAGTTGTTTCCAAAGTCTATGGGACGTGTCAAATTTATGTCCTGTTTTTAAGAATGCAGGTGAGTGCAGTGCTCATCCCTGCTGCAATATCGACCCATTAACCTCCTTAGTATCATCAGCAAACTCTTTGAATCTATAATCAACAAGAAGGTTATCGAACACCTCAACAGGAACAATCCCCCCCGAGTATAGATTTCACTCTTCTATAGATCCACAGCTGATGTCTTAACTGTTATTACTCACAGAATCAATGAGGCACTAGACAATAAATTCATCACAAGGATCATTGCCCGAGATATATCAAATGTCTTTGACAAGGTGTAGTATCAGGTGCTGCTGCATAAACTCTCCAGATCTCTGGAAAGGTCTTTGTCAAGTCCTAACAGGTAGTTGATAATAGCCAGTCATTGGGAACCTATATGATCAATGCTAGTGTTCCTCAGGGTTCTCTCCTCAGAACCCTGAGGAAGGCCTTCGTTCTGCTCTATATTAATAGTATCCGAAGAACATACTCTGATCTTTAGTGAATATCTATGTGAAGGATACAAAAGTTTGATTTCATCTCCAAAGATCTAGATGACTGTAACCTGGCAGCTGATCTCATCTGACCTAACCTGGTTGGCTCAATGGGGAAAGGACTGGCTTGTAAAATTCAATACATCCAAAACCAAACTAATAACATTCCACTATCACTGAGCAGACCCTGAATTTTCATCTATCCTGTCGGATGGGTCTTCTCTTAAGGAGGCTCCTTGTCTTGAACGTCTATTGAGACTCAGGGTCACCCGAGACCTCAAGTGGAACATGTATACAATCTATTGCCAAAGATGCTCCCAAAATGGTCTATTCATTGTACTGTTCCAGTAAGTATCCGACTCTCCCGCTATACTCCATATTTACAAAAGTCAGAGCAAACCAAAAGATTGCTGTATTGCTGCCATATCTGAGATGGAGCTGTCTGTCTTGATAGAGTTGAAAAACATCTATGCGGCCTTGTGGGTGAGGAATTATTTACCACCCTACAACCTCTTCCCTACAGATGAAATATTACAAGCCTCTCACTACTTTATCTCCATGGCAAGTGTTTCTGACCAGCTACATTGGTTCCACCCACCCTGACCTTTGTAACTGGGACCTGCCATACCACATACATAAGGATGAATCATCTTCATTCCCTTCACAGTAAGTTCCACTTGGACAGCTTCTTATTGTGATTTATTTTATTATATAGTATATATAATTGTGATAATGGAAAATTACTAATGTTGCTATATATGCTTCAAGATTTGGTTACAAATTATTAGAAAAGTAAATTATTAGAAAAGTAAGAAACCCATTATCAGAATGCCCTTGAAGCAGGAATATGGTGGAATATAAAACCAGAAAGTTATTTTCAATATGTAATTCTTCTTCCCTTCCAACAATGTCTGTAGCAACCTTAAGAGGAATTGGTAATTTCAAGAAAAGTGCAACAATAGGAAATTATAGATCCAGATGCCAAAGTATTCTAATTATTTGGCTCTCACAAAATCTGCTGGATTAGTTTGACCAACACAAGACCATATTCTACAGTACCTACCTGCCACACCACACAACTGAGAATAAAGTAATTATCAATATTTTACCAAGCTTAGTTCATTATAAACCTTGTCAGTTATGTGCCATGCATGATAAATGCTTAGGCGATCATGTATCTTTCGATACATGACTGACGAGGCAGATTTTTTTTTTCTCACAGTAGGTTGCCATTTCTTTCTGTAGTAGACCAGTTGCCATCCAAGGCTATAGAACCTGGTCTGCCCTGCTATTTACCCATAGCTGGGGGAGAAAAAGAGAATTCATACATTTCCCAAGAGTATTAGCATGTAAGTGAATGTAATGGATCCGACTGGGATTTGAACTCGGCTCTGATTCCTCAATCCAAGCCGCTATGCATTACTCCACTCTGCCTCCGCCCCTTAAAAGACAGATAAAAGAAAATTTGGGATAATCATTCAGAAAACTTGAAGTTAAGAACTCTGTGTTGCAACAATCTATCCTTAAAGCTAGATACTCTTAGGTGCTTAATAAACCGGGGGCATATTTTGAGGAAATTTTCCTACCCCAGCCAAGCTTATTGAGATTACTGTGTTTAATTCTTGAAGCATTAAATGGTTTTCTGATGTCTCCCTCCTGTTTATTGAATATTGATAAAAATTATATCCACCCCAACCAATTAAGACCTCCCTATTTATTAGGTACTTAATGTATTGAACATCTTGGAAACTCCTGATAATGGTTACAAGTCGAAACAAGCATTAACTCAGTGTTTTCTCACTTTTTTCATAGAAGCTTCCCTTTTATTGTTCTCTCTCACACACACGTACACGATCATGAGACTCGTGCCTCATTAGGGTTGTAGGGGCACTGCATGTACCACAGCTGCAATAGTGTTTCCTGGACAAGATAGCCTGACGAAGCCCAGCTCACTGCAGACCGTTTGCTAACCATTACACAGCATCAAGGTGCCCAAACTTGTCTTACTAGAACATTTACAACTGAGTAGCAAGTTTGATCCTCACTGGGTGCCCCATACTTTCAGCCTTGTAACGGGTCTAGGAGAAGGTGCTTTTCTAAGATATGCTTAGAAGAGCACCTTCTCACAGACCAGTTGCCACCCAATGCTATAAGGCCCAGTCTGTCCAGCAATTTACCCATAGTTGGGGTGGGGGCAGGAGAGATGGATTTATACCTTCCCCAAGGATAAAGTGAATGCAATGAATTCTACCGGAATTCAAACTCTGCTCCCAGATTCCTCAATACGCTACCCATTACCCCACCCACACACACAATTAAAGCTGAAATATCTGCCAATACACTTACAAACTCAAATTAAAACATTTGAATTTACCCAATCATTCCGAATCACAGATTGCAGGTGAGTATAATCTTTTAGAAGACCGAGTGTCGGATTAATTGTCCCAAAAACAGTATCTAGGGCTGCAGGTGAGTTAGGGTAAAGATAATGTCTCATGAAATCAATATCTGATGTGAATGTGTAATAGACAACGAAAAAGAAAAAATGGATTCAAGCAAATAAAATAACCATATTAAAAGATTTACAGAATTATTAATTCTTGTGCTTTGTTTGCATAGCAATAAAAAATTTAGAAAATATATCGCTTGTTTTGATAAGGAACTTGAAGTGACATTTTTAGTGTAAGCATGATTCAGCATTATTTTCAACAAAAAGAAAAGTCTTCCGTTAGCAGCATTACCATTCAAGGTTTATGGTCAGTTTTTTTTTTATAAACAAAAACAAAAATTGAATTTCCTAACTCAAGGACACATGGCACAGTGAATAAAGGCGTTAGTTAGATCCAGTGACAGGACCCAAAGAGTGTGAGTTCAATACCCGGGTAAGGCAGTGGAGAACTTTCAGAGGGAAATTAACAGGAGATAACTGACATCCATTAAACATGGCACGTGGAACTAGAACAGTCTACCCCAGTGAGTGAAATAAAGGGTTCAGTTCGACATTCCAACCACCTGAAAAGGGCCGGAGTGTACAACGGCTGAAACGTTGTAATAAATATGGCGACAAAGATGAGGACAATAGTCCGAATAATGTAAATAATGAATTTCCTAAATTTATTTTATTTATTTATTTTCGGAAAATACTTACCTCTTAGCTTTAATTGTCGAACTAGTTTTCTTTATTTCAATTGTACAGTTTGTTTGTTTTTATAATATTTCAAAAATCTGTTTGAATTTATCTTCAGATTGGAGTTGCCTTTCCTCATGATATATTTCCTACGCAATAGCTTTCGTAAAATTCTTAGGTCGTCGCAAACCATTAGATTAGTTGACTAATACAATTTTACTAGGAAGTTTGTGTGAAAATTATAGTAAGGTAATTAAGAGAGAGGGTGTAGCTGTAGAGATAGATGAAAGATAATTATGCAAAAGGAAATAAGAGACAAGCATTTTTCCGTTAAAAAAATGAGTGACCCGAAAAACTACCGGTATTTAATAAGCAGACGATAAGTGGCCACTATCTTAAATGGAATCCATCTGCTTTTACTGCTACTGTGCAGTGTTTACGGTTAACGGAACACTAGCTGAAAAACAATTTATATATATATATATATATATATATATATTGCTCATTGATGGATTGCTGAAAAAAACTTATCAACTCGAGCAAGAAGCCTTTAAAAAGAATGGAGGGACACGCATGCAGATGCGGGTGGACTTCATGAACAACAAAGTTAAAAATTTCGAAAGTTAATAAAGATCCATTAAAATAGAGTTACAATACAAATATTTTGGAGATCACATTATTTTCTTTGGTGAACGCAATTGAATAAAAAATTACAGTATTGGGATCGTCCACACTCTGACGACTTCCCAATCTTACAATGAACTATTCCTGTATCATATGTCAACGAATCACATCCTTAGAATGTAAATCGAACAATCAGTTCGGTCGGTACATGTTCCCGCCAAAATACGAATTTTGGACAGGCAAGGAACGCGGTTCTTCTAGATTCAGACAGTTTGCGCGAATCACCTTTCGACATGAACATGCTTTTCCGTCGTTCTGATAAAACAAACTCGAACCAACTACATCACCAGCTACCTTTAAAAATTCAGCCGAATCTGAATTCTGTAACGAAAACTTCTTTCCTGTAAAAGCAAACTCATCGACAACAGAAGTTTGATTTCCAACGAACGTTCCGAGAATAATATTTAAAAAGTTGTTATTCTAATCAACTATGAAGAAATATTAACTCTACGTATAAAAGTACGCAGCTTTGTTCGACTTATTATCCTCTCACACGCACATCTCACTTAAAGCAATCATTAAAGTGTCGTTTTGTCACAGTTTAATTTCCATTCAAACTATTAATCTCGACTGAAGAACTGATCAAGCGAACATGATTCGAATATATGAACACGAATCTTCCAATCTTACATACAACTCACAGTTTGTATCTATATGTGTAACAAAATAATTGGAATTTGTTCTTGTTCAAATATTGTCGACGTCATTATTTTCCGTTCTCTGTTCTGCTTGCATGAATTATGTTTTAAATCTCTTCTAAAATTGTTTGTGGAAAAAATGAACGCACAATCAGCCATGGCCTTCTGAATAAAACCCCGTTTATTCATTATTCCTCCTACTAAATTCCCGACGTTCCACAACAACAGTATTCCTTTTAATAATTCTGTTTTCCTTTTGAATAAAAATCGGACTCTTTGAAATCAGTTGTGCCACCATCTGTTGCCAGTAACAACAAATTAGAAATCACTGAACAATTGCATTTTATGTTTATCTTAACCAAGAAAAGGAAAAACATTTCAAATCTTCAGTTAAGTAAATGTAAATAAAATTGTAAAAAATATTTTTCTGTCTGGATTTCTAGAATGATAAATTATAGATAACTCTAACAGGAACATATGGAGTTCCTATTTATATTCGGACTATTGTCTGAATCTTATCACAATATTTCGACCGTTATGCTCTCCGGCCTTCCTCGGGTGCATATCGATCTTGGTAACCTACAGAAAATTCTGAATTAAACCCTTTATTTAATCTATGGTGGTGTTGTGGAACGTCGAGAATTTTAAGATGATGAACGAATAAACGGGGTTTAATTCAAAAGGTTTGGGTTAATTGCGTGTTATTTTCCACAAACAATTTAGAAGAAAATGTCCAAACACATATCATGCAAAGCAGAAGAAAATAACGACGACGACAATATTTGAACGAGAACAAAATTACAATTTTTTATGTAAACATATATACAAACTATGAGTTGTAATAATGTTTGAATGTGTGAACTGGAAGTTTAGAGTCTATGTTTGTGACAAGTCGATTTGAACTGTTCTTCTGTCGAGATGAATAATTTTGCACAGAATTTAAATTGTTGCCAAAAATCCGACAATTTAATGATTGCCTAAAGTGTGTGTGTGTGCGCGCGGGAGAGAAAAATAAGTTGTGCGAAGGTGGACCTTGTGCATACCGATGCCGAGGGCAGGTTAATCGTGGCCAATATTGCCGTGAAAAGTGGTTCGTTTCGGGTCGTTGCGGTTTATGCGCCCAACGACCGGGGGGAGCGGTGTGACTTTTTTCGGCAGTTGGGGCCGTTCCTAGTCGATTCTTCGCGCCTAGTACTAATGGGGGACTGAAATGCCATCCTGGACTCCAAGTTAGACAGGGGGCGGGGCGCTAGCGGGAGAAGGGGCGATCGTAGCCTGGTCGATCTGATCGGCGATTATGGTCTCGTCGATAGATACCGGGTCGATCATCCCAGGGGGAAAATGTGGACGTGGGCTCAGAATTGGCCGTCTGACAAGGTGGTTAGCTACC
This sequence comes from Acanthosepion esculentum, assembly GCA_964036315.1. Classification (NCBI taxonomy): domain Eukaryota; kingdom Metazoa; phylum Mollusca; class Cephalopoda; order Sepiida; family Sepiidae; genus Acanthosepion; species Acanthosepion esculentum. The sequence goes on along the minus strand of OZ038492.1, from coordinate 98,098,170 downwards.
TTGACAGAATGTTAGTTCGTAGAGCCGACACAGACCTGTTAGATTGTCCCACGTTCCACTGGGCAGGCTACACGGACCACAAACTCGTTTGTGCCCGTGTGGTGTTAGAACATAGGCCTAGAATGGCTGGTTACTGGAAGTTCAATCTGTCCTTACTGGACAGGCGGGAATTCCGGGAGCAGCTAATTAAATTAGTGCAGCGGGAACTAGTGGGGGCGGTTATCGGGAATAGGTGGTGGGAAAAACTGAAAGATAGAATTAGGTCTTTCACCACTGATTTCAGCAAACGGCTCGCTCTAGATAAAGCTGATAAGGCACTTGAGGCTAATTTTTCCCGGGCGGAGGCTGGGGGGATCCCCTAGAGATAGCCCTAGCTAAAGAGGCCCTGCAGCGTTCGAATAGCGATCGCTACATGGGTCAGGTAATTAGGCATAAGTTAAGTAAGATGTCTAACGAAGCTGTGAACCTGTGCGCAGATCTGCGTCGGGAAGAAGTCCGTCGAGGTGGTGATCGTTACGTTCGTCAAGTCAAAACCCCGGAGGGGCGTACTCTGCGGTCGACTGACGACATGTGCGAGGCGTTTCGGCGGCATTTCGAGAGCCGCTTTACCAAGGAGCCTGGTCTCCGTGAGGAGGAGTTTCGCAGCTATTTGGCTGACTTTCCTCGGCTTGCGCCGACTGAAGCGGCTAGCTGCGAGGGAGAGATCACGGAGGGCGAAGTCTACGAGGCACTGAAGAGGGTCGGCAGAGGCAAGTCGCCCGGTCTGGATGGTTTGCCCTATGAATTGTACTTGAGGCTGTCGCACATCTTAGTTCTGATTTTGACAGCAGTGTTCAACAACTGGTTTCGGTCGGGGTCCATCCCCAATCGCATTTCCAGGGGTGTGATCACTCTGTTGAAAAAGGGCAAGGGTGTTGGGGGGGAACTAGATGATTATAGGCCCGTAACTCTGCTAAACACAGAGTTAAAGATTATGGCCAAGATCCTGCAGGAGCGTTTGCAGTCAGTTGCCGAGTCTCTGTTGGGACCTGAGCAGACTTGTTCTGTGAGGGGCCGAACAATTCAGAGCAACCTGCATTTGATCCGCACGATCGTAGAGGGCGTAAAAAACGACGAAGAAGCCGCGCTGATCAATTTGGATCAGTCCAAGGCATTTGATAGGGTCGACCATCGCTACCTTGCTACTGTCCTGCAGGCCGCCGGATTCGCACCCGACTTCTGCCGCTGGATTAGCCTCCTGTATCGCTCCCCCAGTGCTGTGGTACAGGTGAACGGAAAGTTGTCGGGCGCTTTTGTTCTGTCGAGGTCGGTTCGTCAGGGTTGTCCGCTGTCGCCTCTCCTTTATGCTTTATGCGCCGGCTGAAGGACGAGGCGTGCAGTCTGGCCCTACGCGGGATCGCCGTTCCTGGAGGGTCTCGAGCCAGGGTTTCCGCGTACGCCGATGACGTATCTGCTTTCGTGTCGTCCCTTAACGACATTGAGGCGGTACAGAAGGCGCTTGATCGGTACGAGAAGGTGACAGGGGCCAAGATAAACCGCGACAAGTCTTCCGGCTTGCGGTTAGGTGCCTGGAAGGGGCGTGATCTTCCTGGCCGCTTCGGTTGGACGGACGGTCCTGTCCGCATTCTTGGAGTGTGGTTTGGACCCGACCTCCAGCTGAAGAAAAATTGGTCTGAAGTACTAGCAAAGGTCGTTTCTGCCGGTAAGACTTGGAATCGACGGAGGTTGTCCGTAAAGGGCAGGGCGGAGGTGTGTGTTACATACATTTTCCCCCTGATTCTTTATCGATTGTCAGTACTTCCTCTCTGTGAGACCCAGATGAAGGCGCTCGAGCAAGCACTATCCTCCATTTTATGGAGGGGACGCGCGAACAGGGTCGACAGACGAGTCTGTACCAAACGTCCGTGTCATGGTGGGGCTGGGAATGCCACACTTGCAGAGTCACATCCGTGCCTCTCGGTTGGCTTTCCTACGCCGCGCATTGGCATTAATTGGAGATCCGATTCTGGAGGGGATTGTTAGGGACGCCTTCCCTAGCCTTACCATCAGTCCCCCCATCTCGAAGGCTGAGCGCCGTTGTAAGTCTCGAGATGAATCGCTTTTCCTCAGCGAGTGTCGGTCAGCTTTGAGGGCTATTCCGCGGTCCAGTGACCTTTCACGGCCTAGGAAGGTCTTCTATCGGGGATTAGTGGAGGGTCGCGCGAAGGATCTTCTACGTGATACGCTCGACTGTTCGGAGGAGGAGTATCGCTCCTACTGGTCTTGGGCGCCAGCGGCGGATTATCTCAGTAACCCTGAGTTTTCGCTTACCTGGCGATTGGCTCGGAATCGGCTGCCTCTCAACGACATGGCTTTCATATGGGGCTTGGCGGATTTGCCAGACTGTGAACGGTGTGGCCTTGGATTAGAGGAAACGGCTTCGCACGCCTTCTACCATTGCCCCCGGGTCCGCCCCTTATGGGACCATGTCGGCGAGCTGACGGCTCGTCTCGCTCCCGAAGAACTCGTGTCCATTGATCGCGCATACGCGTGTGACAATGTGTCGCCCCCGTATTCCGGGGTGAAACGAATGGTGTTTCTAACGCTGCTAGCCACGGCTCGAATGGTGATATGGACGACGCGAATGGAGGAAGTCTTGCGAGGCAATAGTCTTTCGCATCAGGATCTAATCCGATTCTTTGAGCATCAGCTCAAGATGAAGATTAGAACTGATAGAAAACGATTGCGTTCGACAGTCTTCAGCGAAAGGTGGGTAAAAGAGGCGAGCTTGGTTCGTTTGAACGGGGTTAGCCTTGATTTTCTTTTCTAGGTCAACCAAAGTCACATCGGGGTGGTTTCCTGTGGAACCCTCCCCTCGGTTAGGTTAGACAAGCTTAAGTGTACCTAGTTAATATGAGTAAGTGTTGTTCCCGGCCTGTTTCCCGGCCATCATTTTAGTTATGATCCAAGTCGAGATTCCCAACCTCCCCAGTTTGTTTTGGCCTCCTTTTCATCTCAACTGGATCAGCCTTTTACTTCCCCATGTCCCAGTTATTTTATCTCTTTCCCACTCCCTTAGCGAGAGTGCTTCTTGATTTTGTCCTCTGAGCAGAATACAGCGGCCTCTCTATTTTGATTATGTTTAGTTTAAGAATTTGTTGAATTTTTAGTTTGTTATGGGGTTCATCTCCCTCCCCTTTCATCTGTTCATGATTATATTTTTATGTATTTTTATTATCATCAAATTTTTATGGTATGGGGAGCGTTTTTGTAGGTCCCCCCTGGTGAGGATGTGGTATTATGGTGTACGGAGGATTGAATGGTGATGGACGAATTCTTGTGGTGAATGCGTCAATTGTAATGTATGAATGGGTCACGAATCTGATTAGCTAGGTATAGGATAGTTAGTTAAGACCAGCCTTACCCCTCCCCCTTTCTCGGCCTTGTGCCACAATTTGTATTTTTACAAATAAATCTTGAGAAAAATAAGTTGTGCAAAGTAGCGTACCTTTATATGTTGAGT